>OY755043.1:48316797-48324297 GCA_963576565.1 Aspidapion aeneum
TGTCTGTCTGTCTGTCTGTCTGTCTGTCTGTCTGTCTGTCTGTCTGTCTGTCTGTCTGTCTGTCTGTCTGTCTGTCTGTCTGTCTGTCTGTCTGTCTGTCTGTCTGTCTGTCTGTCTGTCTGTCTGTCTGTCTGTCTGTCTGTCTGTCTGTCTGTCTGTCTGTCTGTCTGTCTGTCTGTCTGTCTGTCTGTCTGTCTGTCTGTCTGTCTGTCTGTCTGTCTGTCTGTCTGTCTGTCTGTCTGTCTGTCTGTCTGTCTGTCTGTCTGTCTGTCTGTCTGTCTGTCTGTCTGTCTGTCTGTCTGTCTGTCTGTCTGTCTGTCTGTCTGTCTGTCTGTCTGTCTGTCTGTCTGTCTGTCTGTCTGTCTGTCTGTCTGTCTGTCTGTCTGTCTGTCTGTCTGTCTGTCTGTCTGTCTGTCTGTCTGTCTGTCTGTCTGTCTGTCTGTCTGTCTGTCTGTCTGTCTGTCTGTCTGTCTGTCTGTCTGTCTGTCTGTCTGTCTGTCTGTCTGTCTGTCTGTCTGTCTGTCTGTCTGTCTGTCTGTCTGTCTGTCTGTCTGTCTGTCTGTCTGTCTGTCTGTCTGTCTGTCTGTCTGTCTGTCTGTCTGTCTGTCTGTCTGTCTGTCTGTCTGTCTGTCTGTCTGTCTGTCTGTCTGTCTGTCTGTCTGTCTGTCTGTCTGTCTGTCTGTCTGTCTGTCTGTCTGTCTGTCTGTCTGTCTGTCTGTCTGTCTGTCTGTCTGTCTGTCTGTCTGTCTGTCTGTCTGTCTGTCTGTCTGTCTGTCTGTCTGTCTGTCTGTCTGTCTGTCTGTCTGTCTGTCTGTCTGTCTGTCTGTCTGTCTGTCTGTCTGTCTGTCTGTCTGTCTGTCTGTCTGTCTGTCTGTCTGTCTGTCTGTCTGTCTGTCTGTCTGTCTGTCTGTCTGTCTGTCTGTCTGTCTGTCTGTCTGTCTGTCTGTCTGTCTGTCTGTCTGTCTGTCTGTCTGTCTGTCTGTCTGTCTGTCTGTCTGTCTGTCTGTCTGTCTGTCTGTCTGTCTGTCTGTCTGTCTGTCTGTCTGTCTGTCTGTCTGTCTGTCTGTCTGTCTGTCTGTCTGTCTGTCTGTCTGTCTGTCTGTCTGTCTGTCTGTCTGTCTGTCTGTCTGTCTGTCTGTCTGTCTGTCTGTCTGTCTGTCTGTCTGTCTGTCTGTCTGTCTGTCTGTCTGTCTGTCTGTCTGTCTGTCTGTCTGTCTGTCTGTCTGTCTGTCTGTCTGTCTGTCTGTCTGTCTGTCTGTCTGTCTGTCTGTCTGTCTGTCTGTCTGTCTGTCTGTCTGTCTGTCTGTCTGTCTGTCTGTCTGTCTGTCTGTCTGTCTGTCTGTCTGTCTGTCTGTCTGTCTGTCTGTCTGTCTGTCTGTCTGTCTGTCTGTCTGTCTGTCTGTCTGTCTGTCTGTCTGTCTGTCTGTCTGTCTGTCTGTCTGTCTGTCTGTCTGTCTGTCTGTCTGTCTGTCTGTCTGTCTGTCTGTCTGTCTGTCTGTCTGTCTGTCTGTCTGTCTGTCTGTCTGTCTGTCTGTCTGTCTGTCTGTCTGTCTGTCTGTCTGTCTGTCTGTCTGTCTGTCTGTCTGTCTGTCTGTCTGTCTGTCTGTCTGTCTGTCTGTCTGTCTGTCTGTCTGTCTGTCTGTCTGTCTGTCTGTCTGTCTGTCTGTCTGTCTGTCTGTCTGTCTGTCTGTCTGTCTGTCTGTCTGTCTGTCTGTCTGTCTGTCTGTCTGTCTGTCTGTCTGTCTGTCTGTCTGTCTGTCTGTCTGTCTGTCTGTCTGTCTGTCTGTCTGTCTGTCTGTCTGTCTGTCTGTCTGTCTGTCTGTCTGTCTGTCTGTCTGTCTGTCTGTCTGTCTGTCTGTCTGTCTGTCTGTCTGTCTGTCTGTCTGTCTGTCTGTCTGTCTGTCTGTCTGTCTGTCTGTCTGTCTGTCTGTCTGTCTGTCTGTCTGTCTGTCTGTCTGTCTGTCTGTCTGTCTGTCTGTCTGTCTGTCTGTCTGTCTGTCTGTCTGTCTGTCTGTCTGTCTGTCTGTCTGTCTGTCTGTCTGTCTGTCTGTCTGTCTGTCTGTCTGTCTGTCTGTCTGTCTGTCTGTCTGTCTGTCTGTCTGTCTGTCTGTCTGTCTGTCTGTCTGTCTGTCTGTCTGTCTGTCTGTCTGTCTGTCTGTCTGTCTGTCTGTCTGTCTGTCTGTCTGTCTGTCTGTCTGTCTGTCTGTCTGTCTGTCTGTCTGTCTGTCTGTCTGTCTGTCTGTCTGTCTGTCTGTCTGTCTGTCTGTCTGTCTGTCTGTCTGTCTGTCTGTCTGTCTGTCTGTCTGTCTGTCTGTCTGTCTGTCTGTCTGTCTGTCTGTCTGTCTGTCTGTCTGTCTGTCTGTCTGTCTGTCTGTCTGTCTGTCTGTCTGTCTGTCTGTCTGTCTGTCTGTCTGTCTGTCTGTCTGTCTGTCTGTCTGTCTGTCTGTCTGTCTGTCTGTCTGTCTGTCTGTCTGTCTGTCTGTCTGTCTGTCTGTCTGTCTGTCTGTCTGTCTGTCTGTCTGTCTGTCTGTCTGTCTGTCTGTCTGTCTGTCTGTCTGTCTGTCTGTCTGTCTGTCTGTCTGTCTGTCTGTCTGTCTGTCTGTCTGTCTGTCTGTCTGTCTGTCTGTCTGTCTGTCTGTCTGTCTGTCTGTCTGTCTGTCTGTCTGTCTGTCTGTCTGTCTGTCTGTCTGTCTGTCTGTCTGTCTGTCTGTCTGTCTGTCTGTCTGTCTGTCTGTCTGTCTGTCTGTCTGTCTGTCTGTCTGTCTGTCTGTCTGTCTGTCTGTCTGTCTGTCTGTCTGTCTGTCTGTCTGTCTGTCTGTCTGTCTGTCTGTCTGTCTGTCTGTCTGTCTGTCTGTCTGTCTGTCTGTCTGTCTGTCTGTCTGTCTGTCTGTCTGTCTGTCTGTCTGTCTGTCTGTCTGTCTGTCTGTCTGTCTGTCTGTCTGTCTGTCTGTCTGTCTGTCTGTCTGTCTGTCTGTCTGTCTGTCTGTCTGTCTGTCTGTCTGTCTGTCTGTCTGTCTGTCTGTCTGTCTGTCTGTCTGTCTGTCTGTCTGTCTGTCTGTCTGTCTGTCTGTCTGTCTGTCTGTCTGTCTGTCTGTCTGTCTGTCTGTCTGTCTGTCTGTCTGTCTGTCTGTCTGTCTGTCTGTCTGTCTGTCTGTCTGTCTGTCTGTCTGTCTGTCTGTCTGTCTGTCTGTCTGTCTGTCTGTCTGTCTGTCTGTCTGTCTGTCTGTCTGTCTGTCTGTCTGTCTGTCTGTCTGTCTGTCTGTCTGTCTGTCTGTCTGTCTGTCTGTCTGTCTGTCTGTCTGTCTGTCTGTCTGTCTGTCTGTCTATTTATTTATTTTATTTTATTTATTTATTTAATCAACGTATAAGGTACATTTTCAAGTAAATTAAATTAAATACAGTTGTTTAAAATCCTAACTTATTATTGCACAAGCAATGAGCAATAATAAATCACCAAACAATTTTATGTAAGAACAAATTTTTTTGCAGCTGATTTAAATTTTTCTAAGTTTGAAAAATTAAAATAATCAAGTTTAGAGTAATGTTTATTAGCAGTGTTTGATATTCGGTTTACTGGACAATGGAGCAAGTAGAATGCTCTACAGTATGGCACATGTAGAAGAGACTGGTTACGAGTGTGATAAGCTGGAACATGTATTTTAAGAGTTTCTAAACATTCAGGACTCTTAGTAATGTTGTTAAAAATTTTATATACAAAGCACACATCGTAATACTCTCTTCTGCTGGACAAACTGTTCAGATTAAGGTAGGACTGAGTTAAGTCTCTTGTAAGATGTGTGCCAGTTTTTGAAAGAGTGTAGCATGCAAACTTTAGAAATTTGTTTTGGACATTATTTAATCTGTCTATGTGGATTTGATTATAAGGACACCAAATAATATTAGAAAATTCAAGTATTGACCTACAATATGAAATATACAGTGTTTTCAATGCAAAAACATTTGTAAAGTCCTTACATGTTCTTTTGATGAACCCTAGCATACGGTTCGCCTTATTGATAATATTCTCATAATGGGTGTGGAAGGACAGTTCACTATCCAGGTAAACACCTAAATCTTTGATGACTGTAACTTCCTCGAGAATAATGTTATCAATAGAATACTGAGCTGGCAATTTTACGGTTAGCCGGCTAAATCTTAAAAATTTGCATTTATCTGGATTTAAAGACATATCATTGGCCTGGCACCATGAGAAGACAATGTCAATATCTCTTTGTAGCTGCAAAATATCTCTTAGTGACGTGATTTTAATAAAAAGTTTTAAATCGTCAGCAAACATTAGGAAATGACAAGAGAGTAATTCGCCAAGGTCATTAATAAAGAGGATGAAAAAAAGGGGTCCCAGGTGCGACCCTTGGGGAACGCCAGATGTTACTGTGAATGGATTAGATAGGTGACCATTAATTTTAACTTGCTGCCATCTGTCGATCAGATAGGAGCCCACCCAATTTAGCAAAGCTGCAGATAAACCATAAAAAGAAAGTTTTAATAGCAGCAGAGAATGGTTTACTTTATCAAAGGCTTTGCTGAAATCAGTGTATATAGCATGTGTCTCTAGCCCTTTATCAAAGTTTTGAAAGATGTGGTTTGTAAACAAGTACAGGTTTGTATCTACAGACCGGCCAAGGGTGAAGCCATGTTGTTGTGACAGAATTTTACTCTGGAAATGGCCAGACATAATTTCCATGACACACTGTTCAAAGACTTTAGGAAGTGCTGATAAAATACTAATTGGCCTGTAGTTTTTGATGTCACTTTTATCGCCAGATTTGTGAATGGGAGTAATGTAAGAAAGTTTCCAGACATTTGGAAATCTGCCAGATATTAGAGAACTGTTAAAAAGCAGTCTGTCTGTCTGTCTGTCTGTCTGTCTGTCTGTCTGTCTGTCTGTCTGTCTGTCTGTCTGTCTGTCTGTCTGTCTGTCTGTCTGTCTGTCTGTCTGTCTGTCTGTCTGTCTGTCTGTCTGTCTGTCTGTCTGTCTGTCTGTCTGTCTGTCTGTCTGTCTGTCTGTCTGTCTGTCTGTCTGTCTGTCTGTCTGTCTGTCTGTCTGTCTGTCTGTCTGTCTGTCTGTCTGTCTGTCTGTCTGTCTGTCTGTCTGTCTGTCTGTCTGTCTGTCTGTCTGTCTGTCTGTCTGTCTGTCTGTCTGTCTGTCTGTCTGTCTGTCTGTCTGTCTGTCTGTCTGTCTGTCTGTCTGTCTGTCTGTCTGTCTGTCTGTCTGTCTGTCTGTCTGTCTGTCTGTCTGTCTGTCTGTCTGTCTGTCTGTCTGTCTGTCTGTCTGTCTGTCTGTCTGTCTGTCTGTCTGTCTGTCTGTCTGTCTGTCTGTCTGTCTGTCTGTCTGTCTGTCTGTCTGTCTGTCTGTCTGTCTGTCTGTCTGTCTGTCTGTCTGTCTGTCTGTCTGTCTGTCTGTCTGTCTGTCTGTCTGTCTGTCTGTCTGTCTGTCTGTCTGTCTGTCTGTCTGTCTGTCTGTCTGTCTGTCTGTCTGTCTGTCTGTCTGTCTGTCTGTCTGTCTGTCTGTCTGTCTGTCTGTCTGTCTGTCTGTCTGTCTGTCTGTCTGTCTGTCTGTCTGTCTGTCTGTCTGTCTGTCTGTCTGTCTGTCTGTCTGTCTGTCTGTCTGTCTGTCTGTCTGTCTGTCTGTCTGTCTGTCTGTCTGTCTGTCTGTCTGTCTGTCTGTCTGTCTGTCTGTCTGTCTGTCTGTCTGTCTGTCTGTCTGTCTGTCTGTCTGTCTGTCTGTCTGTCTGTCTGTCTGTCTGTCTGTCTGTCTGTCTGTCTGTCTGTCTGTCTGTCTGTCTGTCTGTCTGTCTGTCTGTCTGTCTGTCTGTCTGTCTGTCTGTCTGTCTGTCTGTCTGTCTGTCTGTCTGTCTGTCTGTCTGTCTGTCTGTCTGTCTGTCTGTCTGTCTGTCTGTCTGTCTGTCTGTCTGTCTGTCTGTCTGTCTGTCTGTCTGTCTGTCTGTCTGTCTGTCTGTCTGTCTGTCTGTCTGTCTGTCTGTCTGTCTGTCTGTCTGTCTGTCTGTCTGTCTGTCTGTCTGTCTGTCTGTCTGTCTGTCTGTCTGTCTGTCTGTCTGTCTGTCTGTCTGTCTGTCTGTCTGTCTGTCTGTCTGTCTGTCTGTCTGTCTGTCTGTCTGTCTGTCTGTCTGTCTGTCTGTCTGTCTGTCTGTCTGTCTGTCTGTCTGTCTGTCTGTCTGTCTGTCTGTCTGTCTGTCTGTCTGTCTGTCTGTCTGTCTGTCTGTCTGTCTGTCTGTCTGTCTGTCTGTCTGTCTGTCTGTCTGTCTGTCTGTCTGTCTGTCTGTCTGTCTGTCTGTCTGTCTGTCTGTCTGTCTGTCTGTCTGTCTGTCTGTCTGTCTGTCTGTCTGTCTGTCTGTCTGTCTGTCTGTCTGTCTGTCTGTCTGTCTGTCTGTCTGTCTGTCTGTCTGTCTGTCTGTCTGTCTGTCTGTCTGTCTGTCTGTCTGTCTGTCTGTCTGTCTGTCTGTCTGTCTGTCTGTCTGTCTGTCTGTCTGTCTGTCTGTCTGTCTGTCTGTCTGTCTGTCTGTCTGTCTGTCTGTCTGTCTGTCTGTCTGTCTGTCTGTCTGTCTGTCTGTCTGTCTGTCTGTCTGTCTGTCTGTCTGTCTGTCTGTCTGTCTGTCTGTCTGTCTGTCTGTCTGTCTGTCTGTCTGTCTGTCTGTCTGTCTGTCTGTCTGTCTGTCTGTCTGTCTGTCTGTCTGTCTGTCTGTCTGTCTGTCTGTCTGTCTGTCTGTCTGTCTGTCTGTCTGTCTGTCTGTCTGTCTGTCTGTCTGTCTGTCTGTCTGTCTGTCTGTCTGTCTGTCTGTCTGTCTGTCTGTCTGTCTGTCTGTCTGTCTGTCTGTCTGTCTGTCTGTCTGTCTGTCTGTCTGTCTGTCTGTCTGTCTGTCTGTCTGTCTGTCTGTCTGTCTGTCTGTCTGTCTGTCTGTCTGTCTGTCTGTCTGTCTGTCTGTCTGTCTGTCTGTCTGTCTGTCTGTCTGTCTGTCTGTCTGTCTGTCTGTCTGTCTGTCTGTCTGTCTGTCTGTCTGTCTGTCTGTCTGTCTGTCTGTCTGTCTGTCTGTCTGTCTGTCTGTCTGTCTGTCTGTCTGTCTGTCTGTCTGTCTGTCTGTCTGTCTGTCTGTCTGTCTGTCTGTCTGTCTGTCTGTCTGTCTGTCTGTCTGTCTGTCTGTCTGTCTGTCTGTCTGTCTGTCTGTCTGTCTGTCTGTCTGTCTGTCTGTCTGTCTGTCTGTCTGTCTGTCTGTCTGTCTGTCTGTCTGTCTGTCTGTCTGTCTGTCTGTCTGTCTGTCTGTCTGTCTGTCTGTCTGTCTGTCTGTCTGTCTGTCTGTCTGTCTGTCTGTCTGTCTGTCTGTCTGTCTGTCTGTCTGTCTGTCTGTCTGTCTGTCTGTCTGTCTGTCTGTCTGTCTGTCTGTCTGTCTGTCTGTCTGTCTGTCTGTCTGTCTGTCTGTCTGTCTGTCTGTCTGTCTGTCTGTCTGTCTGTCTGTCTGTCTG
>OY755043.1:48336797-48348461 GCA_963576565.1 Aspidapion aeneum
GTCTGTCTGTCTGTCTGTCTGTCTGTCTGTCTGTCTGTCTGTCTGTCTGTCTGTCTGTCTGTCTGTCTGTCTGTCTGTCTGTCTGTCTGTCTGTCTGTCTGTCTGTCTGTCTGTCTGTCTGTCTGTCTGTCTGTCTGTCTGTCTGTCTGTCTGTCTGTCTGTCTGTCTGTCTGTCTGTCTGTCTGTCTGTCTGTCTGTCTGTCTGTCTGTCTGTCTCTGTCTGTCTGTCTGTCTGTCTGTCTGTCTGTCTGTCTGTCTGTCTGTCTGTCTGTCTGTCTGTCTGTCTGTCTGTCTGTCTGTCTGTCTGTCTGTCTGTCTGTCTGTCTGTCTGTCTGTCTGTCTGTCTGTCTGTCTGTCTGTCTGTCTGTCTGTCTGTCTGTCTGTCTGTCTGTCTGTCTGTCTGTCTGTCTGTCTGTCTGTCTGTCTGTCTGTCTGTCTGTCTGTCTGTCTGTCTGTCTGTCTGTCTGTCTGTCTGTCTGTCTGTCTGTCTGTCTGTCTGTCTGTCTGTCTGTCTGTCTGTCTGTCTGTCTGTCTGTCTGTCTGTCTGTCTGTCTGTCTGTCTGTCTGTCTGTCTGTCTGTCTGTCTGTCTGTCTGTCTGTCTGTCTGTCTGTCTGTTCTCTGTCTGTCTGTCTGTCTGTCTGTCTGTCTGTCTGTCTGTCTGTCTGTCTGTCTGTCTGTCTGTCTGTCTGTCTGTCTGTCTGTCTGTCTGTCTGTCTGTCTGTCTGTCTGTCTGTCTGTCTGTCTGTCTGTCTGTCTGTCTGTCTGTCTGTCTGTCTGTCTGTCTGTCTGTCTGTCTGTCTGTCTGTCTGTCTGTCTGTCTGTCTGTCTGTCTGTCTGTCTGTCTGTCTGTCTGTCTGTCTGTCTGTCTGTCTGTCTGTCTGTCTGTCTGTCTGTCTGTCTGTCTGTCTGTCTGTCTGTCTGTCTGTCTGTCTGTCTGTCTGTCTGTCTGTCTGTCTGTCTGTCTGTCTGTCTGTCTGTCTGTCTGTCTGTCTGTCTGTCTGTCTGTCTGTCTGTCTGTCTGTCTGTCTGTCTGTCTGTCTGTCTGTCTGTCTGTCTGTCTGTCTGTCTGTCTGTCTGTCTGTCTGTCTGTCTGTCTGTCTGTCTGTCTGTCTGTCTGTCTGTCTGTCTGTCTGTCTGTCTGTCTGTCTGTCTGTCTGTCTGTCTGTCTGTCTGTCTGTCTGTCTGTCTGTCTGTCTGTCTGTCTGTCTGTCTGTCTGTCTGTCTGTCTGTCTGTCTGTCTGTCTGTCTGTCTGTCTGTCTGTCTGTCTGTCTGTCTGTCTGTCTGTCTGTCTGTCTGTCTGTCTGTCTGTCTGTCTGTCTGTCTGTCTGTCTGTCTGTCTGTCTGTCTGTCTGTCTGTCTGTCTGTCTGTCTGTCTGTCTGTCTGTCTGTCTGTCTGTCTGTCTGTCTGTCTGTCTGTCTGTCTGTCTGTCTGTCTGTCTGTCTGTCTGTCTGTCTGTCTGTCTGTCTGTCTGTCTGTCTGTCTGTCTGTCTGTCTGTCTGTCTGTCTGTCTGTCTGTCTGTCTGTCTGTCTGTCTGTCTGTCTGTCTGTCTGTCTGTCTGTCTGTCTGTCTGTCTGTCTGTCTGTCTGTCTGTCTGTCTGTCTGTCTGTCTGTCTGTCTGTCTGTCTGTCTGTCTGTCTGTCTGTCTGTCTGTCTGTCTGTCTGTCTGTCTGTCTGTCTGTCTGTCTGTCTGTCTGTCTGTCTGTCTGTCTGTCTGTCTGTCTGTCTGTCTGTCTGTCTGTCTGTCTGTCTGTCTGTCTGTCTGTCTGTCTGTCTGTCTGTCTGTCTGTCTGTCTGTCTGTCTGTCTGTCTGTCTGTCTGTCTGTCTGTCTGTCTGTCTGTCTGTCTGTCTGTCTGTCTGTCTGTCTGTCTGTCTGTCTGTCTGTCTGTCTGTCTGTCTGTCTGTCTGTCTGTCTGTCTGTCTGTCTGTCTGTCTGTCTGTCTGTCTGTCTGTCTGTCTGTCTGTCTGTCTGTCTGTCTGTCTGTCTGTCTGTCTGTCTGTCTGTCTGTCTGTCTGTCTGTCTGTCTGTCTGTCTGTCTGTCTGTCTGTCTGTCTGTCTGTCTGTCTGTCTGTCTGTCTGTCTGTCTGTCTGTCTGTCTGTCTGTCTGTCTGTCTGTCTGTCTGTCTGTCTGTCTGTCTGTCTGTCTGTCTGTCTGTCTGTCTGTCTGTCTGTCTGTCTGTCTGTCTGTCTGTCTGTCTGTCTGTCTGTCTGTCTGTCTGTCTGTCTGTCTGTCTGTCTGTCTGTCTGTCTGTCTGTCTGTCTGTCTGTCTGTCTGTCTGTCTGTCTGTCTGTCTGTCTGTCTGTCTGTCTGTCTGTCTGTCTGTCTGTCTGTCTGTCTGTCTGTCTGTCTGTCTGTCTGTCTGTCTGTCTGTCTGTCTGTCTGTCTGTCTGTCTGTCTGTCTGTCTGTCTGTCTGTCTGTCTGTCTGTCTGTCTGTCTGTCTGTCTGTCTGTCTGTCTGTCTGTCTGTCTGTCTGTCTGTCTGTCTGTCTGTCTGTCTGTCTGTCTGTCTGTCTGTCTGTCTGTCTGTCTGTCTGTCTGTCTGTCTGTCTGTCTGTCTGTCTGTCTGTCTGTCTGTCTGTCTGTCTGTCTGTCTGTCTGTCTGTCTGTCTGTCTGTCTGTCTGTCTGTCTGTCTGTCTGTCTGTCTGTCTGTCTGTCTGTCTGTCTGTCTGTCTGTCTGTCTGTCTGTCTGTCTGTCTGTCTGTCTGTCTGTCTGTCTGTCTGTCTGTCTGTCTGTCTGTCTGTCTGTCTGTCTGTCTGTCTGTCTGTCTGTCTGTCTGTCTGTCTGTCTGTCTGTCTGTCTGTCTGTCTGTCTGTCTGTCTGTCTGTCTGTCTGTCTGTCTGTCTGTCTGTCTGTCTGTCTGTCTGTCTGTCTGTCTGTCTGTCTGTCTGTCTGTCTGTCTGTCTGTCTGTCTGTCTGTCTGTCTGTCTGTCTGTCTGTCTGTCTGTCTGTCTGTCTGTCTGTCTGTCTGTCTGTCTGTCTGTCTGTCTGTCTGTCTGTCTGTCTGTCTGTCTGTCTGTCTGTCTGTCTGTCTGTCTGTCTGTCTGTCTGTCTGTCTGTCTGTCTGTCTGTCTGTCTGTCTGTCTGTCTGTCTGTCTGTCTGTCTGTCTGTCTGTCTGTCTGTCTGTCTGTCTGTCTGTCTGTCTGTCTGTCTGTCTGTCTGTCTGTCTGTCTGTCTGTCTGTCTGTCTGTCTGTCTGTCTGTCTGTCTGTCTGTCTGTCTGTCTGTCTGTCTGTCTGTCTGTCTGTCTGTCTGTCTGTCTGTCTGTCTGTCTGTCTGTCTGTCTGTCTGTCTGTCTGTCTGTCTGTCTGTCTGTCTGTCTGTCTGTCTGTCTGTCTGTCTGTCTGTCTGTCTGTCTGTCTGTCTGTCTGTCTGTCTGTCTGTCTGTCTGTCTGTCTGTCTGTCTGTCTGTCTGTCTGTCTGTCTGTCTGTCTGTCTGTCTGTCTGTCTGTCTGTCTGTCTGTCTGTCTGTCTGTCTGTCTGTCTGTCTGTCTGTCTGTCTGTCTGTCTGTCTGTCTGTCTGTCTGTCTGTCTGTCTGTCTGTCTGTCTGTCTGTCTGTCTGTCTGTCTGTCTGTCTGTCTGTCTGTCTGTCTGTCTGTCTGTCTGTCTGTCTGTCTGTCTGTCTGTCTGTCTGTCTGTCTGTCTGTCTGTCTGTCTGTCTGTCTGTCTGTCTGTCTGTCTGTCTGTCTGTCTGTCTGTCTGTCTGTCTGTCTGTCTGTCTGTCTGTCTGTCTGTCTGTCTGTCTGTCTGTCTGTCTGTCTGTCTGTCTGTCTGTCTGTCTGTCTGTCTGTCTGTCTGTCTGTCTGTCTGTCTGTCTGTCTGTCTGTCTGTCTGTCTGTCTGTCTGTCTGTCTGTCTGTCTGTCTGTCTGTCTGTCTGTCTGTCTGTCTGTCTGTCTGTCTGTCTGTCTGTCTGTCTGTCTGTCTGTCTGTCTGTCTGTCTGTCTGTCTGTCTGTCTGTCTGTCTGTCTGTCTGTCTGTCTGTCTGTCTGTCTGTCTGTCTGTCTGTCTGTCTGTCTGTCTGTCTGTCTGTCTGTCTGTCTGTCTGTCTGTCTGTCTGTCTGTCTGTCTGTCTGTCTGTCTGTCTGTCTGTCTGTCTGTCTGTCTGTCTGTCTGTCTGTCTGTCTGTCTGTCTGTCTGTCTGTCTGTCTGTCTGTCTGTCTGTCTGTCTGTCTGTCTGTCTGTCTGTCTGTCTGTCTGTCTGTCTGTCTGTCTGTCTGTCTGTCTGTCTGTCTGTCTGTCTGTCTGTCTGTCTGTCTGTCTGTCTGTCTGTCTGTCTGTCTGTCTGTCTGTCTGTCTGTCTGTCTGTCTGTCTGTCTGTCTGTCTGTCTGTCTGTCTGTCTGTCTGTCTGTCTGTCTGTCTGTCTGTCTGTCTGTCTGTCTGTCTGTCTGTCTGTCTGTCTGTCTGTCTGTCTGTCTGTCTGTCTGTCTGTCTGTCTGTCTGTCTGTCTGTCTGTCTGTCTGTCTGTCTGTCTGTCTGTCTGTCTGTCTGTCTGTCTGTCTGTCTGTCTGTCTGTCTGTCTGTCTGTCTGTCTGTCTGTCTGTCTGTCTGTCTGTCTGTCTGTCTGTCTGTCTGTCTGTCTGTCTGTCTGTCTGTCTGTCTGTCTGTCTGTCTGTCTGTCTGTCTGTCTGTCTGTCTGTCTGTCTGTCTGTCTGTCTGTCTGTCTGTCTGTCTGTCTGTCTGTCTGTCTGTCTGTCTGTCTGTCTGTCTGTCTGTCTGTCTGTCTGTCTGTCTGTCTGTCTGTCTGTCTGTCTGTCTGTCTGTCTGTCTGTCTGTCTGTCTGTCTGTCCTGTCTGTCTGTCTGTCTGTCTGTCTGTCTGTCTGTCTGTCTGTCTGTCTGTCTGTCTGTCTGTCTGTCTGTCTGTCTGTCTGTCTGTCTGTCTGTCTGTCTGTCTGTCTGTCTGTCTGTCTGTCTGTCTGTCTGTCTGTCTGTCTGTCTGTCTGTCTGTCTGTCTGTCTGTCTGTCTGTCTGTCTGTCTGTCTGTCTGTCTGTCTGTCTGTCTGTCTGTCTGTCTGTCTGTCTGTCTGTCTGTCTGTCTGTCTGTCTGTCTGTCTGTCTGTCTGTCTGTCTGTCTGTCTGTCTGTCTGTCTGTCTGTCTGTCTGTCTGTCTGTCTGTCTGTCTGTCTGTCTGTCTGTCTGTCTGTCTGTCTGTCTGTCTGTCTGTCTGTCTGTCTGTCTGTCTGTCTGTCTGTCTGTCTGTCTGTCTGTCTGTCTGTCTGTCTGTCTGTCTGTCTGTCTGTCTGTCTGTCTGTCTGTCTGTCTGTCTGTCTGTCTGTCTGTCTGTCTGTCTGTCTGTCTGTCTGTCTGTCTGTCTGTCTGTCTGTCTGTCTGTCTGTCTGTCTGTCTGTCTGTCTGTCTGTCTGTCTGTCTGTCTGTCTGTCTGTCTGTCTGTCTGTCTGTCTGTCTGTCTGTCTGTCTGTCTGTCTGTCTGTCTGTCTGTCTGTCTGTCTGTCTGTCTGTCTGTCTGTCTGTCTGTCTGTCTGTCTGTCTGTCTGTCTGTCTGTCTGTCTGTCTGTCTGTCTGTCTGTCTGTCTGTCTGTCTGTCTGTCTGTCTGTCTGTCTGTCTGTCTGTCTGTCTGTCTGTCTGTCTGTCTGTCTGTCTGTCTGTCTGTCTGTCTGTCTGTCTGTCTGTCTGTCTGTCTGTCTGTCTGTCTGTCTGTCTGTCTGTCTGTCTGTCTGTCTGTCTGTCTGTCTGTCTGTCTGTCTGTCTGTCTGTCTGTCTGTCTGTCTGTCTGTCTGTCTGTCTGTCTGTCTGTCTGTCTGTCTGTCTGTCTGTCTGTCTGTCTGTCTGTCTGTCTGTCTGTCTGTCTGTCTGTCTGTCTGTCTGTCTGTCTGTCTGTCTGTCTGTCTGTCTGTCTGTCTGTCTGTCTGTCTGTCTGTCTGTCTGTCTGTCTGTCTGTCTGTCTGTCTGTCTGTCTGTCTGTCTGTCTGTCTGTCTGTCTGTCTGTCTGTCTGTCTGTCTGTCTGTCTGTCTGTCTGTCTGTCTGTCTGTCTGTCTGTCTGTCTGTCTGTCTGTCTGTCTGTCTGTCTGTCTGTCTGTCTGTCTGTCTGTCTGTCTGTCTGTCTGTCTGTCTGTCTGTCTGTCTGTCTGTCTGTCTGTCTGTCTGTCTGTCTGTCTGTCTGTCTGTCTGTCTGTCTGTCTGTCTGTCTGTCTGTCTGTCTGTCTGTCTGTCTGTCTGTCTGTCTGTCTGTCTGTCTGTCTGTCTGTCTGTCTGTCTGTCTGTCTGTCTGTCTGTCTGTCTGTCTGTCTGTCTGTCTGTCTGTCTGTCTGTCTGTCTGTCTGTCTGTCTGTCTGTCTGTCTGTCTGTCTGTCTGTCTGTCTGTCTGTCTGTCTGTCTGTCTGTCTGTCTGTCTGTCTGTCTGTCTGTCTGTCTGTCTGTCTGTCTGTCTGTCTGTCTGTCTGTCTGTCTGTCTGTCTGTCTGTCTGTCTGTCTGTCTGTCTGTCTGTCTGTCTGTCTGTCTGTCTGTCTGTCTGTCTGTCTGTCTGTCTGTCTGTCTGTCTGTCTGTCTGTCTGTCTGTCTGTCTGTCTGTCTGTCTGTCTGTCTGTCTGTCTGTCTGTCTGTCTGTCTGTCTGTCTGTCTGTCTGTCTGTCTGTCTGTCTGTCTGTCTGTCTGTCTGTCTGTCTGTCTGTCTGTCTGTCTGTCTGTCTGTCTGTCTGTCTGTCTGTCTGTCTGTCTGTCTGTCTGTCTGTCTGTCTGTCTGTCTGTCTGTCTGTCTGTCTGTCTGTCTGTCTGTCTGTCTGTCTGTCTGTCTGTCTGTCTGTCTGTCTGTCTGTCTGTCTGTCTGTCTGTCTGTCTGTCTGTCTGTCTGTCTGTCTGTCTGTCTGTCTGTCTGTCTGTCTGTCTGTCTGTCTGTCTGTCTGTCTGTCTGTCTGTCTGTCTGTCTGTCTGTCTGTCTGTCTGTCTGTCTGTCTGTCTGTCTGTCTGTCTGTCTGTCTGTCTGTCTGTCTGTCTGTCTGTCTGTCTGTCTGTCTGTCTGTCTGTCTGTCTGTCTGTCTGTCTGTCTGTCTGTCTGTCTGTCTGTCTGTCTGTCTGTCTGTCTGTCTGTCTGTCTGTCTGTCTGTCTGTCTGTCTGTCTGTCTGTCTGTCTGTCTGTCTGTCTGTCTGTCTGTCTGTCTGTCTGTCTGTCTGTCTGTCTGTCTGTCTGTCTGTCTGTCTGTCTGTCTGTCTGTCTGTCTGTCTGTCTGTCTGTCTGTCTGTCTGTCTGTCTGTCTGTCTGTCTGTCTGTCTGTCTGTCTGTCTGTCTGTCTGTCTGTCTGTCTGTCTGTCTGTCTGTCTGTCTGTCTGTCTGTCTGTCTGTCTGTCTGTCTGTCTGTCTGTCTGTCTGTCTGTCTGTCTGTCTGTCTGTCTGTCTGTCTGTCTGTCTGTCTGTCTGTCTGTCTGTCTGTCTGTCTGTCTGTCTGTCTGTCTGTCTGTCTGTCTGTCTGTCTGTCTGTCTGTCTGTCTGTCTGTCTGTCTGTCTGTCTGTCTGTCTGTCTGTCTGTCTGTCTGTCTGTCTGTCTGTCTGTCTGTCTGTCTGTCTGTCTGTCTGTCTGTCTGTCTGTCTGTCTGTCTGTCTGTCTGTCTGTCTGTCTGTCTGTCTGTCTGTCTGTCTGTCTGTCTGTCTGTCTGTCTGTCTGTCTGTCTGTCTGTCTGTCTGTCTGTCTGTCTGTCTGTCTGTCTGTCTGTCTGTCTGTCTGTCTGTCTGTCTGTCTGTCTGTCTGTCTGTCTGTCTGTCTGTCTGTCTGTCTGTCTGTCTGTCTGTCTGTCTGTCTGTCTGTCTGTCTGTCTGTCTGTCTGTCTGTCTGTCTGTCTGTCTGTCTGTCTGTCTGTCTGTCTGTCTGTCTGTCTGTCTGTCTGTCTGTCTGTCTGTCTGTCTGTCTGTCTGTCTGTCTGTCTGTCTGTCTGTCTGTCTGTCTGTCTGTCTGTCTGTCTGTCTGTCTGTCTGTCTGTCTGTCTGTCTGTCTGTCTGTCTGTCTGTCTGTCTGTCTGTCTGTCTGTCTGTCTGTCTGTCTGTCTGTCTGTCTGTCTGTCTGTCTGTCTGTCTGTCTGTCTGTCTGTCTGTCTGTCTGTCTGTCTGTCTGTCTGTCTGTCTGTCTGTCTGTCTGTCTGTCTGTCTGTCTGTCTGTCTGTCTGTCTGTCTGTCTGTCTGTCTGTCTGTCTGTCTGTCTGTCTGTCTGTCTGTCTGTCTGTCTGTCTTGTCTGTCTGTCTGTCTGTCTGTCTGTCTGTCTGTCTGTCTGTCTGTCTGTCTGTCTGTCTGTCTGTCTGTCTGTCTGTCTGTCTGTCTGTCTGTCTGTCTGTCTGTCTGTCTGTCTGTCTGTCTGTCTGTCTGTCTGTCTGTCTGTCTGTCTGTCTGTCTGTCTGTCTGTCTGTCTGTCTGTCTGTCTGTCTGTCTGTCTGTCTGTCTGTCTGTCTGTCTGTCTGTCTGTCTGTCTGTCTGTCTGTCTGTCTGTCTGTCTGTCTGTCTGTCTGTCTGTCTGTCTGTCTGTCTGTCTGTCTGTCTGTCTGTCTGTCTGTCTGTCTGTCTGTCTGTCTGTCTGTCTGTCTGTCTGTCTGTCTGTCTGTCTGTCTGTCTGTCTGTCTGTCTGTCTGTCTGTCTGTCTGTCTGTCTGTCTGTCTGTCTGTCTGTCTGTCTGTCTGTCTGTCTGTCTGTCTGTCTGTCTGTCTGTCTGTCTGTCTGTCTGTCTGTCTGTCTGTCTGTCTGTCTGTCTGTCTGTCTGTCTGTCTGTCTGTCTGTCTGTCTGTCTGTCTGTCTGTCTGTCTGTCTGTCTGTCTGTCTGTCTGTCTGTCTGTCTGTCTGTCTGTCTGTCTGTCTGTCTGTCTGTCTGTCTGTCTGTCTGTCTGTCTGTCTGTCTGTCTGTCTGTCTGTCTGTCTGTCTGTCTGTCTGTCTGTCTGTCTGTCTGTCTGTCTGTCTGTCTGTCTGTCTGTCTGTCTGTCTGTCTGTCTGTCTGTCTGTCTGTCTGTCTGTCTGTCTGTCTGTCTGTCTGTCTGTCTGTCTGTCTGTCTGTCTGTCTGTCTGTCTGTCTGTCTGTCTGTCTGTCTGTCTGTCTGTCTGTCTGTCTGTCTGTCTGTCTGTCTGTCTGTCTGTCTGTCTGTCTGTCTGTCTGTCTGTCTGTCTGTCTGTCTGTCTGTCTGTCTGTCTGTCTGTCTGTCTGTCTGTCTGTCTGTCTGTCTGTCTGTCTGTCTGTCTGTCTGTCTGTCTGTCTGTCTGTCTGTCTGTCTGTCTGTCTGTCTGTCTGTCTGTCTGTCTGTCTGTCTGTCTGTCTGTCTGTCTGTCTGTCTGTCTGTCTGTCTGTCTGTCTGTCTGTCTGTCTGTCTGTCTGTCTGTCTGTCTGTCTGTCTGTCTGTCTGTCTGTCTGTCTGTCTGTCTGTCTGTCTGTCTGTCTGTCTGTCTGTCTGTCTGTCTGTCTGTCTGTCTGTCTGTCTGTCTGTCTGTCTGTCTGTCTGTCTGTCTGTCTGTCTGTCTGTCTGTCTGTCTGTCTGTCTGTCTGTCTGTCTGTCTGTCTGTCTGTCTGTCTGTCTGTCTGTCTGTCTGTCTGTCTGTCTGTCTGTCTGTCTGTCTGTCTGTCTGTCTGTCTGTCTGTCTGTCTGTCTGTCTGTCTGTCTGTCTGTCTGTCTGTCTGTCTGTCTGTCTGTCTGTCTGTCTGTCTGTCTGTCTGTCTGTCTGTCTGTCTGTCTGTCTGTCTGTCTGTCTGTCTGTCTGTCTGTCTGTCTGTCTGTCTGTCTGTCTGTCTGTCTGTCTGTCTGTCTGTCTGTCTGTCTGTCTGTCTGTCTGTCTGTCTGTCTGTCTGTCTGTCTGTCTGTCTGTCTGTCTGTCTGTCTGTCTGTCTGTCTGTCTGTCTGTCTGTCTGTCTGTCTGTCTGTCTGTCTGTCTGTCTGTCTGTCTGTCTGTCTGTCTGTCTGTCTGTCTGTCTGTCTGTCTGTCTGTCTGTCTGTCTGTCTGTCTGTCTGTCTGTCTGTCTGTCTGTCTGTCTGTCTGTCTGTCTGTCTGTCTGTCTGTCTGTCTGTCTGTCTGTCTGTCTGTCTGTCTGTCTGTCTGTCTGTCTGTCTGTCTGTCTGTCTGTCTGTCTGTCTGTCTGTCTGTCTGTCTGTCTGTCTGTCTGTCTGTCTGTCTGTCTGTCTGTCTGTCTGTCTGTCTGTCTGTCTGTCTGTCTGTCTGTCTGTCTGTCTGTCTGTCTGTCTGTCTGTCTGTCTGTCTGTCTGTCTGTCTGTCTGTCTGTCTGTCTGTCTGTCTGTCTGTCTGTCTGTCTGTCTGTCTGTCTGTCTGTCTGTCTGTCTGTCTGTCTGTCTGTCTGTCTGTCTGTCTGTCTGTCTGTCTGTCTGTCTGTCTGTCTGTCTGTCTGTCTGTCTGTCTGTCTGTCTGTCTGTCTGTCTGTCTGTCTGTCTGTCTGTCTGTCTGTCTGTCTGTCTGTCTGTCTGTCTGTCTGTCTGTCTGTCTGTCTGTCTGTCTGTCTGTCTGTCTGTCTGTCTGTCTGTCTGTCTGTCTGTCTGTCTGTCTGTCTGTCTGTCTGTCTGTCTGTCTGTCTGTCTGTCTGTCTGTCTGTCTGTCTGTCTGTCTGTCTGTCTGTCTGTCTGTCTGTCTGTCTGTCTGTCTGTCTGTCTGTCTGTCTGTCTGTCTGTCTGTCTGTCTGTCTGTCTGTCTGTCTGTCTGTCTGTCTGTCTGTCTGTCTGTCTGTCTGTCTGTCTGTCTGTCTGTCTGTCTGTCTGTCTGTCTGTCTGTCTGTCTGTCTGTCTGTCTGTCTGTCTGTCTGTCTGTCTGTCTGTCTGTCTGTCTGTCTGTCTGTCTGTCTGTCTGTCTGTCTGTCTGTCTGTCTGTCTGTCTGTCTGTCTGTCTGTCTGTCTGTCTGTCTGTCTGTCTGTCTGTCTGTCTGTCTGTCTGTCTGTCTGTCTGTCTGTCTGTCTGTCTGTCTGTCTGTCTGTCTGTCTGTCTGTCTGTCTGTCTGTCTGTCTGTCTGTCTGTCTGTCTGTCTGTCTGTCTGTCTGTCTGTCTGTCTGTCTGTCTGTCTGTCTGTCTGTCTGTCTGTCTGTCTGTCTGTCTGTCTGTCTGTCTGTCTGTCTGTCTGTCTGTCTGTCTGTCTGTCTGTCTGTCTGTCTGTCTGTCTGTCTGTCTGTCTGTCTGTCTGTCTGTCTGTCTGTCTGTCTGTCTGTCTGTCTGTCTGTCTGTCTGTCTGTCTGTCTGTCTGTCTGTCTGTCTGTCTGTCTGTCTGTCTGTCTGTCTGTCTGTCTGTCTGTCTGTCTGTCTGTCTGCCTGACGACCAAAGCGCTGGGTCTTGGGTCGAGATGGTCCCATTTAAAAATGAACAAAATCCACCAAATACAAACCAAATAAAAGGGTGGGGGTAGATTTCAAAAATTAGAGTTTATGTGAAAATATGGCGTGTGTGATATCAAACGAAAGGTAATAAGGCGCTGACTGTGACGTAGCACGGCACCCCGACACAAAATATGATTCCGGAACATACCAACAACTAATCTAATCGTGTTATTGACTGAACTTACACATTATGATCCGATTATTTACCATCTCTTTTTAAACTTATGTATTAGTAAGGGCGTTTAATAATACTAAACACACATGAGTTTAATAACTAAACATTGGTCTACTCGTTTTATTTACTAAACTCATACATTGTTATCCAGCTACTTACTCTCTCTTTTTAACTCAAAGTAGTGGGGCGG
>OY755043.1:48948661-49418834 GCA_963576565.1 Aspidapion aeneum
ATTCTCAGACACCATCCCGATATTCCACCAAAGGTTTGTAAGGAAGCAACATGATTAAAATGTTAAAATCTTCAAGATTTAGCATTCCTTATTTTGAATTCAAATTACCCGCATGTACCACATGCCAACTGTTATATTTGACATGTATTTGACTTTGTCATATGTGATTGTCACATTCGCTTCTGCTTTAAACCTAATTTTTGTGTGAGCTAATGAAGCGGCTATGAAAAATTAGGGCTTACTATACATTAAAAAAAATGTTCTGCCAGAATAAAGTAAAAACAATCTCAAAAACGGCTTTATTTAACAAAAAATCAAATATCCATGAACCGTCATTCCAACTTCAAAATTTTAAAGACAATCAGCTGTGTCATGATGTGACCATCAAAAAAAAATCAGCCCCGGATGTGACGTCAACAAAGTGGAGGATCGTGGCCCGTCCATTTTGATAGCCCTGGTTTTCTAAATAATTGACATTTCAATGTAACCTGTTAAGTTTTAAGTCACTATCTATGTATATCTACCATGATGTTGATCGCAATACTTACTATACCGTTGAGCATTTTACCAAAAACAGCGAAAAAAAATTAAAAATGACCCAACAGAACAAAAAATAAAATAAAAAACCGCTCGGCTGTCCCAAAGAAGAACACAGAACATTTAGAAAAGAACATGGTAAAAATTGTCTATTTATAATTGTAAAATTTTTATCGAGGCATAAATGAACTTATACCTACTAAATATCTATGCCATCCCTGTTCAAAAATGACTCTATGCCTTGGTGAAATTTTTGCGTTCAGTATATTGACAATGAAAAGTTTGTACCATGATCTTTTCCTAATTTCAATTAGCTGATTTTAACGTTATTGACATTTATCGCAACACTCTGGGGGTCGGTGAGCATCAGTCAGATAATTCACAAACCCGATGGATTTCAACGAATTGCATTGAAATTTAAGAATTTGAGTGTTTTCACCTATAAGCGTATCGGTGAATTTACGAACCCATCCTAGGTACAGCTTAACAAGAATCCTGATTAGAATATTTTTTGAATTAATCGGCCTAAAAGAAAGTTTTCCAAACGTTTTAAAAGTGAAAAACGTATCTATATAAACGAGATAAAGACGTTAGTATTCTCCCGTGTAAATGGTATGTTCTTTTGTATAAAATCGCCGTCATTGTAACTCTTGTTTAAGTATTAAAATGTGAAATGAACCAACTTCTAACGGTTTTTATCAGCGCCAATTTTAGGAACATTTTACCTTGGACAACAGCCTAAAAAAAGCTGTTGCAGCTCAAGTTTAAAGAAAAACAAGCTTCATAGAAAAAGCAATAGAAGGAAAAACTTTGTGTTCCACTTTCTTTTTAGATATGGTCCAAGCTTTTTACAAGGTGTCACGTCAAAGCCATATTCCGATAAAAAAAAACAAAAAGGGGATATAAAATACAAAATAAATGAAAGCAGCAGTTCCACAAGGAATTGAGCTGGGCCCTTTCCTATATCTGCAGGTATACGTGCAATGTTCCGGGACTAGGAAACTGTCACAACCTTTGCAGAAAATAAAGGCCTAATGAGAGCAGCAAAAACTAAAAATGAAATTCCATCACCCAAATTATCATATCCCAGTAACAATAAACAGTCATTCCGTAACAGGCTACAATTAGACTAAATACCTCTAAATCACTTTTAACATAAAATTATTCTGGAAGGCGCAGGTTAAAAAAATAAAAATAAACTTTGAGCTAAAATACAGAGCAAGCGACCGGCACAGGCTTAATACCTGTAGGAAAAAGAACAAACAATCATCTCATACGCTCCAATTAGGGTAGAAAAAATAAACTTAAGCTAAAATACAAAAAATGTATGTTAATAGGTAAGTTGTAAAATTGGACAAGCATAATAAAATTTGTTATATAGTATTAGCAATCAAACCGGTTTGACTAACGTTATTCAATTTGGAACTGTATTAAAAAAATAAACACTCATATTAGTTAAAGATTCTCAAACGAAGTACAAAAATAGAAACTGTTTATAAAACAATTAAAACATTGGCAAAGAGTCACGAAGAAATACTCCATAAGCATGACAACATTAAAGCAATACAATTCCTAGATAACAATCAGCTAATAGAAACACTCAAACAAGTGAAACAATTTAATGTTTGGGAAAGGGCGCTGATATATGAATCAAAAAAAATGCTATATGTTAAGTACCAAGTTGTGAATTTCATATAGTTTAACATAATCAGGTGATTGTAATTAAGGTAAATTAAAGAAACACTACATACTTAGTGTTAAACAAGGTATCCCGTACAAGACCCTATGGCCGTAACTGGAAGTCTAAATTAACGATCTGCAGAGTTTTTTTTTTCAAACTATAAGTTGATATGTGTTTTAATTACAATTCTAATTAACTTTGCAGTTAACGTGGGCACAAAATGTCTTGTAGGTATAGGTGCGGTCCTGTGCTTTCGAGGGGGGGAAACCACCACCTAAATGTAATCTATGTATATCTAATGTAATATTCTCAAATAATCTGGAAATTGTAATTAAGGTAAAGTATAGAAACACTACATGTGTCTAACAAGGTATCCCGTAAGAGTCCCAATGGCCAACCAGGCTCTGCAGCCGACTTAAAAGTTAAAACGTTCGTTTCGCTTTGTCTTCTTTTCAAAAGCTTAAAGTTTTGATATCCGCGTAGCAAAGGCTATAAAAGGGCAGTTACCTTCTTGTAAGGCTTTCTAATTAGCAGCAATTAATTTAAAAAGAAAAGTTTTAGTGCTTTTATTCTTCTGAAGGGGTTATCAATACCTCGTTTAGAATTTATTCAATTTAACAAATCGGCTGATAAAATGTGGGTGTAAAAGATCTCTGTCCGGCTAGAATAAAATAAGGCGCAAAAGAGATGGCTCAACTCAATCTATCTCCCTCTGTTTACAGCACTTTTGTCATACTGGGTGGTCTTCATTTTTAGCAAATTTGCAACAAAATTTTAATATTACAAGAAAAAAACGGTACTCGTCTGGTACGTTTAACCAAATCGACTCCGGTCCGTTCAGAATTCACACCCTTTTATTGGGTTTCTATTCGTTCAGAATTCACAGTCTTTTATTGGCTTTGTATTGTTACCGCTGCGCTTAAACAGGATGACTAGGCACTTTTCATACATATTCTATTGTTCATATCATTATTTTTAATGACAACTTTTATTCGTTGGCCTGTGCTATTTGTTATGACAAGGCCAACACAAAAATAGAGGCCACGACCCTGAAAAAATCAGCTGTTCTCCCGGGGCTGAATTTTACATTGGGTCTTATGGGAGGTCAGACGTTTTTTTTATGATATTTTCAAAATGGCACTACAGATTTCCGCAAAATTTCAGTGAAATATTCTCAGACACCATCCCGATATTCCACCAAAGGTTTGTAAGGAAGCAACATGATTAAAAGGTTTAAATCTTCAAGATTTAGCATTCCTTATTTTAAATTCAAATTACCCGCCATGTACCACATGCCAACTGTTATATTTGACATGTATTTGACTTTGTCATATGTGATTGTCACATTCGCTTTTACTTTAAACTTAATTTTTGTGTGAGCTAATGAAGCGGCTATGAAAAATTAGGGCTTACTATACATTTAAAAAAAATTGTTCTGCGAGAATATAGTAAAAACAATCTCAAAAACGGCTTTATTTAAAAAAAAATCAAATATCCATGAACCGTCATTCTAACTTCAATATTAAAGACAATCAGCTGTGTCGTAACGTGACCATCAAAAAAAAATCAGCCCCGGATGTGACGTCAACAAAGTGGAGGATCGCGGCCCGTCCATTTTGATAGCCCTGGTTCTGCAAGAATAAAGTAAAAACAATCTCAAAAACGGCGTTATTTAAAAAAAAATTAAATTTTCATGAACCGTCATTCTAACTTCAATATTTTAAAGACAATCAGCTGTGTCGTAACGTGACCATCAAAAAAAAAATCAGCCCCGGATGTGACGTCAACAAAGTGGAGGATCGTGGCCCGTCCGTTTTGATAGCCCTGGTTATGATAAACAGCTGAAAACTGTCAAAAAGTTATCTCAAAAATTATGATATGAGTGTATACCAACAAAAAAAAACAGTGGCGTATAATTTAATTTTTTTAAATTTTTGAAGATACAACGAATGATTGGATTTTCGCAATTTTTAGAAATTCTACTGGAATTTTTTTAGGTTTCTAGAATTATACGCACCTATAGGTACCTATATAATATGATATATAAATTTTGACGAAATATAGATTTTTAAGAAAAATAAGCAATGGAGTTTTCCAGCACAAAAAGGCTTAGGAGGAGCAAAATATAAAATTAATACCTAATAATGATGAATTCTTAAAATAAGAAAAATAAATAAAAATAATTAGAATTAAGGAACAAATTTATTTCCAAAAGACCATGTTTTATAGTACTTCTGATAATTAGAGCACTTTCGAGGAGTTAATATAAGTAATACCTACTGGATGTGACTAAGGTCATTTTGAAACTTGCAGGTATGCGTAACATACGTAGTCTAAACGTGATTAAAAGTGAAACTTGCATCTTAGATCAAAAGTGAGGTTAAAAGTAACAATATTAAGGATGTCTAAGCAATTGGATACAACTTCAAAGACAATTATTGCAAATGTGATAAAAAAGCTTGTAAAGGAGAAGCGGAAACGAGATAATTAAAACATCTATTTAGTCTCCCTAACTTTCGAGCAGCAATCTACACAGGATATGCCACTATAGGCCGAATAAAAAAGGAGATTAAAGAAAACCCTTCGCACCAAATTGAACACCGCCCGAGAAAACGAAGAAGGTCTTCGGTTGCGGACAGATTTGACGATGGAGACTCTTAACCAATTTAGAACACCATATCAAAATTTTACACGGAATATAAAGTTGTTCTCACTTTGTCGAAGCTACTATCAAAATTAAAAGCAGAAAAATCACAAGATTAACTCTTAAAGACGGTATTGGCTACACATTCCCTCAGTCGGTAGGCTATTCTACAAGACAAAGGGACTGGATAAAAAAATATCAGGTCTGGGATTTAAGGAGGCAGTTTATTTGCACATTTTTAGAAAAAAGCTTCTGTCTTAACTTTTGAGATACAAGCTACTAAAGATTAAAAAAAAACATCCTTTAATACTAATATCGGTGATACTGCTCTAGATAAATTTGTTACACACTTTTTATTCATCAAGTGAGATTTTTTTTATGTATACAGCGAAACCTCTCCTTGCGGACACCTCTAGTAAGCGGACACTTCCTTTAGCCGGACAAATTTGTTAGAACCAAGCTTTTCCCTATTTCTTTACATATAAAATTCACTCCTATTACCGGACACTCTAATAAGAGAACGCGGACAATTTTTTTTTGTTAAAAAATTCTGAAACCTCCCTTAACTTGACGGAAACCTTTGACAACGGGACGAAGCTCTGCACAACATGGACATTAATATTAATTAGTATGTTGGCAACAACGCACTTTTGGGCCGGGTAATTACCTTTTTCCGTTTTAATGGGGAGACTAATACTTCTATCGTACTTACAAAATATTTTATTTGGCGGGACTGCTGTGTTTTATTATTATTGTTCAGTTGGGTAGTAAATAAATTTCTTTGTAATTGCGCCCAGTAAAAAACTTCTGTTTACGTGAAAAAATGGAATTTGTTAACATTTCGGAGAAGGAAGATCTATCAGCACGAAAGATCGCTGAAAAATTTAATATCGGAAAAACTCAAGCAGCGGAAAATGTTAATAAATATATATTAAAATTTCGCAGTTCCCTCTCATAAGCGGACACCTCCAATAAGCGGACAAAATCGAGCAAACCGTGAGTGTCCGCTTATAGGAGGTTTCACTGTAATATGTTTTTGATTTTTTTATTGTACTAGATATTTTAAAAGAAAATAATGCCACGCCACTGATTTTTCATATATAGTTTATTTCTCTTTAATATTAGCATGTTATTCAATAACACCCTGTATATAGTAAATTGGGTTAATTGGTAAAATATCAAAAATTAAAATTCAAAAACGTTATTGCCGGAAAATGCAGACCATGCCGTTCGGTATTACCATAAATATGAATTAGCCAAATCCCCTTTTATATCCGTGAGCAGGCGTCATTTTAATGAAAATTCCACACACGAAGAAGCTAATCTGAATCGTCTAGTAATCGATCCTTGAACGACAATACTATTTTACTATAACCGTAGCAAAATCCAGAGGGTCACGCAATAACCTAACCTTAAAAACAAAAAATACTATTCACTCTTTGGTAAATTGTAAAATGACTCACTTGCTTCATACGGTGGGGCCTTTTTGACACACATGAAGCAACACAAAGTTCAAGAAATTGCAGCAAAATTTTAATCAAGATTAATTATAACAATACATTTAATAATTTATCGGTCGGTTCGTTATCTTTAAATTCTTTTAGCCCCACATTCACTTGTCCCACCCTTCCTTATGCCTTTTTTGGAAAGATGTCAATTTTTTAAATTACAAATAAACTTATCTAAGTTTTCAGAATACCATATATAATTACTAGTTACACGCAAAGTTAAATTACGATCCTATTAAATTAAACTTCACAGATACAATAATTTCTTGATGCGCATAAAGTTCGTTCAGATCGTGGTGGGTTCTAAACCGACTTGAAGACATTTATCAACCTCTTTCATTGTGATCAAGTTGGTCTTCAGTTAGGGTATTTAGTTTTGGGGCAATACTAATAAATTCAACGATGATATTATTCAAAGATTCCAAAACAAAGTACTAAGAAACATGATAACTGCTCCTTTGCAAATAAGAAATAGTGGTTTACAGAGATTTAAATAATAAAACTGTTAATGAAACAGATAGATATAGACTTACAGACATGTCAACATTGAAGCAATACAACTTTTAGAAAATAATAATCAACTAATACAAAGACTCAAACAAGTAAAATCTTTTAAACTAGTGTTAAACAAAAATTGTTACATTAACATAAATAATATGGAGTGCTATGGGTTTTTCCTTATTTGCGATGACAATTTCTGATAATTTTGGATAAAAAGGTATGGATAATTTGTTAACTGTGATTAGATTGTATTTGAAGTAACATCAAAGAAAAAAAAATATTTATGTATAAATATTATTTGTTCGATAAGTCGACAGTTGGTGTTTTCAATGGCTGTTTGCATCATCCCATTAGTTCAAATCTTATGTTAAATAGTGTGACGTTGATCGTAATTGTTATCTCGTCAAGTCCCAAACTTTAATAAAATGCTTACATTACAAGGAATTCAAAATAAAACTAGTTAGAAAGATATATTTTATATATTATTAAATAAATAGATCAGAATAAACGTATTTTGCCAGATGGACGAATAAGTCATAATAATGCAAAAGAGCAACAAATAAGTCAATTGAAGTTCTTGGGCAAAGCGCAAGAGATGGCCAGATGATTTTAAGGTAGGATCTGAAAAATATTATGAATTCAAGGAGAAGAATGGTTAAAAGGGTTTGTAGATCGATGACAAATTAGAAGGATATGATTACAAAAAAAATACGAGTGACATTAGGTAACTCCAAGTAAAAAGAAACCACCACAGATTTGGTTTAAGCAAAAGTCTTTACTCTAAAGATCTGACACCTTCACATAGTGTCGCCTTAATCAAGGCATGCAGACGTGTGGCTGCTCAGGAAGGCCCTAATAATAATTAATAGCCGGCTAGCCGACCTGAAAGTTATCAGGTGCAAAAGCTTCAAAGTGCCCCATCAAACTATAGCGCCTCAGATTAATATCTTGCGGGAGATAACGGCTAATTATTCTACTTGGTTAAGCTAACATTTTTGTCCCCAAGAAACTTAATACAGCGTTGCCAACAATTTTCATGGAAAATTCCCTGTACGCGCTTTAAAATTCCTGAGTGGGTAAAGTAAATTTTAGCGGGTGCCACATCTAAAATTGTTCATTTGGAACCTCATAAAATATTTAGGGCGTTTCGGTTCGGAAAATGTTCAATTTAATAAACGTGAAATTTCGTGCCCGTGAATTTAAAAATCAAACAAGTTTCATGGGTAATCGGGCAAAAAGGAGTTTTTTGTTTCCCTTATATTTTTCCGTGGGTAGCTTAAAAGCTTAACCTCACGGGGGTCCAAGATCTAATGGACACCTAATAAGTGTTGACAGTTAACCGTTTCGTCCTTATGGGACTCCTCAGAACACTGCTGGTCAAGTGACAAATCTTGCGAAGTTAATCAGACGGTTTTGTCTCTAATTAAATGTAATTAGTGAGCGAACTATAGCAAGAGGCGCCATCTACCGAGATACGAGAGAAACAAAAAATCAAAAGGAGGGAAAAACACTGCTATACAATATCGATCAATGAAAAGATCGAATGTAAATAAAAGAAAACAACTATAGTCCGTGACCTACGACAGCTCTTTGTCTTTTCAGGCCGGATCAACGCATTTTGCATTTTTACCCGTCATCAAGACAGTGAGCGTCAATCAACGGAATTTTTAAGCCAAATAATACTAACAAACGTGAAATTTCGTGCCCGTGAATTTAAAAATCAAACAAGTTTCATGGCTAATCGGGCAAAAAGGGTTTTCTAAAACATTTTCATGGTTTTCAAGAACATTCCAAACTTTTCTTGAATATTTCAAGAGTTTTCCAAAACATTTCCGGAGTTTTACAAAAAAATCTTGTTTTTCAGGCTTTTCCTGAAATTGTACAGACTTTTCCAGACTTTTCCTATTTCCACATTCTGAACATTTTTAAAGTTGTCTAGAACATTTCTAGAGTTTTTCATACTCTTCTTGAACATTTTTAGATTTTTTTTTCACTTTTCCTAAATTTTTCCAGAGCTTTCCAGAACATTTCCCGAGTTTTCCGGATATTTCCTGAGTTTTTCCGAACATTTCCTGAGTTTTTCCAAAGATTTATCGAGTTTTCCGAAAATTTTCCGGGCTCTTCCGAACATTCTCTGAGTTTCTCAAACATTACCTGAGTTTAAGAAGATTTACATTACAGTTATGAGACCAAAAGCGTGACAGACCGACGGAATGCGTTTTTTAGCATCTAGAAGGACCTTCAAAACCTCGATATATGATTTTTGGACGAATAAAGTACTCCCCTCTAGCGAGGTAAGTAAAAAGGGAAAGAAGATATGAGGTCCTTAAAGTGGAACGTGTAAACAAAAAAATGATATATCTATATACAGGGCTATCAAAATGGACGGGCCACGATCCTCCACTTTGTTGACGTCACATCCGGGGCTGATTTTTTTTTGATGGTCACGTTACGACACAGCTGATTGTCTTTAAAATTTTGAAGTTGGAATGACGGTTCATGGATATTTGATTTTTTGTTAAATAAAGCCGTTTTTGAGATTGTTTTTACTTTATTCTGGCAGAACAATTTTTTTTAAATGTATAGTAAGCCCTTATTTTTCATAGCCGCTTCATTAGCTCACACAAAAATTAAGTTTAAAACAGAAGCGAATGTGACCATCACATATGACAATGTCAAATACATGTCAAATATAACAGTTGGCATGTGGTACATGGCGGGTAATTTGAATTCAAAATAAGGAATGCTAAATCTTGAAGATTTTAACCTTTTAATAATGTTGCTTCCTTACAAACCTTTGGTGGAATATCGGGATGGTGTCTGAGAATATTTCACTGAAATTTTGCGGAAATCTGTAGTGCCATTTTGAAAATATCATAAAAAAACGTCTGACCTCCCATAAGACCCAATGTAAAATTCAGCCCCGGGAGAACAGCTGATTTTTTCAGGGTCGTGGCCTCTATTTTTGTGTTGGCCTTGCTATATATAAAACCACGTTTGACATTCAGATTAAGCAGGAAATAATGTAATTATTGAACTTAGAAATCACATTTTGATAGTTATTGAAAATAAATATATAAAACCTCAACCCTATATTTGTAATGTCAAAAAACTCTGTACATACATAGGTAGTAGTTATTCATAAAGAGGTTGAAAATTAGTGTTTAAGTTAAGCCATTACTTCTCAGGTGTGAGTTGATTTTCATTGGATAAAGACACAGTTGAATCAAATCCAAGGATAAGTAGTCAATTTACTATTAAAACTATATTAATAGTGTATTCAAGGTCTTACATTAAAACGTCTTATTTAGTAATTTAATAACTTAAAAAAATTTCCACATATGCCACGGATAAACCGCTCAGATTTGGTCGAATAATATTCTCGTACCATATTCAAATCACGCAAAGTATCTCGGTTCGGTGACACTTGATGCCAAATTGCACTGGGAATCACATGTTAAGAAAAAAAAGAAGAACTTTGATAGGTATAGAAAAAATAACTGGCTAATTGGAAGGAAGTTCAATTTAACAATTCATAATAAGTTGCTGCTTTATAGAAAAATACTAAAACCAGTATGGACATATGATATTCAACTATGGGGTTGTACTAAAGAGAGTAACAATCTAGTTTTACAGAGAAAAAGAAATCGAAATTGAGGCAGAGACTAAAAAAAAAGTATGCAAAAAGCCATGAAGATAGACTTCAGCGACATGTGAACGTGAAAGCAATTCAGCTTTTAGACAATACTATTCTAGTTCGAAGACTAAAAAGAGTGAAGAAGCCGTTTAAGCTAGCGAATTAAATCAAAATGCTATAAACAATTGTGGGTTACAGACTTCAATGCGGGGAGAACTCTTAAGTAAACCATCTAACTTTTTAGTAAATTAGGTTAAAACAAAATAGCTATTTAGTCTTATTGACTCGATTGTAGTAAAATAAACACAGTGTCTTTGACAAAAAAAAGATCTTGTCGCAATAAGGGCACGGATAACATCACCTTAACCTTTAAACGAAGATAATATGTAGTAGCCGTTGCACTGTAGTCCGATCAAGTACGATTGTACTTTTGAGGAATCTGTATTCTGTTATCTAACCACATTTATGTGGACTCTGTGAGGCAAAACGTTTGCAATTTCTCGTGGGAATAATTAGTGCAAGCCTCTGATCGTAATTAGTTGCATTGCCGACCTTAATTTAGCGAAATGTGAGTTTCGTGTAGCTGGGTCTGGTCAGGAAATACCCCCGCGGTAGCTTATTAATAAATAAGGATAGATTCCCTTAGGATATCTAAAACGTTTTCCATAGTTCCGTATGGGCTGCCGCTGCTAAAATTATTTTACCCAGCGTACTTAAGCTGTCAAAAAGCAAATATGAAAATACGATAGATACACACTTCTCCAACATTGTTTTAGTTGAGTGGCCTGTGGATGCCGTGGGATAGTTGTGGAAGATTTTTTAAACTACCCTCGATCGATCGATTGGTAATAGATCACAAAATTTTAGGTTACCGGGTGTTTGCCTCCAATTTTAGTAGGAGGGCCGATGTGACGTCATAAATCCAAGATGGCGGCTTTTTTCATGTTTTTTCATGTTACAATAGAACACTAAGAAGAAGAAAAAAATAAGCTTTATATCTTAAAAACTAACAAAGGTATTAATTTCTTAAAAATTACTAAAAAATAGCAACTTTTTTTTACCCGAAAAAAAAAACAAAATTCAAAAAGAAAGTTTTAGCCTACCCCAAAAGTGTAACTTCATAAATCCAAGATTGCGATTTTTCCATGTATTTTTCACAAACTTTTGGTTTTAGATTTTGCCATATCAACTTCACAGAAAAATTGTAACTATCGTATTAGTAAGCTTTATATTTGTGGAGTGGCCGGGCTAAATGATCTAAGTGCCAAAATATACAAATTTTAGATTTTCCACCCAAAATGATGTATGTGTCAAGGCCAATACGGGGCTATAAAAACTAAGTGCAATTTCCCCACCTTATGCCCTAACAAACATGTTTAAAATCACGTCATCCGTAAGTCCGCGTGCATGTATTGTACAGTTTTTTTTAGTTTCCCACAAAAACGCTTTTTGGCACTTAGATCAATTAGCCTTTCCACTCTACATTTCAAGAACTATAAAACATATCGTTCTTTTTTTAAATATTAAAACATTTAAAAAGTTTAAGACTACCCTGAATCGTTTGGTCATGGATCGCTCAATGTTAAGCTAGGTGTTTACCTCAAATTTGAGAAGGAAGGCCTATATGAGGTCACAAATTCAAAATGGAGGAATTTTCAATTTTTTTTACAAATTTTGCCATATAACTTTAGCTAAATGAGTTTTATAGAAAAACTGTAAATTAGGTTTTTATTCGCAAGAGAACAGCAATCATTATAGTGAAAAAATATTAGATTTATATCTTATAAACTAACAAAGACATTATTTTTTTTTTATATTTAAAATTTTTTTAGCCAAAAAAATTTAATTATTTGTTAGTTTTTAACATTTAAAGCAAAATTCTGAACTACATTAAGTAGCGCTATCTTGCAAACAAAAACCTAATTTAGCGAATATTATAAGCCATAGTTTGTGAAAAAATATGAGAAAAGCCGCCACCTTGGATTTATGACGTCACACAGGCCTTTTTGTTCAAATTGGAGGCAAACACCCAGCGGCTGAACAAATGGTGATGGATCACCACCAATCGATCGAGGGTAGGCTAAAACTTTCTCTCTTAATCTAGAATTTTTGTAATTTTGTTAATATTTAAAAAAATAACAATATATTTTTTAGTTCTTGGGATATAAGGCTTGTTAGATAAACAACTAAGTTGCCGTTCTATGGCGAACAAATCATAGTTCATACAATTTTTATCTAAAGCCATCTTGGATTTATGACGTCACACAGGCTCTTCCACACTCTTCAAATGGGAGGCAAATACCCGATGACTTACAGTTGTCTCATCTATTACCAATCGATTTAAAGCACTTTTAAAAAATCTTCCACAACTATCTCAAGGGACACGATTTTTGACGATAACCCTCTCACCTATTTGGAGAAATTGCTTTCGACGTTGAATGCGACAGAATTGTACAATAAATGGAACCATGACGGATCAGATTAGCTAGCCTATTAGCACACTTCAAGTGAAGCCATAGTATATATCAGCCTTGAAAACAGTTTTTTGTAAATATCTCAGAACCTAAAGCTATAACGAGATTTTTCGTTATAACACAAATTATTGATCAAAATGTAGTCTATTATATTCGGAAAACCGCATATTAATGCGATGCTCCGTTAAAAAGTTAGCATTTAAAAAAAAATTAACAATAATGACCAAAATCTGTGTTGAACACTATTTTTACTTGAAAATTTTATGAAAATCGGTTCAGCGGTTTAGGAGCTACCGTGTTACGGACAGAAATAATATACACACCCACACAGACAGATGTAACAAAACGGGATTTGAGCATAAATGGTATTTTTGCCATTTATAAGTTTTTAAAGATTTTTAATTAAATATTGTTTTGACATCAACAAGCATTAATTATACGCAAGACTAGGTTAAGATTAAGTAAAATTTATGGCAACTCGGCGACTTGTTTTTAGGCATATTTTCAGGTTCGCTGTATTTTAATAAAAGTTGTATTAAGCTAATATGTCCTTTGAGCCACTAACATTAAAATAATTCATATTTTGTAACTGGAAACATATTTGGTAAACTATTTTCAACTTTTAAGAAACACACTGTAAGATTTAAACTTTACCGAATTTCTAAATCCACGCATCTTTGAGTTGCGGTGGTATTTTGTCTCTTTGTCTTTCTCGCCAATGCGAGGGAGCTTGAGATTCAGACCACGGCAGCCAAGAGTGTCTGTAGAGAAGAGTGGTGGAAGAAATCCGTTAAAGAAAGCTTAGATTTAGACCAATCAGCTAGCGGCGAACTGAGAATGTCTAGAGATCGGGGTACTGAAACTTTCGAAAGTCGGATTTTACTTTACTCTTTAGTTTGCCTTTGCCTAGTACGGTACGCTTTCATTCACACTTCTTAAGGGGGGGTTTTATTTCAACTGGGGAAATTTATCAATTATTTTAACTTTGTATAAGCTATTATCTTTATTATTCATAATTATTTTAGTCTTTTCTTTTGGAGTTTATTGATTTTAAAGTCATTAATTATTACTGTTTCCAGTGTTTTGAAATAATGTGTTTAACTGTTTTATGGTTTTTTTTAACAACAAAATACAAACCATTCGTTGCCCTAAAATCGGCATTTTTAATTAATAACATATCCCAAACCTAAACAGTAATATTAAGCAAATTAAACAGTTGATTGAATAGTTTCACTCATTCAATCAACATTTAAGATGTTGATAAATATATATATTTACAACAAATATATAAAAGGTTTATAAAGCCTAAAATTTTAAGAAGTGTAAATATTTGAATGAATATAACAATAAAAGGAATGAGACTTACGATTTTTGGAATCTATGCGTATAACGACGATGCAAATGTAGCCGTGAAAGACAATTTTTTTGAAGAAATACACAATGAAATATCAGCAGTAAGTGCATCTAGAGAAATTGTCATATTGGGAGATTTAAATAGTAGAACCGGTAACAGAGTTAATGATCTGACAGTTGGCCAATATGGAGAAAATCTTGTTAATGACAATGGAAACCGGCTAATTACAGTATGTGAGCAATTAAACCTAAAAATCCAAAACGGTTTTTTTCAACATAAGGAAATACACAAATATACCTGGACCAAACCCTCACAAAACCTGAAATCCGTCATTGATTATCTTATCACTAAACAAACGACAAAACTAAAAATTCAAGATGTCAGAACAAAGCGTGGATCAACATGCGGAAGTGATCACTATTTTCTGGAGTCCAAAATTCTCTTTCCTTATCAAGGCCGAAGCCTGCATCAACAACATCTTGATGATACAGTGATTGAAGAAATTGATCACTGTAAATATAATCTACTAAGCCTAGAACATGACAGCGTAAAAAACTTATACAAAAAGAGACTGAACGAAAAACTTAATACAAGTTCAGGTGAAACCCCAGATGAGGAATACGAATGTATTACATTAAGCATCCACCAAGCTGCAAAAGAAGCACTAGGATTAGTGGAAGAAACTTCTAAAAGAAGAAAACCATACTGGTGGGATGCTGAGATTGAGAGAGAAATAGAGGAAAAAAGGAAATTATATCACACCTACTTATCCCAAAAGACAGATAGAAGCAGACAAGAATACAAAATCGCGCAATCAAAGGTGAGAAGAATGATCAGTGATAAGAAAAATCATTCGTGGACGCAAAAGTGTCAGAAAATAGATTCTTACTTAGGAGGTAGGAGAAGTACCGAAAGCTGGAAAACTATAAGATCGATTAAAAAAGAAACATGCAGAGATATCATTTCACTAATACCAGACAAAGAATGGGATGAGCATTTTAAAAAACTTTTAACTGAAGATAGAGCAGAATTCAAGGAAGACGCAAGAGACAATATAATTAGAACGATGGGATCTCCAGTACCCCTCACAATCTCTGAGGTCAAAAACGTGTGCACAACCTTAAAAAGCGGTAAATCTGCCGGACCCGGAAATATCCCAGCCGAACTTATTAAATATGGCACTGAAGAACTGTTTTGGAGATTACGGAATCTTTTCCAAAAATATTTAAATGGAACTGTAGTCCCAACTGAGTGGAAAACGTCATATATATCCACAATACACAAAAAAGGAAGGAAAGATATATGTGACAATTATAGAGGTATATCTGTGACTAGTACGCTAAGCAGAATATACGGTAAAATAATAAGAAATAAAGTAGAGAGCGAATATAAAGACATGGAGGCAGAAGAACAAGCTGGTTTCAGGGCGGGTAGATCGACTTCAGATCATCTCTTTTGTATAACCCAAGTTATTGAAAAGAAAATGGCATACGGTCAAGAGCTGCATCTGCTTTACGTGGATTTGCAGAAGGCATATGATAGTATACCACTAAACCTACTTTGGAAAGCGTTGGAAAACACAAACATAAGCGTACAACTAATTAAGGCCATCCAAGAGTTATACCGCAATAGTAAGGCAAAAGTTAAAATAAAAGCAAAACTAACCAAAGGCTTTCAAGTAAATAAAGGTCTTAAACAAGGTTGCTGTATCTCGCCTACGCTCTTCAAGATATACTTGGAACAAGTCCTTAAAGTATGGAAGAGAAAATGCCAAAACATGGGAATTCCGTTGGACGAAACCACCTTGTATACTTTATGTTTCGCCGATGATCAGATAGTAGTGGCTCAGGATTATGACGACCTCGAATATATGACACGAAAACTAATAGAAGAGTACAATAAGTGGGGACTAGAGGTTAATCTCAATAAGACAGAGTATATGTGTATCGGTGGAATGAAACAGGATCTAATCTTAAATACCGGGCAGCGAATTCACTCCTGTGATGAGTATAAATACTTAGGTCTAAAAATTACAGCTGACGGAACACTAGACAAAGCTATAAAAGATCGAAACGTACAAGGAAGAAAAGCAATAACTTTATTAAATGGAATAATTTGGGACCAAAGTATATCAAAACATAACAAAAAGCTTATATATAACACCATTATAAAAAGTATTATTACATACGGCTCAGAAGTATGGCCAATCAAGGATAGAACAGAAAAAATGCTTTCCGCTACGGAGATGGACTATTGGAGAAGAGCAGCAGGGAAATCAAAAAGAGAAAGAGTTACAAATCAAAGAATAAGAGAAATTATGACAGTAAGTGAACGTACTTTAGTGGATGATATAAGAACAAAACAACTGGTGTGGTACGGACATGTACAAAGAATGAATGACGAAAGACTACCTAAACAAATACTACAATGGAAACCAACTGGCCGAAGAAAACGAGGACGGCCAAGGAGAAGCTGGAGAGAAGGAATAGACAGTGAAATAAGAATAAGAGGCCTAGATGATGAATTATGGGCAAACAGAAACGAGTGGAGATTGGGTATCGGAAGACGTAGAACGTTGTGAAACCGATAAATATATATATATATAAATATTTGAATACAAAAGTTTAATAGTAGTAAAAAGTCGATATTCAACTAATAAATATAAGAAGTGAAAGTGTGAAGCTGCAAGAAGAAAATTGAAAAGGTATGTATGATTATCCTATTAGTTATACATTTGAGAAAAACGTTTATAGCATACTTTTCCTCCAAGAACCGCCAAATTCCCTTTCGAGATCGTGTAAATTTAATAACATATAGTAACATTTAATCTTTTTATAATTTATATAAGTTGTAGCCTAAGTTGGTAGCTTACAACATTTAAGCCTTGGCCACTTGAGGTGACAGTACCACTGTCACACACAGGCCCCTGTTACACAGACATCACGACAATATTGCTAAGTTGAGGATTGACACCCAAATAACACATTTTCGGCGTTATCTGAAAAAACAAAATTCGTCGAAAATGATACCTTTTCTAGCCATTGCTACGCGGGCTAGGAAGGTAAAAAATACCACCTCGTCGTATCATGTGTGGCACCCTTTATAAAGTATGCTTTTTATGCCAAAGGGTAACAAACTACATCGCGACCCAATAAGCAAAAAAATAAGGCCTGTCAAGGGGTCCATGCCAATCTATTCCTAAACACCCAAACAATTTATTTTGATAGTGGAAAGCAAATGTTGCGGAGGCAAAAGGGAAACACAAAGGACACTGTGTTCGGCAATAATAGGGCTCCGAGAGAGCTATTGTGGCCAGACAATGGACCACAAAGCATGACACTGGCAGCTCTGTGGGGATACAACGCAAACACTAGGGCTATTGCTGAGCTCGACGCAAAAAAATTGACGGACAAAGGGTTGAAAATTTTGTGACTACAAGGTTTTGGCATCATAGTTTATTAATATATGTCGCTATTTGATAATAGTAAGCTAGTTTCTAGACGAAGAATAGAATAAAAGGGAGTTTGAAGTGGGTATTTATAAAGTAAATAAGGCACCCTTTACACTAAGGCATGCGTAAAATACCTAATGAATTAAAAGTCAAGTCAAACAAAAAAACCATAAACTAAAAAAAGCAACTCACCACAAAAGAACAGACAAATATAACAAAAACTTTGTTTATTGTTTCCTGATAAAATTAACCTAGTACTTGTTTAAGCTAGCTCTTTTTAACATGAAGTTAATGATGGTAAAGAACAAAATGAAGGTGACATATTTTTTTACCTTAATACAGATTTTGTTTTGAATCTTTTATTAATAATTGCCGCTTTTTGGACATATAACTAGTTTTCAGGCGAAGATACAATAAACTACGGTAACTCAATTGCCTTGCCAGAAAGAGATAAAAAAATATTTTAATGTTTCCCGATTACCCTAAAATAAATCTAGGGCTCGTTTAACAATAGGTACACAACCTAACACATAAAACGCATACAGCAGAAGTTGGGCACACGTCAATATTTAAAAAAATTTGCTTGCATATTGTTACTGAGTTGTGTAGGTTGACATTTTTAGACAACATAAACAAACTTCAATAAATCTTAGTGCAGTTCTTACCGAACCAGAAAAATTATATGTGGATTTTGTTTCTTTGGCCGAGACAGAAGGGTGTTTCTCCAGGAAATTAAAGACTTGCTGATTCTGTTCATTGAGTAAATAACCCATATAGAGGAGCCACCGGCGAGCTTTACCATATTGAGGGGCAGATGGCGCTGAAATAAATTCGTAGTACGATTTAGTTACATGTGCGAGTTCCGAGGCCTTTGCCTATCATACAAATGCCATTATACATAGTAGTTGTTTCTGAATATTGCGTACCAGACGAATTTATTTCAGCGCCATCTGCCCCTCAATATGGTAAAGCTCGCCGGTGGCTCCTCTATATGGGTTATTTACTCAATGTCCTGTTGAAGCGTACTAACCTTGGTCAAGCCAGTGCCGTCTTTTTGTCAAACAGTTCCGTTTTTTTCGTATTTTCTTTATAGTCGCACTACACTGACCTTGTTTAGTTTATAATGGGCGCCGACCCGATTAGCAGACACACTGTAATCTAATTTTGCTAAGATTTGGACTTTATCCAATTCAGATAGCTGCCGGGGCATTCTAAATTTTAATAATTAATATTCTTTTTCTGTAGTGTAAATGTTGGTAAAAAACAAAACAAATGTGCCAGAAAATTATTCCTCATTTCAAGCAAATCAGACACTTTTCTTCATAAAAAAAAGAAGTAAAAAAAATATTAAGTCAACCATATTATTATGATTGACGTACAAGTCAGAATTTGATAGATGCATGTAAAACATTAGGTGTAAAATTTTTTAGCGAATTGGTCTAAAAATTTTCTCTTAGTCATACAGTTTTCTAGAAGATTTTTCCTCATCGGCAACTTGGGAGAATTGTAAAAAATGCATTCATACACGAAATTTTTTCCATCAGGAATCCACTGAAAATACTTAACTTGATTTCTCGTCCTCCTTCTCATACCCAGTCAATAATCTTTTAATGATAGATCTATAAAAATAACATTAATGCTCAATTAAATCAACTAACAAACCATTCCTATGACTACAATGGAGAGTACAAAATAACACTGCATCAAAGCGGTTTTTTTTATTTTGACGGACTCAATGTAGACATTTTTAAAAGACCTGGCGGCATACATATATTGCGCATTTTAATGTCCTTCTGGAGTTCTAAAAACAATTAACGAAACAATTGGCAAACGAAAGTACCTGCTCTATTGCAGTGCATTCGGCGAGAATATTTCTGCCTGGAAAATCCGCTCTATCGAATCAATTTTATAATTCAGCTCCTGAAATATATTTTAATTAAATTCCTTTGTGGTTTATTAGAGTACCGCTTTAATATAACAGGATAGCCTAGCTTTAAAGCAATATTGTCTGAATAGTTCAGCACCGCTGCAGAAATGAGTAAAAGTCGCCTTCTTAACAAGAAAATAACAAGGATACGCCTTTTTCAAAATATAATGCAGATTATAGCAGATTATTTTAAATCTCACCTTTAAGTGGCATTACGACCCCTGGTGGGTTTTAGCCTGATTAACAAGAGCCCTCCGTTCTGTCTGCTCTGGTACAATTATTCCCCAACTTCTTATTCCCATATTCGTCATGTCATCTTCGACATCGTCTATCCACCTCTTTCTTACTTTCCCTCCTGGAGTGCTCCAGTTCATTATTTTTCTTGGTGTTATTGTCTCATCCATTTTCTGTTAATGTGCCAACCAAGCTGTTCTATTTCATAATTAAATTTTTTAATAATAATTTCAAATCCCTACTAAAACTATAATAAAACCACTTTAATCAAGAAGTTGTGCGGCGCATTTCATATTTTATTGAACAACTGATCTGAAAAAAAAAATAAAAAAGCCGGTAGATATCTTTATGATTTTAGCGGAAAATTGAAGACGTTCAAATAATCATACAATAACTGGATTGAGACAAGAAAGAGTCTTAAAGTCTAACACTCAGTAGGGTACAACTATCCAAATATGTCAACATACAGGGCTCTAGGTACAACATAACCATAAACAGATAAGTATTAAACGCGCGAAAGTTAAAATAATCAAAAGATACTTAAAAGATATCATGGATTTAATCCAATAATCTAAACGAGAGAGAACAACAAGTAGAATTCATTTTGTTAAGACTTTTTACATTTTTTTTTGTTAGCCTATGCTATTTTTATGATAAATGGCTTATAATTGTCAAAAATATATCTGAAAAATTATGAAATTGACTTATTTTAAGAGCAGTCAACAAATCATCAACAAATAACAATACAACTGAAAAATGACAATGGCATGTGACGTATGAAAGAAGGGTGGACAAAATCGAACTGGCAGCACAAAAGAGATAAAAACACTACACAATAATGGCCTCTCAACATCCTAAAGTAGTGCATAACCGGCGTGGAAAAATGTCAAAAAGTTTCAAATTGATTTAGTAGTGGAAGTAGTGGGTACTCTATTTAAAAATACCTTTATGCATATTGCGTTTTGCGGACTGCAGGCCTTATTGAGGACGTAAAGTAGAACCAAGTAGAATTCGTAGACTATTTTGTATTTTATTAGTAAAGTTTTTAGTACTCTGGCTATTACACACAAACATTACGACGGAATATAACGCAGCGCAACGAATGTGAAATTACGTTAGTAAACAACTTCTTGTAATTCATATAACTGAATTATTTTTAACAAAGCATGTAAGCCTGGACAGGGCTATCAAAACGGACGGGCCACGATCCTCCACTTTGTTGACGTCACATCGGGGGCTGATTTTTTTTTTGATGGTCACGTCACGACACAGCTGTTGGAATGACGGTTCATGAATATTTGATTTTTTTTTTCAATAAAGTTGGTTTTAAGATTATTTTTACTATATTCTTGCAGAACAATTTTTTTTAATGTATAGTAATCCTTAATTTTTCAGAGCCGCTTCATTAGCTCACACAAAAATTAAATTTTGGAAAGTAATCGGATTACCTACATTTATTTGTTTACATTCGGCATGCGGCAGACTTTTAAAACGTAATATAGTTATTTACATGTGTTTACAAAAATTACAACATTAGAAAACGATTTTTTTGTAGTGTAATTTTGTAAAAATCATTAAAAAATCGAAAAAGTTTTACAATACAAACAAATAAACAAATGCTATGACAAACACATATGACAAAGTCAAATACATGCCAAATATAACAGTTGGCATGCGGTACATGGCGGGTAATTTGAATTTAAAATAACGTATGCTAAATTTTGAAGAGTTTAACCTTTTAATCATCTTGCATCCTTACAAAAGTTTTGTGGAATATCGGGATGGTGTCTGAGTATATTTTACTGAAATTTCGCGGAAATCTGTAGTGCCATTTTAAAAATATCATAAAAAATGTCTAACCTCCCATAAGACCCAATGTAAAAGTCAGTCCCCCGAGAACAGCTGATTTTTTCAGGGTCGTGGCCTGTATTTTTTTTGTTGGCCTTGGCCTGGAATAAGATTCAGGAGTTTTATGTACAGATTGAACGATTCAAAACAATATTTAATAAGATAAAAAGCAAGTCTTGTTTATTCCAAGTGTCTCCTATTCTTATCCACACATAACTTGTGATGCCAGCATACAGATTTGCAGCATATTGCTCAACAACTTTGATAATTTTGGGTCAGGTGATTATTTTCAGGCACAGATGATAAACAAAACATTGTTTACCGCGGTTTTAGTGCTGCATGTGTTTATTTTAGATTTTTTGGTAATTTATTGATCTTTAAAGAAAGCATCAGCTGATCTATTTGTGACGTCATCCCAAAATAATCAGTAGGCAATTAGGCGATGTTAGGTCGTAGCCCATAAAAGGTAAAGACGAAACCCTACTTAATTTAAATAGGTAGCTCACATAATTTTCTAAATACATCAACTATTATTAACAGTGGTGGGTGTGCTTTCGGGCTGTTGGGCCGTCGTCGTTGGAAATTCGTTCTCGACGTTTCGCCATCTTGAGTGGATGGCATCTTCAGGAGATGTTGACTGTTTGTCGGCTTCTCGAAGTCTTCGAGAAGCCGACAAACAGTCAACATCTCGAAAGCAACAGCCCGAAAGCACACCTACCATTGGACGATGGCCGCGAAAGCCTGTCACAATTTATTATTAACAGTGTTCAGTAGCTCTTAGTTACAAGCTACTACTAGATGGCACCATATACGTACGTATAGGGTCGTTACAGGTTTCTGTTAATAATTCCAGTTATAATAAAATAGCATTAGGCAATCCCATAAAAAAGGTCACACAAATTTAGATCGGGTTAGTTGGGGGACATAGATTATAACCTAACCTAGAAATAATTCCAGTAGCTTGTAGTTTTAATTGTGGCTTCACCTTTACGAAGGCTGCAACTAAATAGCAATCGCCTTAATACTTTCCGTTCGAAAAACATCCGATCTTTTAAACTAATGTTGGTTTAGTTTTTAAAAACCCTTTGGCCAACATACTTAATCGGAAGATATATGAGATTGAGGCAACAAACGATGTTTTAGAGGTGGTTTCAATCTCCATACATAACACAGCCCCAGTCCTTATTAAATTACGGCCTGTATAAAGCCCGAAGTGGTGTAGCGATATTAGAGAAGGTTAACAAGCTTTATAGGTGAATAGATGAATGGCTTGCAAGTGAGATACCAAACATGCATACATGCTGCCGCTGCGAATGCCACGAATAGCACCGATAATATGATTAGATTAGATTGTAAAATGGTTGTCTTAGAAATTACTAAATTAGATTCTCATTGCTTCCTATACCGGTTTCTTAAAGTTGAATCCCGAATGGCAAAAAGTCGTGTGTTCGAGTAAATATACTTTATTTTAGAGTCGACTTTATTCTGACAGATTTACAAAAACTGACAGCTGACCTCTCAAAATTGACATATCAAAGTCAGATTTAAAAATAAAGTCGCTAAGTTTCATTTAATAAAAACAGACATTAATAAATCCGGTTTTTAAATACACAAAGGCCGTCACAATACGGTTGATTTTAAAATAAGGTCACGTTTTATTCCAATAAGTGTCACGATAGTTTATTAATGGGCGTAGGTAATATACGAGTAATTCAAATTCATTAATTCCTGATTTTGCGTTTTTACCTCAATTTTTGCACGTTTTAAGTTTGGATACAAAAAATGCCTTTTTATCGATTGTTTTTTAAAAATTACGAAAACTATATTAAAAATTATTTTTTGTCTATTTCTATCCATTGTTAATGCTCCTTCAACTCCGAGTAACGCTTGAAAAATGTTCGAAGAGGTGAGCGCAAAGTGGTGCTAAGTAAAAAATATGTACGACGTGGCATATTAGTTTTACCATATTGATTCGATCAGTTCGGGGCTATTTGGAAAGAAGGAATGTTTTCTGCCATGTGCACAATCAGGATAATGGATGGGCAAAGCAAAAATCGTTTTTGTTATATTTTTGTGTAGAATTTATTTATTGAAAATAAAATAACATAATTTTAATATTTTATGTAGACATTTTAAATGCTTATATCTCATTTAAATGTTTTTGTGTTTTAAAGTATCAAAGTGCTAATATTAAGTCAACTTAGTCAACACTTTGTCTCTTTGACGGAGTATCTTTTATAAACTGACAATGATGGACTAAGTTTGAAAGCGCTTGCCTGCTCTATATATCTATCTATTTAGCCTTCTAAAATCCATCTTTGGACATAGGCCTCCCCGGATATCTTCCACTCTTCTCTGTCTGTCGTCGTGTTCATCCATCTAGATCCTGCGTGTTTCTTCAAATCGTGCGCCCATCTCATTTGGGGTCTTCCCCTACTTCTTTTATTTTCCCAAGGTCTCCAGTTTACAATACAATTGTTTCCTTGATCGTCTTTCGGTCTGATATTATGACCGGCAAATTTCCATTTTAATTTTGCTACTTCTCCTCTGACATCCCTTACTTTTGTTTTATTTCTTATCCATTCATTCTTTTTTTAAGTACAGGAGGATACATTGGTTATACACTTTCGTTTTGAGGTACTGAGGATATTTTTGATTTTTTAACATGTAGCTTAATTTACCGAATGCTGCCCAGGCCAATCTTACTTGTCTCTTCATTTCAGCTGTTTTGTTTTTAATTTATTAACAAAAAGTTTCACGGGCAAGACCTCAGAGGTAAAGGTAGCTACGGGGACGCGTTTCTGCCTCATTACCCGTCTTGCCCGTGAAACTTTTTGTGAAGACTTTATACCTCGTGAACTTCCTTCAAAGCTAATTTATTTAAATTAAAATTTAACAACCTTGCGAGTGTTTACGCTTAGTTAGTTAAATTTCGTGATTTTGAAATAAACCACCTAAATAGAAGAAAGCTTAACGGATGTTGAAAACCCCTAAATTAGATGTTCAAACCTGTCCGCTACTTCACAGTATCCCAACCGATGATAAAACTCTTCGCCAGTATTACTCTTAATTTTGCCGGCAATTTGTTTTTAAACTAAACTACGTAACCGATCAAACTTTCGCAAAGAAATAATAAAAAATAATCGATGAAGTATGACGTCATGCACAGTGGGGACTCGTGGACGAGTATTGTAAATCAAATACTTTGCTAATCGAGTAAGGGCATTATTTTTACTGCAATTAAATAAAGAGCTGGCTTTTTTATCCGCACAAATTCTGTATATTTCTGTTTAGCTTATAAAGAATTTTTATAGATAAAGCACGTTACGCAGACAATGCTATAATATAATATAATATAATATAATATACAGATACAACTTCTAAATATTGGATACCATTAAATCCAGGGTTTAATGAGAATTTGGTTGTAAAATACTAAGTTCGGTAGTATAAAAACACATAAAAATAAAGATAACTTGTAAAATGGGCACTAAAATGTTTAATAAGCAGTGTACTCTTTTATATTCTATGCTTTGCGTTAAGGATTTAATAAAAATAAATTAGCTTGTGTGTTTACGATTTTTGATTTTTTAAATTAAAATGTAAATTTTAAGCTGGCTGTAAATAAAAACAGAGGTAAAGCTAAATTGATTTTTTACGCTAACGTTTTCTTGAATAAGGAACAACTTAATTTAAGTAGGTTTATCCAGATAAAATTAAGAAATACCATTGTGGATATACACAGAAATAAATGTTTTTCGTAAATTTTGTAAACAACGAACATTAAATTTTTACTATGATTTAGGCATTAACGATGATTTAAGTAATAATGTTATTTATGGTCAGCTAAAAAAATTTTTTTTTTCATTATATCACGTATTCAATAAATGAATCAGCAATTCAAAAAGACGAACAGGACTGAAACAAAACTTTGGAATTCCATTTTCTTTATTTATTTATTTTAAAACACGACGTTTCGATTAGTAAGTATCTCTAACCATTTTCAAGTGTGCCAGTGGTGTACCAAACATCAACATTCTTTCGAAGAACTTGCAATTACTCACACGTGACAGTATCTAAGTTATAAGTCTAATGATTTTAAAGAATGAAAAATAAAAAAAAAGTTATTCTGTCTTTGGCCGGGACTCGAACCCGGAACCTCTTGCTCTGTACGCAAACGTTCTAAGCATTGAACTACCGAAGACCATACATACATTTTCGGAAAACTTCCATCTAAGCAGGTGCGCGGTGTCTCAATAAAGGAACGAGAAATTATCAGGGTATTAACTCGACCAAGTTAACCAACTGATCTCTTAAATTTTTCTTTTCCACTGTCAAAGGTATGATAACTCAAATTAGACGTAAAGAATCAACGTCTGAAAGCATGAGATCACCTTTTCGTGTGTTAAAATTTCCCATCGCAATGGACGATTGCCAATATAATTCTCAAATACCAAATTGCAAATAATGCAAGGACCTAAAACTATAAACAACAAGTGAAATTAAAGAAAGAAAAATAATAAAAAAGTTTTTCTGTCTTCGGCCGGGACTCGAACCCGGAACCTCTTGCTCTGTACGCAAACGTTCTAAGCATTGAACTACCGAAGACCATACATAAATTTTCGGAAAACTTCCATCTATGCAGGTGCGCGGTGTCTCAATACAGGAACTAGAAATTCTCAGGGTATTAACTCGACCAAGTCATCCAACTGATCTCTTAAATTCTTCTTTCTCACTGTTAAATTGTCGAATTTCTCATTCATTTCATTTTATTTTCCCAGTTTGTCCGCGAACTACCCATCTCTACTAGGTATGCTGATGACGTGAAACACACAGAAACGTACGTCTGGAGATGCTACCTTGAGTAATTTGGAAAATAATCAAAACTAACTATTCCTTCTCTTTCTGACACTCGCGAGCAGTGTTGCCACTTTTCTGACGACATTCCTTCAACTTAGTGACAAAAAACCTTCATATCCTTCAAAACAGTAACGGGTGGGTGGTCAACACCAAGCCAAAGAAAACTTTATACCAGGAACATTTTAAAGTGTAAACTTCTTTAGGCGCGTTTAGCAGTTTTTGTGGGTAGTGAATTGAACTGAGCCGGGTGAAATCGTTTCGAGTCGACTAACTGTCAGAAACATTCAGCGACCGATATGATGATGCAAATGAAGGGCAGTACACAGAAGAGTTCGGTTCGGTCCGCTTTGCAGAATATGTTATGGGCCAGTATTATTAATTTCGCCTTGTTGAAGTTTACACTTCTGCCGTGTGGTCTGAAGCCAGAATTTTTTTAAATAAAAATGGAAGAAAAAACCAAACAAATAAAAGATTTATAACTTAAATCATAAATTATAAAAACCAAAATTAAGAATAAAGTATTTTAATTTAGCTAAATAAGTTAGGTTTGATGGTGGGTGTGCTTTCGGGCTGTTCGGCCGTCGTCGTTGGAAATTCGTTCTTGACGTTTCGCCATCTCGAGTGGATGGCATCTTCAGGAGATGTTGACTGTTTGTCGGCTTCTCGAAGACTTCGAGAAGCCGACAAACAGTCAACATCTCCTAAAGATGCCATCCACTCGAGATGGCGAAACGTCGAGAACGAATTTCCAACGACGACGGCCGAACAGCCCGAAAGCACACCCACCATTGGACGATGGCCGCGAAAGCCTTTCACAATCTTTCACAATTTGTAAGTTAAGTTTGGTTAAATTAATTGAATATTTTCAAAATATATAACTTTGCCTCAAAATAGTAAAAATCCTTCAAATTCAGATAAAAACCTTCAAACTTTCAATAGTCACAATTTTTGTTCAAAACCCTTCATATTGAAGGAAAACCTTTAAGTCTGGCTACACTTCTCGCGAGTTACGCACACACACCTATAGCTAAAGTATAAATTTTCTTTTTGGTTGTCAACAAGTTTTAAACAAAACCCTAAGAGGACATGTTTATATTATTAAAAGTTTTTTCATTATTATTTTGAGAGCACCAAATAAAATTGCCTCCTTATGTAGCACATGCTTTGCATTTTTCCACTTACTACCCCATTTGCATGAAAAGTTTGGTTGCGTGCCAAATGAATAGCTCGTGCACTTTGCCAATAAATCACTGTGTAAAATTTTAATTGTATTAACTTGACCTTACTAATTGTGCTGTTTTTTTCGCAGCTTTTGGTTTGTTTGAAATACGGTTTGTTTACTTTCATATACGGAATTATTGTAAAGTAAAGCTACCCGATTTATGGCTAATGTTGAGTAGATTGTCAGCTAGACTGCACCCTTTGAAAAGTGCTTTTTGAGTTAGTAAATGTTTAGTTTTCAACAATATTGTACATTAATTATCTACTGAAAAGGGTGAAAAACAGACTTTTTAAACTCGACTCTCTCGCACAATAGCTGAAAAACAGGGGATAACGAAAACCGTCAGAATACTGCCTGGTACTAATACTGCCTGGCTTTATTATTATTATTTTCTTACTTTCTTATTTATTAGGTAATGCGCAAGACGGTCAAAATTAACAAAGCAGCAGCAATAATTGTAATCGTTCTAGTTATTTTCAAACTACTGCGCTGAATCAAAAGTGAAATAGCTACATAACTCGTTATTTAGAGGCAAATTTACTGATCCAAAAAGTTCCTTATAACTCATGAATTATTTGAAATTAAATTAGGTTAAATTAAACAAAAACTAATTAAATTAACCAAATTAAAACAAATTGTAAAGTAAGATTAAGCCATTTACGTTTAAAAGGCAAATTATTACATACAGGGTGTTAATAATGTATGTCGCCAACCTTTACAGGATTATTTTTTGAGTGATTTTAAGAAAAAGACATTGTATAAACAAGGTTCCGGAAATGCTTAGTTTTCGAGATACAGGTTGTCAAAGTTTTAATTTTTTGTTTGTTTTTTCTTTATAACTCGTGCCAGTGACTTGCAAAACAAGTTCTGGGGGAAAAAGGAAGCATGACCCCGGAAAAAATATCACCCTGTAGTTTTTTCCTAATATTTGACATGCTTAATGATTGTATGCCTAGTAGTTAAATATACGTTCCAGATTTGAACTAAACATCTCAAAACCTGCACGAGTTATAAAGGCAAAACAAATAAAAAATTAAAATTTTAATAACCTGTATCTCGAAAACTAAGCATTTGCGGACATATGTTTATAAAAAGTTTTTTCTTAAAATCAGAAGAATATTCATCTGAAGTTTATCGACTTAATTTAAAAACACCCTGTATATTTTTAAACTTTAAAGTCTATTCAGATGTTAGGGCGTTTTAGGTCTGTACATGTCTCGCTGCAATTGTGGTTATCGTAATTCTGAGCAGTAGGGACCTATCACGATGTTATACCTAATAACCATAGCGGACGTGGTTATTTCCCCCTTGCGCGGGAGAACGGAGATAAGTCGAAAAACACATTTTTGAGAAGTTGCCAGTTAAAGTTTTTTGTACATTTCATAGTTCTTTTCCTGACCAAAAAAATCACAAAACAAACCATCTTAATGTGCCCAGTAACCCCCCCTCCCCCTCGAAAACCCCCAAAACCTAGTTAACGCAAAATGCAAATTTTTGTCTTGTCTCCGTTCTCCCGCGCAAGAGGGATTTAAGGAGGTCAACTAGTTTAAAATTATTTTTTTTCAAAAATACAGATTTGTGAAAAAAAAACAACCAAAAAAATTGAGTTTAGTTTAACATGAAATGACAGTGTGACAACGTTTAGCGACTACAAAAAGTCTACTTTTTGCGAAAAAAGCTTCTCTTTATTAACCACAAAGATTACGAAATTGGCGAGTACTGTACCCCATTCATTGACAAAATAATTTTATCATAACAAAAACATTTCATGTAAAGAAAAGCCAAGTACGCGAAAATGATATTGCGTAAATATAATTGAGATAAAAGTAAAGCCAAGTTCTCCAATACAAATTTCAAGATTAAGGGTTCTTACTAGTTTCGAAATATTTTTTTAAACTTTGCTATTACAGCCAAACTTCTTTGTGTTCAATTTCGCTTACAAGCCATTTGCAGCCGTAATAGCCAAGTATAGAAAAACATTTCCAAACTAGTAAGAACCTTTTATTTTGAAATTTGTATTAAAGAACTTTGCTTTACTTTATCTCAATTCTTTTTACGGAATTTGATTTTCGCGTACTTGGCTCTTTTTACATAGAGTTTATGTTATGATTTCAACCTTTTTTTTAAAAGATTTGGATATTTTTAGGTTTTAAAGAAAGTAAAATATGCGGAATATTGTTCGAAACTTGGTACGGTATTATCATGGTTCCTATCACAGTTCCTATCAGCCATCCAAAGCTCAGCTCTCTAGCGTTTCAGGAAGTGGGCAATGTTACTTTTACATAACTTTACATTTATAGGAAAGGGAAGTAAATTAAAATTTTGGGGTTTTTTATTTTTTATAAGGGTTTAGTCAGAATTTCTATCAGTTTGCCAAATTTCAGCTTTGTAACATGTCTGTAAGTACAGTAGAATTTTGAGGATCTATACATGAGTAAGTGAGTGGTAATTTCGATGTTTTTTGAAATTTTGTAATCACTTTATGGACGTTCATTAAACTTGGAGGGGTTCTTAACTCTATGCAGATCTACGACTGTGCAAAGTTTGAGTTTTGTAGCTTATTCCAAAATAGATTTTTAGATAGGTCAGATATGGGCTGAAAGGTTTCAAGAAAAGATGGTAGAGCAGTTGCGCGAACTTGGCGGGGCACTGCCGTGCCCCCAGATTTTATTTTTCTTATTACAAATTATAAATATCCTACCATAGTCTATAAACATAAATAACAGTATAGCCTTAAGTCGCTCACTTTTTCTTTAGCTTTTTTTATTGCAGGGCACAAATTGGAGCTAAATGCAAACTAATTTCTTACGATGTATCTTTGTCACACTCTTTTATTGTCTGCGTTTCGGCGTAAATCTCTTTTGATATAAAATAATCGCCCTTTACACCAACGCATTTTAAACAATAGGATTTTTACCCATTTTATTTTCGTTTTTTATTAGACAAGAGATTACAGTGAAACCTCTCCTTGCGGACACCTTTATTAAACGGACACTCTCTTTAGGCGGACAAATTTGTTGGAACCAAGCTTTTTTGTATTTCTTTACATATAAAATTCACTCTTATAACCGGACACTATAATAACCGGACGCGGACAATTTTTTTTGCTTATTAAATTCTGAAACCTCCCATAACCAGACGCGAAGCTCTGACAACGGGACGGAGCGCTGCGCGACATGGGCATAAATATTATGTAGTATGTTGGCACGCACTCTGCAGCCAGGGAATTACCTCTTTCCGTTGCGTTTTAATGCGGAGACTAAATACGACTGTCGTATTTACAACATATTTTATTCGGCGGGACTGCTTATTTTTATTGTTCGGTTGGGTAGTAATAGATTTCTTTGAAATGGAGCCTAGTAAAAAACTTCTTAGTTTACGAGAAAAAATGGAAGTTGTTAACGATTCGGAGAAGGAACATCTATCAGCATGAAAGATCGCTGAAAAATTTAATATCGGAAAAACTCAAGCAGCGGAAATTGTTAATAAATATGTTTAATCTGGACGAGCCTTGTAAATATAGATAGGTTTAACATTTAAAAATACCCTGTATTTAGAATATTTATTTTAATTTCTTCCGGGAGCTGGTATGCTGTTTTTTGCGAAAAAGAAACCACGTCTTATCTTTTATAATTTTTTGTTTTCGGCCGATATTGTTTTGGCAGTTGGCTTTTAGATTTCGTCGCATAAAGCAACTCAGCAATTTTATATTTATTTGTGTGCTATTTTTACGTGCCGATTTGGACATTGACTTTTTGGAATACCTTTGTGATTTTGGAAAATAGAAGAACAGAGTGTGGCCACACTGGAAGAACACCGGCCATACAGGGGTAAGTCGATTGCCATTACTCGTTTAATTTATTCTTATTTTCTTTGCCGACCGATTATTTTTTAACCACCCCCGAAGGGCAGGACCGGCCAGCCCTACAGTCTAATAGTTTAACAATTGTTCCTAACGATCCGGATATTGCCTATTCGGGAGTTTGAATTTTAGCTAAAAATCGTAGGTAGAAGGCAAGGATCAATTTTATTTTTTAATTTTTTTCGGGGTTTTGTGGCATCCAAAAAACAGCATAGTAGGTTTTTATTGCTCGTTTCTTTTGCGGGATTGCAACCTTGAATTTAAAAATAAATTAAAGTCGGTTTATCGTAGAAGAGGCACACATAAAATAATTTTTAGAATAAATTCGTTGTACTATATTGAAATATTCTAAAATATTAATTTTTTTTGATGTTGTCGCCCTAATTAATAATTTTTTTAAATTAATTTCGTTGTACAGGGTGTACATTTCGAAATAATTTTTTGATTTGCAAATTAAATTTGTTTATTGGGCCACTAGTTGAGCTTTTTTAAAGATCTTTGGACTACTACACTTTAATAAATCGGTTTTTTTCGTTGTTTAATCGATTTTTTGTAGTAAGATAATGAATGAATGAACCGGCGCAAGCTGCCTTAGCTAACCCGAACAACTTAGTAAAATTTAAAATGCGTTATGAAGACTTAGATCATTATGTCGCGGAGTTTAATAAATATCATGAGCAGGTTCTTGAGCTTCAAGCGCAAATGGAGGGTGCCGACCTGGCGGCAGAAGGTGCTGTCGCGCTACGTTTTGATGAATATGTCAACGCCGTTAAAACAACTTATTATGATTTAGTTAAGAAAGATGAAAAACCGTCGTTTATACCTAGTTTAAATCAAAGCTTAAATCAGAGTCAGGTACCTAACGCTTTTAATAATTTTCATCCTCGAATAAATTTGCCAAATTTCGATGGCAGTTTAAGGGATTGGCATACGTTTATAGATTTGTTCACAGATATTTATCATAATAATCCTGCATTGAGTAACACGCAGAAGTATAATATTTTGATAACATTTTTGTCTAAGAATCCCCTATCCATTGTCAAATCCATTCCGAATATAGGTGATAATTATCTCATCGCTTTCAACGCTTTGAAAGAGAGATATGACAACCCTCGTTTGTTAGCTCATACCTATTACCACGAGATTTTAGATTTTCCTAAAATAAAGCCGGACTCCCCTGGCTCTCTTAGAAATTTGTTAGATTGTGTTTCAGAGAACCTAGAGGCCTTAAAATTTCTTGGGTTACCTACAGAGCATTGGAGCTATTTGATTTTTCAAACGGTTATTCAGAAATTGGATCCTGAAACTATAAAACGTTTTGAGTTGGAGAATCCTTCAAGGGATATTCCTAAATATGAAACTTTAAAGATTTTTTTGGAAAATCAATGCACAGCTTATGAGACTTTTCGATTTCTGGGTGTGGATTTTCGAGTAGCTTTAGTGGAAATCAGGCATTTGGGAAAAATTCCCGAAGGTCAAAAAATGCTAGTGGTAATAGTAATGGCTTTAAAAGTTTTATGAACACGGATTCGTCGTTGTGTCCTTTGTGTGTTCTTGCTCTCATAGTTTGCTAAAATGTTCGACCTTTGTAAAAAAATCGCCATTTGATAGATATCGTTTTGCAAAACAGAAATCTCTGTGCCTTCGATGTTTAGGTGATTTCCACTTGTCATCTGATTGCGATTCGAAGCTAAAATGCAGCTCGTGCCAGTCGACTAGGCACCATTCGTTTTTACATTTTGTAAATAATAAAAAGCAATCAGGACCAAAGGATAGATTTGAGGAGTATCCTAAGTATGACGACGTGTCTCCAATAGTTGCTTTGGTCAACGGGCCTCAAGTTTTGGTTTCTAGTAATATGGATTCCAACACTTTTGGGTACAGCTTTAGTAGAGGTGAGGGATAGAGAAGGTAATTTTCACTCCTTCAGAGCCTTGTTAGATTGTGGTAGTCAGATCAGTGTTATGAGTGAAAAATGTTGTAAAAAGTTACGTTTGGAACGTATCTCGCAAAATCGCTCGATTCATGGTCTTGGTAGTACGCCAATAAAGGTAAAAGGTACAATTTCTTGCCTAATTCGTTCGCCTGTGCAGGAGAATTCTACCACTGAAGTCGATTTTACAGTAATCAATAAGATCAGTTCGACTTTGCCCGGCCAACTATTGTCAAGAGAAGTATTGCATCAGAGCAAGGACCTTAAACATGCCGATCCCAGCTATAATATTCCATCTGGTATTGATTTATTATTAGGAGTTGACGTGTTTCCATTTGTGCTTCGCCCAGGCATGGTACCGGGTACGAGGACGTACGTACACCTGCTATGATCAATACTATTTTTGGCTTCGTCGTGATGGTCTGAGCCAGCAACCTCCAAGTCGTCTTCGTTTTGTGGTTTTGTCGATAATTCCTTTTCGTTGGAAGATGACCTGAAGCGGCTTTGGGAACTTGAAGACATTCCAGTTATTACTGCTAGGTCACCTGATGATGTAGCCTGCGAGAAACATTTTTTAAAGAATTTTAGTCGAGACAATACTGGTCGTTTTATAGTCGCACTCCCCTTTAAGGGACTTGACCCTTCGTTTGGTGATTCTAGGGAAATTGCGATGCGCAGATTTAATGCGCTAGAGAGAAAATTCTTTAAAGATCCTGAGTTACATCGTTCTTATGTGGAGTTTATGAAAGAATATTTTGAAGCTGGGTTTATGGAAAAAATCCCAGCATCGTTGTTAGGCAAAGAAAGTTCCAGGGTCTATTACCTCCCCCATCATCCAGTTATTAAACCTGAGAGCACAACTACAAAGCTTCGCCCTGTGTTTGACGCGTCGTGCTCAGTGGAGGGGGTATCGTTAAATGATTGTCTGTACTCAGGTCCAAAACTACAGCAGGATATTCGTAACATTCTTATAAATTTTAGACGTCGCAAGTTTGCTTTTTCCGCTGATATCAGGCAGATGTACCTGCAGGTTAAGTTGGCTAAACAGCACCAAGACTATCAGCGCATTCCATGGCGTTTTTGGCCTGATGAGCCAGTGTCAGACTATAAATTGGTGACTCTTAGTTTCGGTGTCTCAAGTAGTCCCTTTTTGGCACTTCGTTGTATTGTTCAGCTGGCAGAAGATGAAAAGGTCAACTTTCCAGACGCAGCCGAGGTGTTAAAGACAGACATTTACATAGATGACGTCTGCTCTGGAGCATCTTCGTTGGAGGAAGCGCAAAAACTGCAGCTTCAGCTGATTGAACTTCTAAAAAAAGGAGGGTTTATGTTGAGGAAATTTGTAAGTAATGACCGCGGTTTATCGGAATCCGTTCCTGTTGATTTTAGGCATCAAACTGCTTTAAATTTTGGATCTGATGATTCCGGAATAAAAATTTTGGGACTTAAATGGAACCCAATGAAGGATGTCTTCACATACGATGTAAAAGCTGAAGACAAGCTCTGTTCTAAAAGAGTAATTTTATCGGAACTTGCTAGGGTTTTTGATCCCTTAAGATTTTTAGCACCCATTTCGTTTTTATTGAAGTATATGATTCAACATCTGTGGTTTCTCAAGTTAGATTGGAACCAGGAACCCCCACAAGATGTTATAAATGTATGGGCGCAGTTCAAAAACGAACTATCGTGCCTTTCAAGGCTAAAAATTCCTAGGTTTGTCGATTTTATGTCAAGTAAACAGTGCGATTTAGTTGGGTTTTGTGATAGCTCGGAAAAGGGCTATGCAGCTATGGTTTATTTTAGATATTTATTGAAAAATGGAACCTACAAAAGTTCGCTAATTTGTGCAAGAACAAAAGTAGCTCCATTAAAGAAAATTTCACTTCCTAGACTAGAGTTATGTGGTTGTGTTTTGCTGGCTAATTTGGTTGATTTTGTTGTCGAAGCGTTTACGCCTAAGGTTGCTTTTCATAACATTTATGCTTGAAGTGATTCGTCGATTGTACTTTATTGGATTAACTCGTCGCCGCACTCCCTGAAAACGTTTGTGAGCAATCGTGTTAGCGCCATTCAAAGTAAACTACCGGCTGACAAATGGTATCATGTTCGTTCTGGAGACAACCCAGCAGATGTAGCATCAAGGGGTATAATGCCCTCAGAGCTACTTGATCACGTACGGTGGAATGGTCCTTCGTGGCTTTGAATGGATTCTAAAAATTGGCCTATGTCCAATGTTTTGGACAATCCTCCACTCAACGAGGTGCTGGAAGAGGAAAAGGTTGTTTCGCTAAACATTGTCGTCGACAGTAATGTCCTGGATAGTTTGATGGATAGGTTTTCGTCGTTAACCACCATTAAAAATATTGTAGCATTTTGTTTGCGTTTTTATTACAATGCAAGCGAAAAGGACATGGGAAAACGCAAATTTGGCCGATCGTTCGTAGAGTTTGAGTTGTATGAAGCTCTTTTAGTGCTTGTAAAGCACTGCCAACAAAGATGTTTTTACAACGAACTTAACTGTTTGACTTCAAACAAGTTGTTGCCTAAGTCGTTAAGAAAATTATCTCCCTTTTTAGATAGGGAAGGTATTATTAGGGTAGGAGGAAGACTTGTAAATTCTAAGCTTTCTTATAATGAAAAGTACCCTATTCTCCTTCCTAGATGTAGTCGCCTAACAGAGTTGATCATAGAATCTACTCACAAACAACATGGGCATCCAGGGCTACAAACTTGGCTTTATCTGATTCGGCAAAACTTTTGTATACTTAGTCCCAAGTGGGCTATTCGCTCGGTTTTATCCAAATGTCTAGTTTGTTTTCGTCAAAATCCTAAACCGTATCAACCTTTAATGGGTAATTTGCCTGCTCTTCGAGTTAGTCAACTTTAACCTTTCGTTTGTGTGGGTGTTGATCTCGGTGGTCCTTTTACGATAACTTTTAGCAAAAACTTATAAGGCTTATTTATGTCTTTATGTATGCTTTGCTACAAAAGCGGTTCACTTCGAACTTGTTTCAGACCTGTCAACTGAAGCTTGTCTGGCTGGTTTCAGAAGGTTTCTTGCGCGTAGAGGTCGCTGTGTTAGTGTTTTTAGCGATTGTGGTACTTACTTTAAAGGTGCTAGTCGGTATTTTGTGGAAATAATGGAGTCTGTTGTCCAGCAAGAGCGCATTGAATGGACATTTAATCCGCCTTTGGCACCAAACTTTGGGGGCCTCTGGGAGGCCGGTATCAAACAAGCTAAGCGTCATCTTGTTAGATTAATAGGTGACCAAACACTCACCTATGAAGAGCTTTCTACAGTTTTTATACAAATTGAAGCTGTTTTAAACTCCAGGCCGCTGTGCCCAATTAGCTCTGACCCAAACGACCTGAATGCTTTATCGCCAGGTCACTTTCTCACGTTAGAGCCGTTAACGGCCTTACCTGATTTTGATTTAAGTCATTTAAAGTTAAATCGTTTGACACGATACCAGCTCTTGATTCGCCTGCATCAAGATTTCTGGAATAGGTGGCATCGGGAGTACCTGCACACTTTGATGCAGAGAAATAAGTGGTGCGAGAATAAACATAGTTCTGTCACGGTCGGAACTATGGTGGTGATTGTTGATAATCAAACCCCTCCACTAAAATGGAAGTTAGGTAGAATCATAAAAGTTTATCCCGGTTCGGACGGTATTATTCGCGTTGCGACGGTGAAAACTAATGATGGAGAAGTCCAGAGACCTCTGAACAAGCTCTGTCGCCTCCCTACTTTCGAATGTTGATAAAATACCTCCCCTAGGTATTTTATGGCGCGCGGGATGTTTAATCTTGACGAGCCTTGTAAATATAGATAGGTTTAGCATTTAAAAATACCCTGTATTAAGAATATTTAACTTAATTTCTTCCGGGCGCTGGTATGCTGTTTTTTGCGAAAAAGAAACCGCGTCTTATCTTTTATAATTTTTTGTTTTCGCGCGATATTGTTTTGGCAGTTGGCTTTTAGATTTCGTCGCATAAAGCAACTCAGCAATTTTATATTTATTTGTGTGCTATTTTTACGTGCTGATTTGGACATTGACTTTTTGGAATACCTTTGTGATTTTGGAAAATAGAAGAACAGAGTGTGGCCACACTGGAAGAACACCGGCCATACAGGGGTAAGTCGATTGCCATTACTCGTTTAGTTTATTCTTATTTTCTTTGCCGACCGATTATTTTTTAACCACCCCCGGAGGGCAGGACCGGCCAGCCCTACAGTCTAATAGTTTAACAAAATATATATTAAAATTTCGCAGTTCTCTTTTATAAGCGGACACATCCATCATCGACGAAACCGTGAGTGTCCGCTTATAGGAGGTTTCACTGTATTTGCGAATTTTTAGACGTTCAAAGAATTACAGCAAGTCACCGGCTTTATCAGTTAAGTAACTTTGTAGGGTATTTTAAGAACAAGCTGAAAAAGTGGTATATTTTTTTATATTTACACGGTGGTACCTAACACCCAAAGCTAAATTTTTATTCGAGGATCCCCAACTTTCCGCCTTCAGAATCCAAAGCCAAAGTTAAGAAAAGGTGCAAAATAATTTTACACTTAAAATAGCTTATTTGTGAGTTCAAAATCCAATTTGACACAAAAGGTGCCAAAATATCAAAATATCAAGGGATACTTGAAGCTTAATTTAATCAAAAAAGTTGTTGTCAAACCACAATAAACAACTTTAAAAAAAAAACAGTCGGAAAGGACAATGTTCGCGCGACAAACAAATTTATATTCAATGCAAAGAGGCAAACTTTAGCCGATTTATTTTGAAGGTACCAAATATTCTTTAAAATATTGTTAAATTTTAATATCTAATTAACCAAAAAATTAAAAGACCACCCTTTTTATTTTTTCACCCTTAAGGAGAGGCTATGTGTAGGCACAAAAATAGAGCTTCAGGTAATTTTTAAATAATTATTGTTTGGAAATAATTTAATTTTTTTTCGTTTTGGGAGGTCGAAATCGGTGTTAGCCTAACCATCAAATAATTGCAACGGATCCAATCCTGTCCAGTTTTGCGATCAATCGACCACGGTTCGGTTCGCTTCGAATCGAACCGATTTCGACCTGCCAAAAGAAGATCAGGTGAGTTATTATTTTAAAAATCCCGCCTAAATATATTTATCGTTTACATTCTATAATTTCATACTAACATATAGATTTGACAATAAACAGAAGAGCCGAGTCCACAGACAGTTAAAACGTTAGTAGGTTAAAGCGTTGATAGATAGCGTAACAAAAATTATCAAACAATTAATACAAAACTTGGCATAGCGGCTAACTTTAGAGCAGAGATATTTTATGGTTTCTTTGATGTAAAGTGGTACTTTTACGCCCCGGAGGGCGATAAAATATCGACATTTTTGACGGACTTCCGGATAACCAGACCATGCCAAGCGAGGCGTTTAATATCATATTAAACGCCTCAAACAAGGCACAATACGTAGGTTGTATAACCATTAATATTTAAATAGTTTTATATGTTTCTTGTGGGAGAAATATGAACTGTAGCGCCGCTGTTTGGTAAAATATGTAGATTATAAAAAAGGGTAATAAATTTTACAGGAAAGCCTTTTCAAATATTTTCTCTAATTTTTCATTATAATAAAATAGTTTTTACAATTTGTTTAGTTACAAATGTAAAAAAAAACTTTAACGAAATTAATTTTACTTACTTAGACTATTAAGACTAAGAAAATGATAAGGTGGGGAAGGACAAAAAACATTTAAACAAAAAAGTTCAACTTTTAGTATTTTCCTCAAGTGTTTAAAACTTTTCTTTTACTTCTTTTTCACACTAACAGAAAACTTTTTTCCAAAGTTTTTTGTTGCTGTGCTGAAAACGAGCACAACCACACGTATTAAAATTCAATAAAGCAAAACCATATAATTTTTTTACTTAAAAAAATTATGTATCTGTTTCATTAACGCTGACCTAAATTTTTCGTTGGAGGAAGCATTGGGTAAAAAATTCTCGCTAAGGCCACCACTTGACATGTAGTTCAACGAAAATAAACTACATTTTAACGGCTTAAAAAATGTTTTGTTTTCGAGAGCCGCGTTTGGCTAGACTTAGAAATGTAAATAATATACAAATCACCATTAAAAACATTCTCGTATATTGTCTTTTCAGTTTTCATAAACAGCTGGAATAACACAGTAGAGAACTTTTAAAGACTATATTGTATCTGGTTTTAGTTAGTTTGCTTCACGAAAATTTATGCACAGTTGCCAAAGCTGTAATACTATCCGTTTCTTGGTACTAATCAAAATTGCATTCTTTTAGGCGTCGACTGCTTCCTCTGGTAACTGAAATCTTTAAGCAAATTATATAAATCGTTGGGACTGTATGGAAGATGGACCAACAATTCGACGATTTGTTGCGTTAAAAATTCAATGGTTTTTTGTGTTTTGTTTAAACTTGCATTGTCGTGATGGAAGATGATTTGATCCAGTTCGGGGTTCGTTTTTCGAAGCTTAGCGATGGCTTTCGGCTAACAAATGGTGACGTACCATACGATAATAAAAGCCTTTTGATCCTTCAGAGGAATTGATGCTACATGACCTGCTTTTAAGACAAAGACGACCATCATTTTGGATACACTTCGAGAACGGATGAATTTTGTTGGCTGGCACCCAAACAAATGACTGACGTTTATTTTCGGGTTCATAAAAGTAAATCCACGATTCATCACCACTGAATGCTGTACACGTTTTTCGAGTTTCTTACCTCAAAGCGGGCTTTTTTTTCCGAAACCAATTGATCCTAGCTTCTTTCTGTTCTTTGGTTAACAAATGCGGTATCCAGCAGGAAACTAATTATCTTATCCCTAATTCTTCATGCAAAATTTTTTAAATTGAGGTCTTTGAAATCCCCATTGAAGTCGATCTTTCGTGAGGAACATGCGCACAGCATCGATGTTTTCCTAGGTGACAGCCGTTTTTGGTGCAACTGATCTGGATAGACCCTAAGGCTTCATTACCGAAAATAGAAATTAACTCGGCAAGGCATTCTTGTTGAGATAATTTCCTTCGAAAGTTGTAAAAAATGATAGCCCGGAAATGAAAATGTTCTCGGGTTAATTACATTTTTCGACTGTTTGTTAACTTAAAAAAATTACTGTGGCTATAAAACTATATGTATCGCACTGAAGTTTTGAAGTTAATTGACATTCGATCAGTGTCGCCTTCTATGTTTCTATATGCAAAATATAAATGCGCTCGAAGGTACATGTTATTGGAAACTTTGAGATAAGGTATAGATACTGGTGCGATGTTCGGTTAAAAAAAAGTATATTTTAATATTTTTAATTAGCTAAAAATATTTTTAATACGGCAAATCAAGATATTAAACAAAAATAATTATGTAACAAAAAATTAAATTATAAAAAATACCAATAAACTAAAATGAATCAAATATTCAGTGTGATACGTCATTAGCACACTTCAAGTGAACTCTCGGTATGCTTGCCGCTCGCCGAATTCGTTTCAACGGACTTTTTATGATTTATGAAAAAACAGCAAACACGCATTAGAATGAAAACAACAACAAATTGCCGATGCCGCCCCAAAGGATCTGCGAAAACACAAAGAGGAGCTGAAGAAAACTGGTTTTCGGCAAACGGCGCGCGCGCAACTTGAAAACAAGATATCATGATGAATCCGTGTTTGCGAGAGGAGCATTCGCGAAGCCGTTTGGTCAATATGTCCTAACATCGAAAATGCTCATTGTGCGAAAAAGACGACCACAACGCGTTCTGGACGGTGCCGAACGACCAAATACCGAAATGAGATAATTTTTCGCTTTGTGTCCGTTCCTGTTGACCACTACGCGTGGTGGACAATCCTCAAACGCACACAACACGTTCTGGATGATTTAGAGAGCTCATAAACCGATCTTTCTTGTGTAGACTTCTCAGTGTGTTTCCGACTGCCCTCGGTTGATGTTATGTCTACTATTGTAGCTAAAAACGATAATACGAGAGAGGTGTTTAATGAATTAAAAATTATTTTACGAACGAACGGTAAGAAGAGTTCGTCCGAGAAGTAAAAGAAGCGAACCGCTTGAAAGATAGCAAAGTACCCTTGTCGTCCAAACAATGTAGAGGAACATATTAAAAGCATAGTCGGTTAATGAGCTTTTTAAATCATGCAGAATGCGTCGTGGCCGTTTGAGCATTATTCACATTGCGTCGTGTTTAACAAGAACGGACACAAAGCGAAAAATTGTCATTTCGGTATTTGGTCGTTCGGCACCGACCAGAACGCGTTGCGGTCGTTTTTTTCGCACAATGAGCGTTTTCGATGTTTGGGCGTAACATATACAGACTTTTTTAGCCGCTCTGCACCTATACTTCCAAAATATATTGTGCATGACTCTGCATCTCATTTTGTCTTCAAGATTTGCAATCTTCTGCCAAAGAAAGCATCTTTCTTGGTCACTTCTTTAAGCGATAGAAGAAGTAAGGCATTCGCAGAGCAAATGTTCAGCTGTTTCTGATGCACTCCTGCAAAACATGCAGTTGTTATCGTTGGCTTTACCTATTTCCTTTAGATGATATTTCACTAGGCTGTGTCCGGTAAGCAGTTTGACTTAAAAACTTAAGTAATTCCTGTTCATTTCTAGAAGCTGTTTAGACTTCTTTGCCGATATTGTTATAAATCGTTTGGATTGTCTTTTTCCCGGAATTTGTCTCCCGTAAGACCCAACTCTCATTTTCCAATCATTCAATTCTTTTATGTAGTGGCTTTCGGGCTTTTCATTAGCTCACAGAAAACTAAACCAAATAAATAAAATCTTTGTTTTTTATATTCCTCTGAAGTGGCCTTAATATAACATAGCGCGTTCGCGTGACTGAATACACGGTATTTATGAAACTTTTTTTCCTAAAACACGTCACAAATTTCTGATATACTGCTTTGAGGGGGCTAGAAAATTAAATTGCCATCCACCTCTAAATTCTTGGCGGTTTTACTCCACCCCGGGCGCGAAAATTTTCTTTGTTTTTTTTTTCTCTATAAATTTTTAAGTAACTTGGTAAAGTTTTTTTTGGTTCTTGTGTAAAAGAAAATGGGATTTTTTATAAAATCTCTGCGAAGACAGGAAAACAGGAAAAATCATATTTTATTTAGACCTACACTATCGTTTTTAATCAAAATCCTTCTTTATATAACAAAGGAACTCGTGGGTGGAGCGCAATATGAGCAAACAAACAAGATTTTGAAGAAAGTTCAATGACTAACAACTAAAAAGTCGCTATAGTTGGGATGCGAAACAGCTGTTTGCCTCAAGTGGGAAATGAATGGTATAAGAAGTTAGTCAAGGTGCTCTATATTAAGAAAAATCCAAGATGGCGGCCATTTTTAAGTGAAAAAATTAGAGAAAAAAATATCTATACATTATTTCAGTCGGCTTTTGGTCGCCGGAATTGAAATTCGGCACCATTTTTTTCTGGAGGTGTGGGGGATGATTTTAACAAAAAAATTGACCTGTTAAGATAGGCAAACGATACACCGATTCTAGGAGTTTTGGGTCCGCTGAATCCAAATTTGCAGTTAAAAAAAATGAGGGGTAGTTTAAAGAAGCGTGAAGGGGGGATTTTATGACAATAGGGTAAAACTGTTTTAAGTGGAGACTTAACGAACAAACTTTAATCAAGTTTTTTTTGCATATTTTGACAGCTTTGCTCAACCCTATCAGAAAACTTACCAATGACTTTTGGGCATCAGCAACCATAACATTCGGTGGTAATCTGGTATTTATGAGAGAGACAGTAAAACTGTTTATCGAACAAACTTTATCAAATATTTTTACAGATTTTGGCAGTTCTGCTTTACCCTATTATAAAACTAACTAATAACTTTTCAAGATGGTGACTGAAAAAATAAACAAAAAAAATTGTGTATGCTTAAGACCACTTCAACAAGGCGAAATTAATAATACTGGCCTTCATCTGCATCATCATATCGCTCGCTGAATGTTCCTCAGTCGACTCGAGCCGACTTCACCCGAATGAGCGTTACATAGCCGAGCCTGACGGCTCAGTTCAATTCACTACCCACAAAAACTGCTAAACGCGCGTAAAGAAGTTTACACTTCAAAAAGCATACCTATGTGATATATCAATTATAGGGTTTTTGGGTTCGCTGAATCCAAAAATGGTATTTTTCACACCCCTTATAACCCTTATCTATGGTTTTCCCCACCATTGAAACTTGAGAAATGCAATAAATTGGAAACAAAACAGGCCTTTACATAATATGCAATGTGAGGCATAAATATTGGATATTTTTTGTAGAGAGAGCACGCTGCGCAGGAGGTGCTACCTTTCCTTTTTTACATCTACTTCCCAAAGACATTCTGTGGTTTTGAAAGTTTGCGGACGTTTGATTTTTAATTTATAACTGGATTTTTCCTGCAATTAGGTACTAATTAAGTTTTTAAATAATTAAAGCTACTTACTTCAAAAAAGAAACCGGCTTTTCACTCCTATTAAACTCGTTTTTACACGCGACGCAACGTGTTTCCATTTTTTATTATTGTTCAACAAAAAGAATTTCAAAAAAAAATACTGAAAACCACTTTAATGAAAAATCACAAATGACAATCTCTTTGAAGTATTAAGTTTACAGAATACCACTGATGGATAGAACTAGAGAGAGAAAGGTTGCAATGATTACCATTTATTTATGTTCTCACTCTAAAAAAACACTTTAAATTTTTACCCAGTATCATACCGCGTGGCCATCCTTCTATCTAGGTTGCAGAAAAGCAGAAAAGCGTAAAACGAACATTGCCGGTTTAGCGAAAGGTCAATTTAGTCAGTTTTATGTAAGTGCCTTTATTAAACGGGTTGATACACAACCAGTACAATACATTAAAATTCTGTTTGTTCCTAAAAGTAAATAATTCACTTGCTTTTACAAACAAGCAGTATTTTAATTAATGTTATTCTGTTTATTGATTTTCATTTCACATTCACTCAACTCAATTTTGTTTGAAAGGTAACTTACCAATCTATAGGTTAGCTACCTATTATTTAATTTTAGTTTTTGTAATACATTTTTAGTCCAGCCATAAAAAAAAAGGTAATGGTGGACCACAGTGACGCAGGGTGGGTAGTGGACGTGGGAGGGGGGCGAGATCCTAGGAGGGGCGACAGAGGTGGTATGAAGCCTCAAAAGCTGACCTGATTGAGTACTTTTCCTAGACAAATATCAAAATTAGGAGTAGTAGTCGCTCTTCAATGATAAATGAAAATCTGAAAACAGGAAAATGTTTAGAAAATGTTAGAGGAATATTACTTTAAATGCTCGCAGGCGAAAATAGATACAAACTTTTTTGAGAACTAAAAAATACAGAAAAAAGTTAGAAACCGGAAAAATACGCCGCAGGTAGCAAAAATCATTTCAAGTTAAACATACACTTTTGGAATTTTTCATCTTTCTAGAACAGTGATGCACTTTTTGTTTTAAATACAATAAATAAACATTTTTAAACAAAGATCAATGCAACAAGTAAAGTTATGCATAAAAGTATGTAAAATTGTTTAAATAATTGGGACTTATTATAATGACCTAATTTTGTAAAATCGGCAATATTGTGACAGACTTACACATAAAAAGTAGCTGCTTTCTTTCAAAATTCGGCCTTTGTGTATTTAAGAACCGGATTTATTAGTGCCTGTTTTTATTAAATAAAAGTTAGCGACTTTATTTTTAAATTTGATTTTGGTATGTCAATTTTAATAGGTCAGCTTTCAGTTTTCTTTGTAAATCTGTCAGAATAAAGCCGACTCTAAAATAATGTCAGGTTTTATTCCAATAAGTCCCTAATAATAACCATTTCTTTTTAACCAAAATTTAACATTGGATTAAAATCGTTTAAGTTGATTTATCGTGTATTCAAACAGACAATTTATTTTATTCGCCGACTTCTGAGTTTTAGAAGACTTGTAGACTGCGATCACTCGTAGCTAACGGACCACCTGCGCCTATTATTTATCAAGGTTATTTTTGGCAACGCTGAAACACTTTCGACAGGAATCGGGCGTATCGCGGTCTCTTATTAACACATGCTATACTCCATCTGTTTTTTTTCCTCTTATAGAAACTGACCCCCTAGATGTGTACTGGTTCACGCGGTATAGCCGTTAAATTTTGGTGCATCATTTAAATTACATTCTGTGTATGTAAATATAACACAAAATAAGATAAATTATGGAAATAATTATATCACATAAAATTTTCAACAGTAATGTATGTAATCCGGCATGTTATTTGAAAACATAGTATATGCAAGAAAAGTATTAAACAATGCTGGAATAATAACCAAGGTCACGAAAAAATAAAAAACACCTATAAAAAATTATATACAAGTGGCCAATTTTCTTAACTCACAAAATAGGTAAATTATGAATATGCAACGAAATTTCTTTTTAGGGAATAAAATAATTTTGATTGTTATGGATTTACATCTAGTCTAGTCTAGAGTCTATAAAAGGCGACACAAGTCTAAAATTAAATTTTTAATAAAACCATAACCTGTACTCGTAACTGTTGCTGGTGCCTTTTCGTTGGTTAAATCGTGCCCGTTGCTGGCTTTTATAGAGGTTTTATACGAATACGTCGCGCGAATTACAAAACAGGGTCTTTCTCTTGAATACGGATTACGAAAAGTATGCAGAAAATTTATATCTGGTGGCTTGGCTAGGTTATATAACTTTCGTTTTTACATTCCTTGTTCCTACAGCAACACTAAGTAACTAGGTGATATAGTGACCTTACGCAACACAAAATATATGAAACAATGGTGAAAAGCACGCTGTTGATTGTTGTCGCGTAACAGAAAAATACAAAGCAAAAATGGAAAGTGTCGAAATGGATGCAATAAGAAGATCAAAGAGAATATCTAGAACAGATCATATAAGAAATGAGATCATAAAAGAAAGAATGGGAATCGAGGGAAGCAAAACGGATGACATCACTAAAAGGCAACTGATATGGCACGGCCATGTTCAACGGATGAGCGACGAAATATTACCAAAGCAGGTCCTAGAATGGCAACCAATAGGACGCAGAGGGCGCAGAAAAAGAGGGCGTCCTAAACTGGAATGGCAACAGTCAATCCAAAGATAAATGAGTCAAAAAAACCTGACGGAAGATGACTGTCAGGATCGAAGTGGAGAATAGGCGTCGAACAATGTAGAAAAACGTTCTAAACCGATATAGTAGTAGTAAGCAACACAACCCTTTATAGATTCTGACCTCTTTGATTACTCTGCTTCATCTTCAGCACCTCATTCCACTTTCTCCCTCTCTTCATACCCCAATCTTCATTGGCACTCGTTATTATTATTTATTCCAATAATGTAACCAAGCCATCTTATTCTTTGTGTTTTTATGCAACTTAATAACGAGAGCATTTAGTTTTAGATTTATACTTATTCTGTAGTCAGTGGGCTCTTGTACTGCTCCATCCATTTTTCTGAAGATTTTCCACTCAAACTTTCTAAGATTTCTTCATCTTTTTTTGCAAGTTTTTCTGCTATTGATGCCCATTCTTAGGATGTTACGAAGCCATCTAATTCTTTGTGTTTTTTGCTGCAACTCAATAATAATTAATTAATTTGTAGTCACTGGGTTCTCGTACTACCCCATGCATTTTTCTGAAGATTTTGCGTTTTCACTGGTCTTTCAAGCTATTGCCAGATCTAGAACTTTGTACCCTTATATGATACTTCTACTGATGATCTCTTTGACTACTTTGCTTTCTCTCTAGCTCTCTATCTCATTCTATTTTCTCACTTTAATGGTCTCTGAATCTTATCAAGGTATAATAGATCTGCAACATAAATTTTGTGTGAACCATCTTTTTCCAAGATTTCCCGATATTACTATCTATTCCAAGAATGTAACCAAGCCATCTTATTCTTAGTATTTTTATGCAATTTGATAGTGAGATCTTATAATTTTTATCCTTATTCTCTCTGTCCATGCTTTATTTTGAAGATTTCTAGTCATCTTATGTAACCACTGGTCCTATCAAGCTACTACAGATCTGCAACTTAAATTTCATGTGAACCAAGTCATCTTGATCTTTGTATCTTGATGCAACTAAGTCATCAGGGTTTTTAATTTTAGATTCATTTTTATTCTATACTCATTGGGCTCTCGACCTGCTCCATGCCTCTTTCTGAATATTTTCCGCTCAAGCATATTAATATCTCTTTATCTTTTTTGAGGATTGTCCATGTCTCCATATATCGTCATATGTGACTGAACTGGACCCATCAAGCTTTTACAGATCTGCAATTTGAATTTTGTTGCCGGGATTGTACGCCCAATGTGATATTTGAAGAAAATCGGATTTTCGTATAAATACAAATTATTATAAACAGCATTTTATCGTTTAGCTTAATGTAAAATCTAGGCCTTAAATCTGGTATGTCTAAATCCTTGTCATTTAATTTTATTGACTTTTGTACCTACTCCTTCTTCTACATTGAAGATGGTACAAAATGTTTTACTTTTAATAGGGATAATTTACTCACGGGGTGTAAGAGTGCAGAATCTGTTGGTTTTATATTCCGCAATGCCACGTAAACAAAGTTCTCTAAATGAAAACACTTTGTTTTAATTCGACGTTGTTCTAGCCCGGAGGGACGCAATTTGGGCGAGAACCCTCTCGAAAAGGGTTTTCTGCGACTAATATTAATCTCTATCCTTTACATTTTACAACAGAATTATTAAGATGGATACTTACAGCCATTGTTTAAAAATAGATGTGTGTGTGTGTGTGTGTAGATTGTAAATGGTACAATCACCAATAAGTAAAAAAATGTCCCGTCAATTTACTAAAACTTCTTTTGAAAAAATTATTTTCCGTAAGAGATATCCATGATATTCCGGCAAATTGAAAGGAAAGTTTTCCCTCGATTACTGAAAACGTTTTATTCCTCCCTAACCAAATCTTTTTCAATCCCAAATCTAAAATATAACCAATTTCTCGGGATTAAACTATATCATGTGTCCAGTTCGACCCGATGGACACGTCCAAATATCTGAGATACGTGATTGGTTTCATGTTTTGCTCTAAGGAAACATTTGGGCGGTGAAAATATGGCTGGAAAGACAGCTTTATCTATTGATACTGAAAGCTTGAAATTGTTTACAACTTTCTGTAAAACTAATTTAACGAAAGTTATAAGCTAGCTTGTAAAAAATGGAAAATGCCGCCATTTTTTATTAATGTCGACACATAGACCCTCCTACTCAAATTTGAGGCAAACACCCAGTGACCTAAAATCAAGTGATCTATCCCCAATCGAGGGTAGTCTTAAACTTTCTTGATCAATTTTGAATTTTTATAATTTTTTTAATATTTAGAAAAATAGCAATATCTTTTTTAGTTCCTTAGATACAAAACTTATTGAAACAACAGTTAAACTATTGCAAATATATTATAACCCACACAATTTTTCTGTAAAGTTGATGTGGCAAAAGTTAAAAGCAAAAGTTGGTGAAAAAAGATGGAAAAAATCGCATTTTTGGATTTATAACGTCACACAGGCAATATCAGCCAAACTCCCGGCGACTTAAAATTAAGTGATTCATAACCAATCGATTTGGGGTGATCTAAACCTTTTTATAGTTATTTAAAAAAATGTATATCTTTGTTAGTTTTTAAGATATAAAACTAATTTCTTCACTTCCTTAATTGCTGTTCTATTGCAAACAAAAAACTGTAAAATTAATTCTACAAAAGTTATTTATATAAGTCAAAGTTTGTGAAAAAACATGAGAAAAGCAGCCATCTTGGATTTATGATGTCATACCTGCCCGCCGCACCCACTCAAATTGAAGGCAAACACCCGGTGGCTTAAAATTGTGTGATCTATTACCAATCGATATTGCATAGTTTTAAAAAATCTTTCACAACTATTTCACGGGACACCGTAGGCCTCTTAACTATTTCATCAAACGTCAAAAATTTTACATTTGAAGTTTTCTTGAACATCTCAAAGATTTTTTTTTGCAAAAAATGGCGGGATACATGCTTTAATAAGGAATTTAAAAAAGCTAAAGAAAAAAACTCAGGGTTTACATGGCCCCAATGAATTTCTCCTTCCATTTTATTGACATTTGCCATCGGAAGGAAGTCAGAGTAAATTTTGGGGTTTTAGACATGACAGGGGTTCAAGAAACTAGATATTGATTAACTTACTTACGAATTACCGAAGTCCAGCTTGCGAATAAGCTGAAAATGATAGAGCGACCCTGCTGTGGGCGACATTTCTAACCAAATTGTAACAATATTAGTAAACTAAAGTTCAGAAAACTATTAAACTCCAAAAAAAGAGAAATATGAGGAATGCAAGATTACTAACAAATAACTGAATGAGTTAGTTCAGGCCGTAGTTCAGTCAATGAATGGCCATTAAGGGGTTGTAGAGTGCATGGATGGATGGTAGAGTGCATGGAGAGAAGTTAGGACGTTAACATATCAAAAGTCCATACCCCTAGCTCTCTCGCTTCAGTGGCGGAGGGGGGTGAAAAGGTGTCGTTTTTCAGATTTTGGCCTATAACTCGATTACGGCGCGCTGTACAAAAAAAATGTTTTATTGAAAATTAAAGAACATCAAATTCCCTTCAAAATGGTTATGCCTACCTTATGAGATTATAAGATAGTGGCCACCAAAAACCGTTAATTTTTGAAAAACACATTTTTGCCCGTCATTTTTGATCAAACTTGTTCATCTAACACTTTTGTTTTTAATTTTAGAAGACATTTGTAAACGTGAAAGCTCTAAATCAATCAATTTACTTTAAAAATATGTAGCATTTACTAATTTATCTATAACATATCAAAGGATATAGCAAATTGAAATTTTTAACCAAATTTCTCAATTTTCGCAAATACAATTTTTGTTAATTTTTTTTTGTATTATTCAAAAGTAATACATTTGATAAAATAAACTGAATAAACATATTTTATTATACAAAAAATATAATAAAAGGCAGTGGCGGATCCAAAATTAGAGCAGTTTTTGTAAATCTTTTGTTGGGAAAAAATCATCACACTATGATAATGTGGTCTTTTTACTGCATACAATTTTGTGGCAAAAAGGATCCTCAATTATTAAACCAACCTTACCAACCAACCTAATAAACCGACCTAACCAACCAGCCTTTGTAATGGATAAGTCAAATGCATCAAGACCCATTACTTAGGCAAGTTTTGCTCTGTGGTTTTCTTAGAGCATTGAATTAAATCAATTCAATTCTCTGAGATTGTTGTTGAGTACTAAGGCTGCAAAACAAAGAGACGCAATTGTAACATCAGACGCATTTTGTGGGGGTCAGCTAGAATTTATAAAGCTTTACCAAAAATACCCTAAAATCCAAAAACCAGCTAAAGTGTTTTACAATCCGCGCTCTTTGAATGCTGAAGTAGAACTTGCTTAACAGTTATACCTGCTAAAATGGTATAACTTTTGGGCAAATATAAGTTCTCTAAATGCCTACAGATTTCCTTTATTATTACTTATTATTTGTCCAAATATTATTCTGATTTAATATCACTATTCCCAAGTGTGTTAACAACAAAACAGCATAAACTTAATTAAAACATATTATTAAATAGCTACACCTTTGGTTATCAAATTAGCTAGCTCCAGAACTATGGGGTTAGGGATCTAAAGCAAACTGTATAGTCTCAGCATTCACCAAATATTCAGTGGTATAACTGAATACAGCAGCATCAAATGTAGCTGCAAAAAGATATTCTTGTTCCATTTATGCCACAATTGTTAGAGAACAGGGTTTGTCCGTTTTAATCAATCATAATGAGGATGAAGAAGTCGAGCCAGGAATTCAAAAAAGCAAGACAAATAAAATAATTATAATAATATTAATTATAAACTTTTTCACACCACCCCTATCCAAATATTACTACGTACTTACAGAATTGCATCAGTTTTTGTATCTAAAGATGTATTTAAAATATGTAGACATAGTCAATACAATATGTTAAGAGTGCTTTGTAAATGGCTAATTGATATAAATCAATCTAAAAAAATTTCTTATTATACATGACTTATAAATACTTAACTATCACTGACTAGGTATATAACAATACTACTTCAATTGTGATTCCAACTGGAGTAGGAACGTTTTTCCTTAAGTTTTTTGTTCAAATAATACATATTCCTTTTAATTTACCCTCGTCCTAGCGTCCTTGAAGTTGATAACTTGACCATAATGATGATGATTAAGAAGGTGATAGTATAAGCAATTGTACAGTTTTTTGTAGAAAATTAGAAATATCAACTAAAACTAAAACACCTGTAACTTTTAATTTATGATCACATATTTAAAGTTTAATAAATTTCTTTTTTAAAATTGAATGCACTACATTGTCGTTATTCACGATTTTTTTCTAAAATTCAAAACAAAAGAAATCTTACAAAAATATTGGGCAAAAATGTGTTTTCCAAAAATTGTCACTATCTCAAAATCTCTTACAGTTAAGCTTCAGATTAGCCACCCATTTTGTAGGGAATTGAATGCTCTTTCATTTTTAATATAACATTTTTTTTGTGCACCGCGCCGTAATCGAGTTATTGGCAAAAAACCGAAAAATTGCACCTTTTTACCCCCCTCCGCCACTAAAGCGGGGGGCTAGACGCGGCGACTTTTGATATGTTAATGTCCTAACTGCCCTTAACCTATCCCTGGAGAGAAAAATTGAAAATAAATTATTTATCCATATGGTCGTCCATGTTAATTAAAATAAAAACGCACACAAAAATGCTACACTAACCTGGTTTTCTCCTGCAACCAGTCTCGGGAATCCCCTAGGTCAGTTTACTTTACAGCTACCAAATGCCTAAACCATCACCAAAATCAAGGCATATAGAAATCAAAATTTGAATTGAAAGAAAACAAATTAATTTATAATCAGTTTGCAAACAATAATAATGTTGAGTTAACAGGTGTTTTAAAATGACCTAAAATCAATATGGTAAAAGAACTTGATAAAAAACGATTATAAGTATCATGCAAAAAGGTCAATAATTAGTTCTTTCTAAGAAGACTAATAAGTCTTACCTTTTTGTGGTAATTTGAGCGTAATAGAAGATGTTTAATTTAATTTTAAAGAAGATTTAAGCAAATAAGGAAGATTCACATACAACTAACCTTTGTTATTAAAGTTTTTATATCATTTATAAATTATAGAGACATGAATATTTGCTGGTCTATCGCTCAATTTTGCAAACACACAATAATTTGTTTAGCCAACAAAGTTCATTATTGCGAAAATTATTCAAAATAATGATGCAAATGAAGCCTTTGAACAAGATTTTAGCGTATAACGCCTGAATGGGTCATTTTATAGTGTACACATAATGTTTGGTTATTAATGCAATCTACCAATAGTGTACTTAAATTTTTTATTGATCGCTAAAAATAAAAAAATATCTTTAATAGTACATTACAAACCTGGGAAATAAAGTTATACTTTTAATCCCGAGGCGAAAAGTTTGTAGCTGTCTGAAAGAAGGTGTAGAATAAGGGATTACAAGGACTTTCGTCACGTGTTTTATATACTATACACTTTAGTATAGGAAAAATAATTAAAAATAAAAATATTGCAACGCTATTTAACAACACCCCATGCTAATTGCATTTAACTTTCATAGTTAGGATTGATATACTCCAAATCTGGGTACGTCTTAGTAGGTAAGTTTTTACTCCCCAGGGATCAAAAGGGTCAAATTAGTTCCTAAAACAAAGGACTCAAGTCACCACTTTAGTCCCTAAAGTGCATAAAAATCCTAACAAACTGTTGAAATTAAATAGTGTTAAGTAAAGATTACTTCAGTACACGGATGTTGAAGACTCATTTTTTATTTTTATTGGATAAATAAATAAAATAAAGAACTGAGAGACCATTAGCAATGTTTTAATCAATGCCATTCGGCACACAAATGGAAAAGTAAGTTGAGTAATGCACTTTTGCTAAACCAAAATTGGTCAAAGAAAAAAAGGCACTAACTCTTCGCCTCTACAAGGGAAAAAAAGTTCACCTGCATAACTCTCAGTCAATGAAAACTTATCCAATACACACATCACATAAACTAGACAGGCAAAATATGTTTGCGTAAGACCAAATCAAAAATCTCGTCAGAATTCGGCACATGGGAATCATACATACAGTGAGATGTAATCGTAAAAAGGGATAAATCAATCTAGTGCGGGACTTTTTCAGGAAAAAAGGTCCGGTTGCTGATTTAGAAAACGGCCACAAAGCCCATTTCGTTAAGCAAAATCCGAACTCTGTGATGGAAATCGAAAAATCTGAACTACGCTCTATGCGTTTATTTGCAGCTTAGACAATTTCGTAAAATGGGTTTCAGTACAGCCACCGGGTTCTTAAATGGCCTCAGCGATAAACTGTGTAAACCAAACTTAAACTTTCGGATTTCTATTGACTTAATTTTGGATTGGTTCAATATAATCTTTGATAGTCTTCAGGTGTGACTGACACTGTAGCTTTTTAGCTTATTGTATCCCTTACTGTATTTTCTTCTAACTTAGCGGCTTTAAAGTCTTCGCGAGGGACAATAGGGGTTTATGAAAGTCTTCTCCTCTAAAGAATCTTTCTTCCCGAAATTTCTTGATCTGCAGTAATTGCACTAGTAAAGCGTAGTTATCTTAAAAAAATATTCTGCCTAATCTCTAAGGATGGCCAATATTTCTGGCAAGTTATAGCGAAAGCTTAAAATACAATCTGGCTGTCTAAAAGCTTCAAAGCCTTGCTTGACTTATTTAATGTGTTTATTTGACACAAATGAGAAGGAGTAATCACTTGGCTTATTCTAAGACTAAAAGTTTCCATTCACATAGGACTGCAAACGCTTTACAGCCTGTGGAATTCAATTATTTTTCATTTTTTGTTGATAGCTTTCTCAATTTTTAAGGTATAAGCTCAATCCAAAACATTAGGCAAGCCACATAATAATTTCAATCAAAAATAAAATATTTTTTCAGGAAGAATGATCCTTTTTTTCTCTTTCTTTAAACCTGGTGGGTCATTGATAGATTCTAAGATACAGAATAAAACTTTTTGGTTACTTATAGTTTTTTGTATCTGCGACGGTCAACGGGCAAAAAAATTAATTAACATTTTTAGATTGGATCTTAGAGATATTCTGACGAGCATTCACGATTGTACGAGTAAATAACAGTAAGACTAATTTTCTCTAAGACATTATATTATAATCCACAATGTTTAAAAAAATCAAAACTAAGAAAAGTTCCTCATTTTCCAATTTTGAAGACGCCAGGTGTATTTTCCAACTTTGTAAATCCGCCGGAGTTATGTTTAGTTATAGCGTATTATAACATCATACTCATATTATTTACTAACCTTTTGAACCCATCGGAAAATTATTACCAGAATGAAAAATTGTTGTTTAATATCATTATCAAAACATACTGTTGCATATACACCGATGAAGAAAATAAGTTTTAAAAAATATTCACGCCCCCCCCCCCCCTCCGACTAATAGGTAATGCCAAAGAAATTCTTAGTTGAATGTTTTTGGGTAATGCTGTCTTTGTTAATTCAGTAATAAATTTTAAGCATTCTTTTGTGTGTAAAGGGGTTTCTAAATATTTAATATCACTCCTTATGAAAAATATTTAAACAACTTAATTCGATGTTTGTTTGACCAAGTGTGGTGACTAATTAATTGTTTCCTCTCGTTAAGAGTTTGATGTCAACCGAACCAAACTTTTGAAACCATTACCGCAACATGTTCTTATTATGGTTTCGAAAAAGGGTATTTAAAATAAATATATTTAAACTATTTCACTCACAAATTTGGGGATTACTTTTGCCACAAAACTGAGATTCAGGTCACAGGTTAGTAAAGAGTGTAGTTTTAATTAGTAAAAATAACTTTCTGAATTACTAAATTTATTTCTTATCGTAAACACTGGAATATCTTCTTTTTCTCTCTATCGCCCTTCATAATAACTCCATCTCAGAAATTCTGTTGGTCATAAATTAAAATAATTTAAACGAGACATTGTATTAACGGCTCTTATCAGCTTAAAAAACAAGCAAAACAGAGTATTTGTTGTTGTTGTTGTAGGAGATACCTATTTTCTGAAAAATGTTTAAATAATGTATCTTCCTATTCAAAAGGTCCAGGTTACATATCTAAACAATATTGTAATTATTTTGGGGATTAAGATGCCTATGATTTATACATTTGTGGAAATATCCATGTATTTGTTATTGTAATCAATCAATATCAATTGTTATTAATAGTCGCCCCTGTCTTAACGCCCTACGTCAGGCAAACTGGGGACCAAATTGATGCGCCTTTTACAGTAATTAAACGAACCTCGTAATTTGCCTCTACTTTACTGAAATTAAAACAACCAACAAGTTACACAAGGCCGGAAGCTGCATTATTAAGTGCACTCGTATCACGGACTTAAAATGGATTGCGGATATATACCGCTAAAAAACCTAAAAATTACTGCAGCATGTGTTTGACATTTTGGCCCCGCTCCTGTTGGCATCATTATTTTTTTAGGTTTGCGCGCAACATTGAAAAAGAGACAGGCGTGTCGTTTTTTGACAAGTTTGAGTTACATTCGTTAGGGTTTGCCTGGTTGGCCACTCGAGTTTTTGAAGTCCGGTCACCGCGGCGCCACCTTAGAACCAACCTCGTTTTACCACAAAAAATTAATATGTCAAAAATAAAAGAGACCTTTATAACCTATAGACCAAATTTGATTTTTACAAAAAAAATCTGGATTTAATCAAAAGTGAACCATCTTTTGAAAGTATTTATAAAAAGTTACAATTTGACATTATACATTCAAGATTTTTTCACTCTGGTTTGACAAAACAAGTGTTGTGCATCAATTTGTACTAAATAGGAGTTTTTGATTTTCAAAATTCCCTAATAAATGACATTTGTCTAATATAATCCAAGATGGTGGCGTTCAAAATATAAAAGGAACAACATTTTTTTGGTTTGTTTTTATTTTTATCAAAAAATGTAATTTTATATTACTCTAAGCTAGTTTTAAAATATAATGTACAAAAAATACAATTCATTGATTAACTTTTTAAAGATGGCGGAGAAAAAATTTAAGAAAAACCATTTTTGTTTTTTTAAGGTTAACAAACAAAACGGATAAAACAAGACAACTCGTTAAGAAAAACACAGAATATGTTTTAAAAATATCAAAACAGTTGACACATCGTCGTTGATCTTACAAACTGACGTATCTCAAAAAAATGCAGTTTTGAGATAATAACATAATACTACCTTATTTGTGTCGTTCTTTCATCCCACAAAGTGTCGTAACTCATAAAAATCCTTTAATAGCATAAAAATCATTAGATCCAAGAACATTTTTAGTGATATAAATCCAATATAAACTTTCCCTAAAACTTTTGCTCTCTTGTAAAATTACAATAAATAAGTTACGTCAGTTTGTAAGATCAACGAGGACATTTGTCCCGTACCGGGTGATTGCCCATATTTTACTTAATAGCTATCTTCGTTAATATTGATCTGACAGTAACGTTTAAATTAGCAAAATTAAATGATTTTTCCTGAGTCATCAGAATATGATGTCAAAAATATGCTATATTTAATTATTATTTAGTTATTATAAAACGTCGCTTGACCAACGGATTGCTACTTTTAGTTTTAACTGATCATATAAGTGGTTTTCTTCCTTTGAAAAATTATTTAAATATTTAAGAAAAATAGGTTTAGACTTATTCTGACTCTCAAAAATATGCTGAACCAGACAAAAAGAATAACAAAAAACTACAAATATCGTTTTAAAGATTCACAAAAATATGAATTGTATCAACAAATAATTATAAAGGGTGTAAGATGGTTTTTAAATGTTCATGCCTTGTGTTTTCGACGGAAGTGTCTTCCTCGGCATGCTTAGAATGACAATAATACTAGTAATTAAGTTAAGTTGCGTGTTGTGGTGCTCCAAAGGGCCCAAAAAAGCCTTCCGGCTAGCTCACGTAGCTTCTAAAGCTAACTGTATGTTTAAGCTACCTTTGAGAAACTCAGTAACGACTTTATAAAAGAGTATTTAGAAACTGGGCGCGCATCCGCTTTACAATCAGAGGACGGTGGGGTCAATTCCCATGCCTGCTAGTACAAACTTGAACCTACTATCGGTTTGGTTCGTTTCGGTTCGGCAAAGTTGATGATCAATAAAAGGCCGTAGTTCGGAAGTCACATTAAGCGGATGGTCCCGTGTTAAAATCATTGATAAAGCTAGCACGATAAAGACCCCTGTGCTGGATCAAGAGTATTAGGCAAAACTAAATTCCTCTTGAGAAAAGAAAAATTACCTACTATGGTTATCGATGGGCCGGCCCGTGAGAGGTGATGAGTTATAAAGGTCCCGAGCACCAAATAAGTTTGATTCGTATTATCTCGGTGTCCACCGAATTGAACTGAAAAATTTTCTGCAATAAGCGAAGCCACTAAGTAAACACGAAAAAGAGATTATGGAAAATAATCATTATACTTTCATTTATCTGTCATATAGAAAAAAAAAATTCGTTTTGGCTTAAAGAAAATAGTTAGACTCGGAGTGTCAATGGTATACTGAGGATAGGATTAACAAAATGTTCTCAGCTTTTTGCAAATTCAATTTTAGGAGTGTCAAGAGTGGTTAGTGACTTTCCAAGTAAAAAGGTGACGGCTTTAAATATGTATACGATATATTTGGAACACAAACTATTCAAATTAACTTGGAAAAAATTGCTAAAAAGTCGTCGTAGTGTAAATGGTGTAAAGAGGATGGGGATAATAAAATGATTTTTGCTCTTTGATGTAAGTTGGTAATCGGACACAGTGCACCTAAGAATCTGCAAACTTAATTTTAGCAGCTTCAAGAGTACCTTCGAACGTACCTCAACACTCTTTGTGTGGAGGTCAAAGAGGTCCCCAATCATTGGCACAATTGCTTGAACACCAGCAAACGAATCAAGTGGCCTCCGCCGACAGCCCATTAATAAAACAATGAAAAAGAGCTATATTTATTCCTTTTGAAAACAATTGATTCTTCGTAACAAAAAATCGTACAATAGAGAACGTTGGGTTGAGTTTTGTACGCTTAACTTTATTTTTTAAGAAAAAGGTGGGGTAAATACTAGAATAAAATTGCGGGTATTCTTTATAGTTAACTGAGGATTTTTAGATATTACAAAATTGAAAAATTATCATAAAATCGTAAGAAGTCTAAATTCCCATAAAATATCAAGTTGCGATGACACTGTATCCTTAATTGTCAAAAGTCGCCATATGGACTAAAATAACACATCAAGAATAATTATATATTATAATCTATAATTTTTGAACACATCATTGCCAGTAAGCTGCAGTACAGACATGACAAGAGTGCCAAAAATGGGCAGTTTGTGAATTTCATCAATTTTTTGACAAACTTATTCACCACTTATTTTATTTCTTTACCCTGGGGGTCGATTTTTGTAAATTAACCTTCCGATCGTTTTGACCGACTAAAAAATTTTAGCCTCAAGATTTAACATGATGCCCGGCAACGCTGCCGGTCTAGATTCCACAGCACCCCTTGGCAGTGGCGATGAATAACGTGGAGGGTCGTCGCACAGTGGGACCAATTGTTATAATTTAGCAGTTTTGTATTACAAGATTAAGGGGTAGTAAATCCTCAAAATTTTAGCTACCGATGTACCGGCTGTCCTATAAAAACATTTCAAATTTAAAATGCAGCTAAATATTTGACCAGGTACTGATTTAAAAATTTTTTAAATATATGTAAAGTAAATAAGTTTTTCAATCCAACTAAAAAAAATGATCGCAAATATAAAATAAAGATTATTTCAGATACTACTTAACCAATTTTAATGAAATTTGGCATACATGTGTTATAAGCCATTCTCCCTTGTTAAGGCGATTTTTTTACGCTATGACATGTGCAAGTCAGGCCGAACCAGCGAAGCCGGCTATTGTTATTTTTTTAGGTTAGTTATTAATCAATTGGAATAAGAAACCGATACTTTCCTTAAGGCTTTAAATGCAAATAAAGATTAATACGGCTTTTTTTAAAATTCAAGATGGCTACTATACGCTAAAACTATACAACTTATTTGTTTTAATTGACGGAACATTTATATTTAATTTGGTTACACGGTTACAAAACTACTAATTTAAAAAGGCAGTCATTAAAACAAAATTAAAGAAAATGTCACATACTTGGATTTATATAACGATACTTTTTTTAAAAATAATTCCGCATTTTTAGATTATTTATAGTTTTTACCTGATAGCTTTGGCTGGGATGTGGGTATAATTGTTTTTTTTCTTTAAAATCGGTTTAATTTTAAATTTAATCACTGCTCCAAAGTCAAACTCTTAAGGCAATCCAAATATAAAATAAAAATAACTCCATTTTGATGGTTATATTGTTATATTAGTGAAAATGCAAACATGTACTTAATTAAAGTTTTTTTTTAATAATATCTAACCAAACCATTTTTAATTAATGTTTTAGTACAGTTATTCCTTAACCCCCATTCTTTATGTACAATTTGTACGGAAAAATAATAAAGATTTGATTTAATTTGAAAAATAATATTTATGTTTACAAATACTTGTCTACTTTTTAAAACTATCGGTCATTTTTCATATGTATGAAATAATGTCTAAAGTAGTAAATGCTATGCCCGCAGTAAGAAAAACGATAAATGCAATGGACTGTAAATATTTTAATTAAATGAAGCGCGAACAAACATAAATATATTGATATGAAATTACGAAATAATGAAAAGGTCCATAGTTTAATTGTTGTGCCACACAACGGCAATCAGAAACAAAGGCACTCACCAGTTTGCAGCCAATTTCTCCACGTTCCAAGGGGCCCCTTTTTGGATCTAATGATGTCACCACGTAGCTGAAGGGCTGAAGTTTCTAGTTCTATGCTTTAGTACACCAAAATCGAGCACTTTCAGGTGTAGAAATTTGAAATAGTTTGAGAACGAAATTAACACGCCATTTCTCGAGGCGCTTGACAAAGGATCTCTCGGGTTGTTGGTGCGCATGTCCAAATGCGCGAAATGCGCTCTGTCCTTCATACAATTGTGTGGTTTTAAAAATATATAAACAACCGCGAAATTTAGCGGGAGCTAACATAACTGCCCTCCAAAACATACAATTTTAGAATCTCAACCGGACAGATATAGATATAAGAAAAAGGATCGACCGATAAATATAAATGAATGAAAACAGAGAAAGTGTCGTAAGTTTATTTAGAGATAACGAAATCCCGAAAAAGGCAAAACAAACAAACAAAAAATTCAAAAAAAATAACGAAAAACCTATTGTAATACCCGGTAATAGGTAGAAAAATTAAAATTACTTTTAATTTGGCAAGAGGCACAGTTTTACAACTGGCCGCTTATAAACACCGGTAACCGTTTGTAACGTCGCAAGACGCACCTGACCGTCCCCGCCGGGATGCAGTTCGATGACCCGACCGACCGGCCATTTCATAGGTGATTGAATGTGATCACTTGTTATGATAACCAAATCATTTAATTTGATATTTGGGGACGAATTAGCCCACTTGTGTCGCTGTTGTAGCGTATGCAAATACTCTATAGAATACCGTTTCCAAAAATCATTATGTAGTTTTTGGATTAGTTGCCATCTCGAGAGCCGATTTAGGGGAACCTCGGACAAATCTGACTCCGGAATTTCTGAGTTAAGGGGTTCAAGTGTCAAAAAATGCCCAGGGGTAAGAGGTTGAAGATCGTGTGGGTCTGAAGAGGCAGGAGATAAAGGGCGACTATTAAGTACGGCTTCTATGCGACAGGTAAGGGTGGACATCTCCATGATAGACAACTTCTGGTCGCCGACAACTCGAACAAAGTGAGTTTTAAAACTTTTGACGCCGGCTTCTGCCAGGCCATTGAAATGTGGACTCAGAGGAGGTCCCAGATGCCAACGAATAGAAAGTCTGGTGGCAGCACTTCTTGCGTAATCAAGTAATTGGTTACGAAACCCTATAAAATTACTGCCTTGATCTGACCAGCATTGCGTCACGCTTCCACGTCTGGAAATGAATCGATGGAATGCACCTACGAACCCTTCGGTGGACAGTTCCATGGTTAATTCCAAATGCACGCAATGTGTGACCGTACAGACAAACACACAGACATACGATTTGAAAGCTTTACAACCACGGTAACGATGAGGAATCACAAAGAAAGGTCCACAAAAGTCGATAGCTACACTCGAAAAAGGTTTAAGTTGATTGATTCGATGAGCGGGAAGTGAACTCATTATGGGCGGTCTATAGGGTTTAGGGTTGATTCTAAAACATTGCAAACACTTGGATATGGTTCTTTGAATTGCCCGTCTGGCAGATAATATCCAAAATTGCTGTAAAAGCAGATTATGTAATATTTTAAACCCAGGATGAAGGTATTGTCGATGAGCGGACTCGATAAGAAGAGTAGTTAAACGATGGTTACTCGAAAGTAAGACGGGGTGTTTTGCAGAATAAGACAAAAGGTCAGATTTATAAGAAATATTATTTTCATCAAGAAAAGGTGAAAGTTTTCGTAAAGGTTTCGGTATTGGTTTATCCTTAGATAACGCTGAAAAAAGCTCAGAAAAACAAGAACCTTGAACGCGTTTGATAAGAAGGTATAACGCACTTTGCATCTCACCGGTGGTAGGAAAAACAATATTCTCAAAAATAACTTTTTGGTCCGGCGGCTTAGTGGGTTTTTGATAGGAATGGTTTTGAAAAAAGTTAACTATTCGAAGGACATAACAAATGATACGTTGAATTTTTGATATAGATGAATATCTGATAAGAAGCTGATCTAAGAAGTTAACGTCAATTATCGCATTGCAACAGACCTTTGGCTTTTCCTCCAGATTAATATCTCCGAAATCAATCGGCATTTTTGATTTATGAAAATCGGGCCATTCGTTTTCGGGAGACCACAAAAACGACGGTGCGTTCCACCACATGTCATGTGACATGAGCTGTGAAGGTGTGGCCCCTCGTGACGCAATATCGGCTGCATTTAAAGCAGAAGGAATGTAGCGCCACGAGTTTGAGGGAATGATTTCTTGGATTCTACAGACTCGATTTCCAACAAAGGTTTGCCAGCGATTAGGAGGGGATGAAAGCCAATGCAATACGACTTGCGAATCGCAGAAAGTAACGATATTTGTAAAAGTTATTTTTCCTTCATAGCTAGATAAAACGAAGCCAATTAATTCGCTTAAAAGAAATGCGCCTAGGAGCTCTAGCTTAGCCAAAGTTTGTGACTTTATAGGCGCGACCCTAGATTTTGCAGATATGAGAGAAACAGATATATTATTTTCCTCTTCTACACGAAAATAAACGACGCCTGCGTAGCCTCGAATTGAAGCGTCACAGAAGCCGATGATTTGACAGATATTGGATTTTGACAGTTTGATTTGTCGGGGTAATTGAAAATTGGAAAGAAGCGGGAATTCAGAACGAAGTTTGTTCCAAGAGTCGATGATAGAAGAATCTGATTCTTCGTCCCAGCCTATTTTCGATATTCACAACTGTTGCAAAATAAATTTTGCTTGTAGTGTGATTTGCACGTATATACCCGCTAGACATAATTTTTTCTGCTTGACGAAAGATAGGCGATCGATAGGTGAGAGATCAAGAAATGTTTGACATTTCGAAAGCACGTGACCTTGATTACACCGGAAACATTTTATTCCCGTACTCGAATTAGTTGAGGTGCCAGCCAGTCCTATAAAAGGCGAATTGGATGATTTATAGGTAGGCTTTTGCCCAAACTGACTTCGCATAGAATTTGAATTTTGATAGGTAGGCTTTTGCCCAGACTGATTTTGCATAGAATTTGATTTTTGATAGATAGGCACCTTTTTGGGTGCTGTTGATTGAGGAAGTGATTCCAAAACTTTACATCTTTTTTCTAGAAATTGAAAAAGTGACTGAAAAGTGGGAATTTCGGTATTAGTATTGGCGTGACTCATTTCGAAATTTGAACGCGTCTGAATATCCAATGTTTCTAACAAAATGAAAAAAATAATAAAGTCCCAACTGTCAACGTCAAAAAGTGATTTTAAAATTTCTAGGGATTCAAAAAAGGTGTCAATTAAATTACGCAATTCTTTAGCTGACTCGTTTTTTAAGGTGGAGTTCATAATTGTGCTTAAAGCATCATTTGCGAGGTCTCGCTTGTTTTGATATCTATTGACTAATTTGTCGTAAGCAATTTTATAATTTTGATCAGATAAGCTAATCCCTGATATCAATATGAGATATGAAAATAAATATTGAAGTTTTCGAACGTTACTTAGACTTTGATTTTGATCTATAATGTTATTAAAAAGATCGAAAAAGCTTGGCCATAATTTTTTATCACCTCGGAATATGGGAATACCTAACTCTTTGAGTTTTGGAGTTTCAGATTCGTTTTGTCGAACATATGATCCCGAAAGGGTTGGGGCCTCAACCGGAAATATTTTAGAGTAAACCCCCCTACACGCATAAAAATATTTACGAGCTTCTGAAAGGATCGCATCCTGCGTTTTAAACTCCTCGTCATCCGAGTCGTCTATCAACATAATGACGTCATTATAGGTTTCATCCAAATCGGAATACCTCACTTGAAACTCGTTTCTCGCTCTTTCATCCGATGCCGCGGTTTGTGAAAACACATAACACTCGGTTATCGCAGATAAAAAACCCTTGGGTTTTTGCACGGCTTTTTTGACAGACATGATTTTACCTTTGAAATGACGAAATTGTCGGTAAATATACAATTAACGCTAAATTAATGCTTCTGAAATAGAAAAATGACGAATTGTCGAAAATATGCACTAATTTATCGCAATTGATGAAAATTGTTTTAAATATCGAAATGATATGGAACACATCTAATCACAGAAATGTCGGTAAATATACAATTAACGCTAAAGTAATGCTTCTGAAATAGAAAAATGACGAATTGTCGAAAATATGCACTAATTTATCGCAATTGATGAAAATTGTTTTAAATATCGAAATGATATGGTACACACCTAACACACTGAACGTTTGTTTTGTTTGCTTTGATTCCTTCTCGATTTTGTTTATACCACGCGGAGTAGACCCGTTACCATAGCAGCGGACCAAAAACAGGTACTGCGCCGACACCACTTTCTCTCGTTTCAATACGATGCGAAAAATTCAAGGCCGCCTTGTTTTCGGCGTGAAAATAATGGCCGAAACACGAAAATATACGACGCCTGCGTAGCCTCGAATTGAAGCGTCACAGAAGCCGATGATTTGACAGGTATTGGTTGTTGACAGTTTGATTTGTCGGGGTAATTGAAAATTGGAAAGAAGCGGGAATTCAGAACGAAGTTTGTTCCAAGATTCGATGATAGAAGAATCTGGTTCTTCGTCCCAGCCTATTTTCGATATCCACAACTGTTGCAAAATAAATTTAGCTTGTAGCAACAAGGGACAAAGAAAACCTAAGGGATCGAAGATTGTTCCTATGATAGATAAAATAGCACGTTTGGTTGGGGGTTTGTCCTTCATTCGGCATTGATAAGAAAAAATGTCGTTTTTTGGATGCCATTGAAGTCCTAAAACTTTGATAAAGTGGGGTTCCTCCTTGTCAAAAGAGAGAGGCATTTGACGATCGGATTCTGGCAATGTTGCCAATAACTCGGGACAATTGCTTGCCCATTTTTTAAGTTCAAATCCTCCCGACTTTGAAGGGAGAAGTTCAGAAAGCGAAGGGCTATTTCTCAAGATATCGTCGATATAGATTGACGTTTTTAGAACAGTACTCGCCATAGGAAAACGGTCCTTTTCTCTCTCTGCCAGCTCATTTAAGGTACGCATGGCTAGAAAAGGTGAGCATGTCATGCTAAAAGTGACAGTAGAAAGTTCCCACACTGAAAGTGGGTCATGTGGAGAAAACCTCCACAATATCCTTTGATAAGGACGGTGGTAAGGATTGATAAGGACTTGACGGAACATCTGTTTGATGTCAGCAATGTAGGCAATAGGATTAAGACGAAACGTAAGGAGTAAAGAAGCAATATCTTTTTGAAGTTTCGGTCCCGATAACAATGTGTCACTGAGACTAATATTTTTGGGGTGACTGCCGAAAAATCCCAGACTACCCTTAATTTTGTACTTAAGCTTTCCGGCTTTAGTACGCAATGATGTGCTAAAAAACACGATACGTCGACCTTTGGTTGACTAGATAAAACTAAACTCATATGATTAGAATCGATATAGTCTTGCATGAAACTTGAATAGGCAGTGTACAGATCAGGATTTTTGATTAATCTATTTTCTAGAAGTAAAAATCTACGATAAGCTTGCGGATAAGTATTTCCTAGGTCAGGGTTTATTTTATCTTTAAACGGAAGATCTACCATGAATCTACCGCTCGGTTGCCGTACTACACTAGCAGTAAAAATTGATTCTGCTTGTTTTTCTTCCTTTGATAAGATTTGTTTTTTAGGCAAATGTTCGATTTCCCAAAACCTAGGGAGAATGACCTCTAAAGGAGGTGAATGACTCGTTAAAAAATAACTGGTTCGTTTCGTAAGACTACCTACATCGTCAACCTTTCCCATGACGACCCAGCCAAAGATAGTTTCAAGGGCTGAAGGTTGCCCTATTTGTCCAAGAACCCTGCCCTCCTTGAATATCTGTGCGAATAGCTCGCAACCAATAACTAGGTCCACAGGTCTAGATTTGAAATAAGATGGGTCGGCAAGTTTAAGGTTTTCCAAGTGTTTCCACTGATTATCGTTCAAAGTGAATGTAGGCATATTGGAACATAGTTGTGGAACAACAATTGCTTCGAAATTAAGTAAAGGAGTGACTTGTCCTTGTGGCTTAATGTGACATTGAACGAGCCCTTTGGAAGTAAAAGAAGACATCTGATTTAACCCGAATATTTCAGTGGTGTAACTTCGCCTAGGAAGATTAAGACGCTGAATACACTTTTCACTGATGAATCCTGTCTGTGATCCAGAATCAAGCTGTGCCCTTACAGGTTGAAAATTTCCGCAACCGTCCATAACATCTATCATGGCGGTGCATAAAAGAAAGGTACCTGAAGGTCCTGAGGTATTTAATGACACATGAAGATTACTGACAGGTGGTGTGTGAATGACAGGACTAGTATCTTGGCTTCCAGACTCTTGATTAGTTTCTAAGATATGAGTTAAAGTGTGGTGCCTTTTACTATTGCAAGTCCTGCATGAATATTTTGATTTGCACGTATCTACCCCATGCAGGGGATGAAAACACGCTAGACATAATTTTTTCTGCTTGACGAAAGATAGGCGATCGATAGGTGAGAGATCAAGAAATGTTTGACATTTCGAAAGCACGTGACCTTGATTACACCGGAAACATTTTATTCCCGTACTTGAATTAGTTGAGGTGCCAGCCAGTCCTATAGAAGGCGAATTGGATGATTTATAGGTAGGCCTTTGCCCAAACTGATTTTTCATAGAATTTGAATTTTGATAGTTAGGCTTTTGCCCAAACTGATTTTGCATAGAATTTGATTTTTGATAGGTAGGCACCTTTTTGGGTGCTGTTGATTGAGGAAGTGATTCCAAAACTTTACATATTTTTTCTAGAAATTGAAAAAGTGACTGAAAAGTGGGAATTTCTGTATTAGTATTGGCGTGACTCATTTCGAAATTTGAACGCGTCGGAATATCCAATTTTTCTAACAAAATGAAAAAATAATAAAGTCCCAACTGTCAACGTCAAAGCTAAGTGATTTTAAAATTTCTAGGGATTCAGAAAAGGTGTCAATTAAATTACGCAATTCTTGAGCTGACTCGTTTTTTAAGGTGGAGTTCATAATTGTGCTTAAAGCATCATTTGCGAGGTCTCGCTTGTTTTGATATCTATTGACTAATTTGTCGTAAGCAATTTTATAATTTTGATCAGATAAGCTAATCCCTGATATCAATTTTAAAGGCTCATCCTCGAGATATGAAAATAAATATTGAAGTTTTCGAACGTTACTTAGACTTTGATTTTGATCTATAATGTTATTAAAAAGATCGAAAAAGCTTGGCCATAATTTTTTATCACCTCGGAATATGGGAATACCTAACTCTTTGAGTTTTGGAGTTTCAGATTCGTTTTGTCGAACATATGATCCCGAAAGGGTTGGGGCCTCAACCGGAAATATTTTAGAGTAAACCCCCTTACACGCATAAAAATATTTACGAGCTTCTGAAAGGATCGCATCCTGCGTTTTAAACTCCTCGTCGTCCGAGTCGTCTATCAACATAATGACGTCATTATAGGTTTCATCCAAATCGGAATACCTCACTTGAAACTCGTTTCTCGCTCTTTCATCCGATGCCGCGGTTTGTGAAAACACATAACACTCGGTTATCGCAGATAAAAAACCCTTGCGTTTTTGCACGGCTTTTTTGACAGACATGATTTTACCTTTGAAATGACGAAATTGTCGGTAAATATACAATTAACGCTAAATTAATGCTTCTGAAATAGAAAAATGACGAATTGTCGAAAATATGCACTAATTTATCGCAATTGATGAAAATTGTTTTAAATATCGAAATGATATGGAACACATCTAATCACAGAAATATCGGTAAATATACAATTAAAGCTAAATTAATGCTTCTGAAATAGAAAAATGACGAATTGTCGAAAATATGCACTAATTTATCGCAATTGATGAAAATTGTTTTAAATATCGAAATGATATGGTACACACCTAACACACTGAACGTTTGTTTTGTTTGTTTTGATTCCTTCTCGATTTTGTTTATACCACGCGGAGTAGACCCGTTACCATAGCAGCGGACCAAAAACAGGTACTGCGCCGACACCACTTTCTCTTGTTTCAATACGATGCGAAAAATTCAAGGCCGCCTTGTTTTCGGCGTGAAAATAATGGCCGACCTATTAATACCGTCGTATGGATTTAATTTAAAATAATCCGGTTCGAAGGACCACTTATGTTATGCCCGCAGTAAGAAAAACGATAAATGCAATGGACTGTAAATATTTTAATTAAATGAAGCGCGAACAAACATAAATATATTGATATGAAATTACGAAATAATGAAAAGGTCCATAGGTTAATTGTTGTGCCACACTACGGCAATCAGAAACAAAGGCACTCACCAGTTTGCAGCCAATTTCTCCACGTTCCAAGGGGCCCCTTTTTGGATCTAATGATGTCACCACGTAGCTGAAGGGCTGAAGTTTCTAGTTCTATGCTTCAGTACACCAAAATCGAGCACTTTCAGGTGTAGAAATTTGAAATAGTTGGAGAACGAAATTAACACGCCATTTCTCGAGGCGCTTGACAAAGGATCTCTCGGGTTGTTGGTGCGCATGTCCAAATGCGCGAAATGCGCTCTGTCCTTTATACAATTGTGTGGTTTTAAAAATATATAAACAACCGCGAAATTTAGCGGGAGCTAACAGTAAACACTTGTTTAATGGACTAATTAGGTCAAAAGTCATAAACCTAACCGAACCAATGCAAAAAAAGGGCGGACATTTGTAGCCTAGCCGACAATTAGTACCTAGACTATTGCGCCACCGAGGGGAGCGACTTGTCCGTTTATTTAATAGGTTTAATTTTTAGATTGGATAAAGATTTAAGTAATGGAAGATATAAGGAAACTCGTACAAGGGGGACGAGTGTGATATAGTTTAGGTAGGCTAGATTAGTTTACTGAAGATGGGCTCCACCTGCTAGTACCTAAAATAAGTATTGCAAAAAAATACAAATAATAAGAATTTTCTTTCTTCTACCCTCCCATATATTGTGCACATGACAGAAAATATTCAATGAAAAAAATGTCGCCGCGTACAAAAATTTGAGAAAAATTAGGCACTATAAGAAAAAAAATCGTTTGTTTAGCACGCTCTTCCACTCAGACCCATATATACAGGGTGTTCAATAACATAATTTTAGTATTAAATTTCTTGAGTTATTTTAAGACAAAAAGTTCATATAAACATAGGTCTATAAACGCTTAGTTTTCGAGATAATATTTCTTGTTTATTTATAACCGAACCGAACCGAACCGAACCGAACCGAACCGAACCGAAGATTTCGTTGAGCCTTTACTTATAGAAAATAAAAACGTGATCTGGTTTATTTAGGAAAATACCTGTTATGTTTGATCGTGAACACATTCCCCTACCCAAATGCAAAAGTGACTTTTACAAAGTTATGTCATATCATTAAATAAAAAATTATTGTGTGTGCTTAAGACCACACGGCAGAAGTGTAAACTTCAACAAGGCGAAATTAATAATACTGTCCTTCATCTGCATCATCATGTCGCTCGCTGAATGTTCCTCTCACAGTCGACTCGAGCCGACTTCACCCGAATGAGCGTTACATTGCCGAGCCTGACGGCTCAGTTTAATTCAGTACCCACAAAAATTGCTAAACGCGCCTAAAGAAGTTTACACTTCAAAAATCTTCAGTCCTTATGATATCGGACGGGGAGCAGATTGTGGTAGGTTTGTTTTGAGGGGGCTGGTTATGGGGGAGGGGAATATCTCACTTTACCCCTTCCCATAGAAATACAGGCTTTTTATGTAGGAATCTATTTGTATATTATTATTAAACTACAAAAACAGCAATTAAAGTAAAACGATGTTTTCTTTTTCTAGGAGAGCTTATTTTTTTATAATGAATCACTTAATTATGTTACTAAAATTCTAGAAAAAACAGAGAAGAAAGGCCTAATCCGCATGTTATTTGTGGACTTGGTCGGCGCCCCTGATAGATTATGTTCATTTCGTTTGAAAGGGGCTAATTTTGATCTTAGAGGGCTTACCCCCTTCCCCAAGCTACTTCCTTGGCGTATAACCATACATTTATTCCATTCTTTCAAAAAATGTTGGTTTTGTTAATATTTAGTATTACCAAGAAAAATTGCATTTGTATATCTGATTTGGCCCACTGTGCAACGTTACCGTCAGTCAGTTCTGCATTTCACAACAAAAAATAAGCTTGATAAAGACAAAAGTGGGTTAGGATTGCATTTTTCTGGAAATTTGTATTCAACTAATTTATATTTATGTTAAACGTTCGATAGTTTTGGTTTTGTAGCTGTTGTGCGATATGTTCAAACGTAAGTATTAGTCTAGTTTTGTCTAGTAACTTCGCTAACAAAATATTTTTTTTTCACTTGGAAATAAAAACTGTAGGAATCAAGAAAATTTCAGCTTAAGTTGGTCTTGAGACTCAGGCCTTAAAATTTAAAAAACTTTTGTTTGCATACCTAAGTAGTACTTTTTTAAAATAATTAGTGCTGGAAAATTTGCATCTTCTTGAAAAATATTAGTTTTTAATATAGGATTTTTTTTGTTACAGGTTACTTATGTGTCTACAACAACAACAAACTTCTCAAGCTTGCAAGCAATACCTATCATCTGCTATGTTGGTCCAAATAAAAAACTTGTTGCAGAGAAATAAATATCCTTCGAGACCAGTAGATGCCACCCAAATCTCTTTTGTGATCTATTCAATTATAGTAATGTAACTATGTGAATGTGAAATAGAATACAATGTATTATCAAATATTATTTGTTAATTATTATTAAAAATAATATAATTCATAAGAAAAGTGCGTAAAGTGATTACATTTCCACAAACAAAAACAGTTAAGCAATATGAAGTGAAGTTCAGTTTCATAATAGTTTGTGAGAAATAGATACCAGGCTCATATATAAGGAGGGGGGGCACTGGGGGGACATTTCCCCCCTCCTTGAACAAGTTTTTATTATGAAATTTTAGTGTTGGGCACTTCACTACTAAAATGTTCTGTATTCAGTGGACTTGCCTCCGGCAAGCATTTCTGCCTACCCTGTCCAAAACATCATGCACCGTCACTGAGAAACAACACAGGACTTTCTATATGGGAGTATCCCCCCAGAATGAAAAGCTATCTACATGCCTGCTACATACTTTGAGTACATGTTTTATAGAACATTTTTTGTTCAGTTCTTCAAAAGGATAATTATTCAGTAAAATTTTCTTGAAAATATTTTTGAACAAATTTCTGTTCCCATGTTTTAAAAAAATGTAACATCTAAATTTTAAAAACTATTTTTCTATAATCACCAAAAACAGTTTTTAAGTAAGCACTGTATAGTCGTTATTTTAATTTAAAAAAATAAAGTACCTTATGAAGTTTCTTCAATAATTAGTTCACTTTTTATTTTAAAAAACATTTTGTTCAAAAGGATAATTATTCAATAAAATTTCCTTCAAAGAGAAAATTGTTCAAAAACATTTTCTTCAAATAGAAATTTGTTTGCACAAATTTCCATTTAAAGAAAATGTTTTTTGAGAAATTTCCATCCAAGGAAAATGTTTTAGGAGAAAATGATTTAGAAGAATTTTCCATTTGAACATATTTTTACTCAAATGTTACAAAAACTGTAAAATCTTAATTTTAAAATTTATTTTAGCTCACACTACTACTATACCATAGTAGTGTGAGCTATGTTGATTTTTTTGAGAAAAAGAAAAGTTTCTCTGAGAGTTTAAGTGAAAATATGTCGTGTGTGATCTCAAACGAAAGGTAATTGAGTCTGGAATTAAACAAAATACATTTTAGTTTAAAAAAAGGGTGGGGGTAGATTTCAAAAATTAGAGTTTAAGTCAAAACATGGCTTGTGTGGTATCAAACGAAAGGTAATTGAGTATAGAGTTGAATAAAATATATTTTAGTTTTTAGTTATACTAGCTCACACGTACACTATAACTATAGTACCTAGTGTGAGCTTAGGTACCCATATATTGGCAGAGTATTTTTATAATCACCAAAAACACATAAAAAAAATAAAGTACCTTATTAAGATTCTAAATCAACAATTAAATTTTAAAAAACATTTTCTTCAAAAGGATAATCATTCAATAAAATTTTCTATGTACAGAAAATTGTTCAAAAACATTTTCTTCGATTAGAAGTTTGTTCGAACAAACATTTTCTTCGATTAGAAGTTTGTTCGAACAAATTTCCATTTAAAGAAAATGTTTTTGAACGAATTTTCGTTCAAGGAAAATGTATTTCAAATAATTTTTCATTAGAACATATTTGTTACAAAAAATGTAAAATTTTTACATAACTTTTTTTCTATAGTAACCAAAAGCTCAAAGTTTTTGATTTAAAATAAAGGACTGAAAAGTCATTATTCAGTGACCCAATAAAAGTGAAAAAAAAGTACCTACTGCATAAGGTTTCTAAATAATTTATTAACAAAAAAAAATTGAATTATATTATACAAGTAAATAATAATTTATTCTAGCACTGTCGATACAATGATTCTTCTCATCTCATCTCATCTTCATGGATAGTATAGGTATGCAAAGTTAAATTTAAAAAAATACAAAAAATGGATATATAGGTATACCTATGTCACAGGCTTGTAGTAATAAATAATAATTTTAGTTGTGGGGGTTGCCATGGTTTATAGTTAAAAAAGCTATAGTAAGTACCTATAAGCAAATAGTGTAACTATAACCCTGCCAAATTAAATTAATAAAATAAGCACCTATTAAAAATTGGTAAACTAACCATGTATAACATGGGCGTAGTCAGGGTCTCACTCAGGGTGACTCTCAAAAAAGCAAAAAATTTTATAGCTCCCCTTTAATTCTTGTATTACTAAATGAGCTAAAGCCAGGATGGTGCAGGTGACAAGGCAGGGTGGGGCAAGTGCCCCACCCTGACTATTATTTAATATTATTTAAATGTTTTATTACCAAATTTGATTTAAGCCCCTCAAAAAAATTGATCCAGTTATATTCCTTATAAGGAATATAAACACTCAAGAGGGGGAGATTGGCTTTGCGTCATGCAATGTTTTTTTAATGTGTTTTTTCTTGAAAATGCGTTACGAGGGGGCGTTAAAAATCCTGACTTTTTGTGTTGCATAATTTAAGGATGTTTCCCTATACATATCCATTATTTTGAATTTTCATGATAATTTTAACTTTGTATACTAACTATAGGTAGGTACGCTTCTTTTCATATTTCATCAGGAGATTTTATGAGTGAAGCTTCAAGACTATGTAGAACTATTCATATCTTCTCGTCTTTTGTGAGGGGCATATTTAAAAGAAATGGAGCCCCTCTGGGATGGAAAACTTTGTATAGTATGTTTCTCTTCTTATATCATCAGGAGATTTTATAGGTGTGGATTCGTGTAGAACCACAGAGGTTATCCAAGTAGATCTATCCAAATCTTCTTGTCTTTTGTGAGAGGCGTATTTAAAAGAAATGGAGCCTCTCTCTGGGATAATAATCCGCCCCACAGAACACCATATCCGCACGTGTGAGAAATCAACTTATCATTTTTTTATAACTAGTAATATAATTTTGTCATAAAAATCACGGCGAACTCGATTTTCTGAAATAAGTGAAAGAATTCTAGAAGCTGCACTGACAATACTGCGGCTCGCGATCACTGACTTGTATGAACACTGAGAAATAAATTCGACGTACAATTCGTGTCGGAAAACGGTTTTTGTTTCCTTCATAGAATGAAATTCGTAAGAAAATTAGCTCTAGAATGTTGTGTTTACTAATATCTAAGGTTGTTTTGCTTTTTTGGTTCAAAATATTGAGCAGAAACCTTCCACGATATTTTGCCAGTTCTAGTTGAACTCAATGCAGCCCAATTTTATATGGCTAAGAATTTTAGCTGGCTAAAAACGATTGGAAGTCTAATCTACAAAAATCGACCCCCTGGTGATAGAAATTAAATCTGAACTCTGAGAAAATGAGTAAATTTAACGGCTTCGGTTTTTAATCCAACATTTTGGACAATATTGACAGTTTTAAGATAAATAATAAATAAAACCAGGTTGCGCTATTCGTTAATTTATCTGTCAGTACTATTGCTGTCTTTATTTGTACACAGCTGTAAAAGTCAATACCGATTTAAAAACAAAATTAATTACAAAGGTTAGTTTACCTAAAATAACAAAAAGACTTTACGTTACCCTTTTTCTTATTTATTTCTTGTCATTATGCTGCTAAATTCTTTCCGTTATAAAACAAAGTTATATTCTTAGACTGTAAATTATTGGATTTTATTTAGCTAAAACAATTTATTCTCAAATTTTGTGCGCTAGTGACCCTAAGTGGTCGATGCGCCTTGTACAAAAATACAAAAAAAAATTAAAAAAAAAATTTAAAGTAGGAGAAATTTTGTTGCTTATGCAACCGTTTATATTTGCAAGATATACTTGACGCTTCCCACGGGGGAGCTCGTCAATTAATCGTGTGTCTAGGCTTAAAAAGGGTTTAATTCCAAAAACAGAGGCAATTTAAATTAAAAGTATACCGTTTCTAAATGAGAGCCTGACGAAAAGGACGAAAAGCCATATAAACGTAGTGTTTATTTGCCCATCAGTAAATGTAATTAAGTCAACACGCTGTTTTTGGCTTTTACGATAGCCATGACGAAATTGACCATATCACCAATGATCTCTATATATAAAACTGGATAGGCCTTTATACATATACAAAGTGAGACAAAAATATTGGATATCTTTTCTAGAGAGAGCACGCTTTCCTTTTTTACTACTCTCCGATGTCATTCTGTGCCTTTGAAAGTTGGCAGTAGTTTGATTATTAATCTATAACTGGATTTTTACAGCGATTAGGTACTAATAGTTTTGAAATAATCAAAGCTACTTACTTTAAAAAAGGAAACAGGCTGAAAAGCCTATAAAACTTGTTTTTATATGCAACGCATTGATTCCATTTTTTTTTAACAAAAACAAACAAATTCTGAAAACCACTAACAAATACTTTAATGACAAATCACAAACAACAAGTTGCAATGTTTGCTATTCACTCTCAAAAAACTCTTTAAATTTTTGCCTCAGTGTCCCATATACGTAATGTATACCCGTGGCCGTTCCAGTTACTTTGTATATAATCCATCGTATTGTCAGGAATGAGAATTACATTAATTAAAAATTAAAAATGAAAAGCGCAAAATTTGGTTTTGCAGAGATAACAAAGTGTTTCCGCCTCCCTCTACATTGGTAAACAGTTCGTTGCAGTCTACCTAACCAGCAGGTGGTTGATGCGAGAAAAACTGCTGAAAAGTTAAGAGTGAGAGTTGTAATTAATTAATAGGGTTGACTTTAGTTTTGTAAATTTAACGGACATTGAGATAAATGAGAAGGTGGAGTATTTCCTTAATATTATTGTCAGACAAATGGAGAGTTGTTTTCCGGAAAAATTTAAGATAATAATCAATAATAATTCGAATAGGGTAATAAAGTTAAACTGGTTTAATGATAACTTTCGCCGTCAGAGAATACTAAATTTCTTAAATGAACTACAAAAAAGGTTTCTTTCAGAAAATCTAGGCAACACTATAAAATTATGTAAGAGTAGATATAGAAAGGAATTATCTTTATTAAAAAAAGCGGCACATGACAAATTTATCTCAGATTCGGGTAATTCACAGAGAGCAATGTGGCAGATAATTAATAAGAACAAAAATAATAAAGGTAGAACCTTTAACCCTATAGCACCAAATGATTTTAACAGTTACTTTACCACTATGGCACCAAAAATATATAATGACATGGAATCCACAAATACAGATTTAAAAAAAATTTTAAATATAAATTTGATTAATAATAATAATAGTAAATTTAGTTTTAGAGAAGTAACTTTCATTGAAGTTCGTGATGTTGTAAAAAGCTTAAAAAATAGTAAATGCAGAGACACATATGGAATGAATAAAAAAATACTTACAGCCATTAGAGACCTCATCATAAGTCCTCTGACAAAGCTTATTAATGAGTCCATAAGGAAAAAAACCTTTCCAGATTCCCTTAAAATAACAAAAGTCTTCTAATCCCAGTAATTACAGACCAATTTCAATAACCCCAATCTTTGGTAAAATTTATGAAAAAATCTTAAAAAAACAAAATATGTCAATATCTTGAGGATAACCAACTTTTTAGTTCTAGTCAATTTGGTTTATTAGGGCGAAAATGTCGACAACTAAAGCTATAAACAAATTAGTTAATCTAATAAATCAAGGTTTTAAAAATAGTGAATACGTTTCTGCTCAGTTTTTAGATTTAACAAAAGCTTTCGACTGCATTTCTCATGATATATTGCTAAAGAAGCTCTCTTATTATGGTTTCGACATGGACAGTACTCACTTGTTGGGATCCTATTTGAGCTAGAGACTGCAGTATGTTTCAGTTGAAGGTGTTGAATCTCAGAAACTGCCAAATAAATATGGTGTTCCTCAGGGATCTGTCTTGGGTCCAGTACTTGTCTTGGCTCCAGTTGTTGTAAAAGTTTTTGTTAATGATCTCAAACACGCCTCACCTTCATCTGAATTGCTCCAATACTGTGATGATACTACGAAGATAAAATCTCTTCCGTGTGTCATGGAACTTAACAAAGTCACTGCAGAATCCTTTTCTTTAATAAAAGACTGGTTTTTGGCAAATAAGTTAAGCCTGAATGCAAGTTAAAACCAAAGGAAAGGAAATAGATTCTGATTCAAAACAAGCAAATAAATTTCTGGGTGTACATCTGGATCCAAACCTGGGAGAGTCATGTAAATAGACTGGTCAACAGACTCTCGAAAAACACCTACCTCTTAAGATCTCTTTCTGGTACCGTAAGCCAAAAAAATCTTATAACCTGCTATTATGGGCTTATAGATTCCCTCTTATCATATGCTTTAATAGCGTGGGGTCACTCTTCTCACGCAGAGTTAGCTTTTAGACTACAAAGAAGAGCGGTTAGAATTTTGGCTGGCCTTTCTTATAGAAGTGATTGTGTGGAAGCTTTTAGGTCCCTAAAAATACTTACCCTTCCATGTCAATATATCTTACAATGCCTGTTATATCTTAGGGAAAATCTTTCGCCTTCTACTTTCGATGAAGATCTTCATACTGTTAATACCAGAGGGAGAAACAATATTGTGCTACCATCATAGCGGTTGACAAGGACCAGAAATGGTACATCATATTATTGCATAAGATTTTATAACGTTTTGCCGATTAAAATAAGGGTATTGGATTACAGGAACTTTAAAGAGCCATAAAGAAATTTTTGATTCAAAAAACGTTCTATAGTATAGACCAGTTTCTAAATGCGGATTTTGCCATTTAATAGTCTTTTCTGTTTTTTCTTTGCTTTTTAATGTTGATTTGTGTTTTTTGTTTGTTTTTTGTTTTCTATGGTGCCCTGGTTGAACTTGGATTGTGTTCCTGGTACATACAAATTTATTCTTTTCTAAAAAGCGTTTTTAGGTTTTTTCATTATCTACTTTTATTTGTAAATTTTGGTTGTTACTTTTAAGTAATTTTAATTAGTTGCCCGTGGTGGGACACCTTGTTAGTGTCCTTTGTGATTATTTAAAAAAAACAAGTTTTTTTGATTATTTACATTACAATTTAAAATTTTAAATTTTTATTCTGACTTACATATAGGTTATAGTACTTAAGATATTTTTTGTAACACATTTTTCTTTACTTTTGACTTGTGTAAATGCGAAAGCATAATAAACACCAATAAAGAAACTGAAACTGAAACTGAATTGTTAAGCGAGAGGAAACCTCAAGTAGAGAGAGGGTTTTCCCTTCAACGATTGGCTATGGAAAAACTGTGAGATAAGAAAGTGTGTCTATAAAATGTCACTTTATCTCTGTTTTTGTTTAGCTCATTAGCTAGAATGTAAAGTAAACTTTAGGATTAGCAGCAACGCCACTAACTCCTCCAAGCCCTTCAAAGAAAGGATAATGGATTACTTAGGTCCAACCTACCGGTAATAAAAACCCAAACTTTGAGGAGACGAGTGAGTAGTCCGATTCTAAGTTTTGTTGAACTTAAACTAAAACCCCTAAATTAATTGTTAGTAAAAAACATAAGATTTTTCTATTTGAAGAATATTTTTCAGTTTGTTATTTTGGTAAGTTAAAGTATGTTTTTAATATTTTGGGTCTTGTTTGTTTTTTAGATGATAAAAAAGTCTTGTAACAATTTGTAAATTGCAACAAAGTTTTATTTTGTATTCATTAAAGTTTGTAACGTTTTTAAATCTGTTTTGTATTTATTTTATACACACAAGAGATCTACTACGGTGTCTGCCCGCAATTAGAAAAACGATAACTGCAATGGACTGTATATATTTTATTAAATGAAAGCGCGAACAAACATAAATATATTGATACGAAATCACGAAATAATCAAAGGTCCATAGGTTAATTGCTGTTACCACACAACGGAAATCAGAAACAAAATACTCACCAGTTTGCAGCCAATTTCTCCATGTTCCAGGGGCCCCTCTCTGGATCTAATGATGGCACCACGTAGCTGAAGGGCTGAAGTTACCAGTTCTATGCTTCAGTACACCAAAATCGAGCACTTTCAAGTGTAGATATTTGTAATAGTTGGAGAAAGTAAATTAACACGCCATTTTTCTCGAGGCGGTAGAAATGATCTCTCTCATTCTTGGTGCGCATGTCAAATGCGCGAAAAATGTACTCAGTCCGTCATCCAATTGTGTGGTTTTAAAAAATTAAAAACAACCGCGAAATTTAGCGGGAGCTAACATAACTGCCCTCCAAAACACACAATTTTAGAATAGCAACCGGACAGATATAGATATAAGAAAAAATGATCGACCGATAAATATAAATAAATGAAAAACAGAAAAGTAGCGTAAGTTTATTTAGAGATAACGAAAAACCAAAAAAGGCAAAACAAATAAACAAAAATTTTAAAAAAATAAAAATAAAGAAAAAACCTATTGTAATACCCGGTAATAGGTAGAAAAATGAAAATTAGTTTTAATTCGGCAAGAGGCACAGTTTTACAACTGGCCGCTTGTAAACACCGGTAGCCGTTCGTACCGTCGCTACACGCACTTGACCGTCTCCGCCGGGATGCAATTTTGATATTTGGGGACGAATCAGCCCACTTGTGTCGCTGTTGTAGCGAATGCAAAAACTCTACAGAATACCTTTTCCAAAAATCATTATGTAGTTTTTGGATTAGTTGCCATCTCGAGAGCCGATTTAGTGGAACCTCGGACAAATCTGACTCCGGAATTTCTGAATTAAGGGGTTCAAGGGTCAAAAAATGCCCAGGGGTAAGAGGTTGAAGATCGTGTGGGTCTGAAGAGGCAGGAGATAAAGGGCGACTATTAAGTACAGCTTCTATGCGACATGTAAGGGTGGACATTTCCATGATAGACAACTTCTGGTCGCCGACAACTCGAACAAAGTGAGTTTTAAAACTTTTGACGCCAGCTTCTGCCAGGCCATTGAAATGTGGACTGAGAGGGGGTCCCAGATGCCAACGAATAAAAAGTCTGGTGCACGCACTTCTTGCGTAATCAAGTAATTGGTTACGAAACCCTATAAAATTACTGCCCTGATCTGACCAGCATTGCGTCACGCTTCCACGTCTAGAAATGAATCGATGGAATGCACCTACAAACCCTTCTGTGGACAGTTCCATGGTTAATTCCAAATGCACGCAATGTGTGGCCGTACAGACAAACACACAGACATACGATTTGAAAGCTTTACAACCACGGTAACGATGAGGAATCACAAAGAAGGGTCCACAAAAGTCGATAGCTACACTCGAAAAAGGTTTAATTTGACTGATTCGATGAGCGGGAAGTGAACTCATTATGGGCGGTCTATAGGGTTTAGGGTTGATTCTAATACATTGCAAACACTTGGATATGGTTCTTTGAATTGCCCGTCTGGCAGATAATATCCAAAATTGCTGTAAAAGCAGATTATGTAATGTTTTAAACCCAGGATTAAGGTATTGTCGATTAGTGGACTCGATAAGAAGAATAGTTAAACGATGGTTACTCGAAAGTAAGACGGGGTGTTTTGCAGAATAAGACAAAAGGTCAGATTTTTGTAATCTGCCACCGACTCTAATGATATTATTTTCATCAAGAAAAGGTGAAAGTTTTCGAAAAGGTTTCGGTATTGGTTTATCCTTAGATAACGCGGAAAAAAGCTCAGAAAAGCAAGAACCTTGAGCAGGTTTGATAAGAAGGTATAACGCACTTTGCATCTCACCGGTGGTAGGAAAAACAATATTTTCAAAAATTATTTTTTGGTCCGGTGGATTAGTGGGTTTTTGATAGGAATGGTTTTGAAAAAGGTTAACTATTCGAAGGGCATAACAAATGATACGTTGAATTTTTGATATAGATGAATATTTGATAAGAAGCTGATCTAAGAAGTTAACGTCAATTATCGCATTGCAACAGACCTTTGGCTTTTCCTCCAGATTAATATCTCCGAAATCAATCGGCATTTTTGATTTATGAAAATCGGGCCATTCGTTTTCGGGAGACCACAAAAACGACGGTGCGTTCCACCACATGTCATGTGAAATGAGCTGTGAAGGGGTGGCCCCTCGTGACGCAATATCGGCTGCATTTAAAGCAGAAGGAATGTAGCGCCATGAGTTTGAGGGAATGATTTCTTGGATTCTACTGACTCCATTTCCAACAAAGGTTTGCCAGCGATTAGGACGGGATGAAAGCCAGTGCAATACGACTTGCGAATCGCAGAAAGTAACGATATTTGTAAAAGCTATTTTTCCTTCATAGCTAGATAAGACGAAGTCAATTAATTCGCTTAAAAGAAATGCGCCTAGGAGTTCTAGCCTAGCCAAAGTTTGTGACTTTATAGGCGCGACTCTAGATTTTGCAGATATGAGAGAAACAGATATATTGTTTTCCTCTTCTACACGAAAATATACACCGCCTGCGTAGCCTCGAATTGAAGCGTCACAGAAGCCAATGATTTGACAGGTATTGTTTTTTGACAGTTTGATTTGTCGGGGTAATTGAAAATTGGAAAGAAGTGGGAATTCAGAACGAATTTTGTTCCAAGAGTCGATAATAGAAGAATCTGGTTCTTCGTCCCAGCCTATTTTCGATATCCACAACTGTTGCTTGTAGCAACAAGGGACAAAGAAAACCTAAGGGATTGAAGATTGTTCTTATGATAGATAAAATAGAACGTCTAGTTGGGGGTTTGTCCATTATTCGGCATTGATAAGAAAAAATGTCGTTTTTTGGATGCCATTGAAGTCCTAAAACTTTGATAAAGTGTGGTTCCTCCTTGTCAAAAGAGAGAGGCATTTGACGATCGGATTCTGGCAATGTTGCCAATAACTCAGGACAATTGCTTGTCCATTATTTAAGTTCGAATCCTCCCGACTTTAACAAATCATTGAGTTCCGTCTGAAGGGCAAGGGCTTTAGAAAATGAAGGGCTAGTTCCCAAGATATCGTCGATGTAAATTGACGTTTTTAGAACACTACTAGCCATAGGAAAACGTTCCTTTTCTCTCTCTGCCAGCTCATTTAATGTACGCATGGCTAGAAAAGGTGAGCATGTCATGCCAAAAGTGACAGGAGAAAGTTCTCACACTGAAAGTGGGTCCTGTGGAGAAAACCTCCACAATATCCTTTGATAAGGACGGTGATAAGGATTGATAAGGACTTGACGGAACATCTGTTTGATATCAGCAATGTAGGCAATAGGATTAAGACGAAACGTAAGGAGTAAAGAAGCAATATCCTTTTGAAGTTTCGGTCCAGATAACAACGTGTCATTGAGACTAATATTTTTTGGGGTGACTGCCGAACAATCACAGACTACCCTTAATTTTGTACTTAAGCTTTCCGGCTTTAGTACGCAATGATGTGCCAAAAAACATGATACGTCGACTTTTGGTTGACTAGATAAAACTAGACTCATGTGATTAGAATCGATATAGTCTTGCATGAAACTTGAATAGGCAGTGTACAGATCAGGATTTTTGAGTAATCTATTTTCTAGAAGTAAAAATCTACGATAAGCTTGCGGATAAGTATTTCCTAGGTCAGGGTTTATTTTATCTTTAAACGGAAGATCTACCATGAATCTACCGCTCGGTTGCCGTACGACACTCGCAGCAAAAATTGATTCCGCTTGTTTTTCTTCCTTTGATAAGATTTGTTTTTTAGGCAAATGTTCGATTTCCCAAAACCTAGGGATAATGACCTCTAACGGAGGTGAATGACTCGTTAAAAAACAACTGGTTCGTTCCGTAAGATTACCTACTTCGTCAACTTTTCCCATGACGACCCAGCCAAAGATGGTTTCAAGGGCTGAAGGTTGCCCTATTTGTCCAAGAACCCTGCCCTCCTTGAATATCTGTGCGAATAGCTCGCAACCAATAACTAGGTCCACAGGTCTAGATTTGAAATAAGATGGGTCGGCAAGTTTAAGGTTTTCCAAGTGTTTCCACTGATTATCGTTCAAAGTGAATGTAGGCATATTGGAACCTAGTTGTGGAACAACAATTGCTTCGAAATTAAGTAAAGGATTGACCTGTCCTTGTGGCTTGATGTGACATTGAACGAGCCCTTTGAAAGTAAGAGAAGACATTTGATTTAATCCGAATATTTCAGTGGTGTAACTTCGCCTAGGAAGATTAAGACGCTGAATACACTTTTCACTGATGAATCCTGTCTGTGATCCAGAATCAAGCAGTGCCCTTACAGGTTGAAAATTTCCGCAACCGTCCATAACATCTGTTATGGCGGTGCATAAAAGAAAGGTACCTGAAGGTCCTGAGGTATTTAATGACACATGAAGATTATTGACAGGTGGTGTGTGAATGACAGGACTAGTATCTTGGCTTCCAAACTCTTTATTAGTTTCTAAGATATGAGTTAAAGTGTGGTGCCTTTTACTATTGCAAGTTACAAGTGTCTACCCCATGCGAGGGATGAAAACACGCTAGACATAATTTTTTCTGCTTGACGAAAGATAGGCGATCGATAGGCGAGAGGTCAAGAAATGTTTGACATTTCGAAAGCACGTGACCTTGATTACACCGGAAACATTTTATTCCCGTACTTGAATTAGTTGAGGTGCCAGCCAGTCCTATAAAAGGCGAATTGGATGATCTATAGGTAGGCTTTTGCCCAAACTGATTTGGCATAGAATTTGATTTTTGATAGGTAGGCTTTTGCCCAAACTGATTTTGCATGGAATTTGATTTTTGATAGGTAGGCACCTTTTTGGGTGCTGTTGATTGAGGAAGTGATTCCAAAACTTCACATCTTTTTTCTAGAAATTGAAAAAGTGACTGAAAAGTGGGAATTTCGGTATTAGTATTGGCGTGACTCATTTCGAAATTTGAACGCGTCGGAATATCCAATTTTTCTACCAGAATGAAAAAAATAATAAAGTCCCAACTGTCAACGTCAAAGCTAAGTGATTTTAAAATTTCTAGGGATTCTGAAAAGGTGTCAATTAAATTACGCAATTCTTTAGCTGACTCGTTTTTTAATGTAGAGTTCATAATTGTGCTCAAAGCATCATTTGCGAGGTCTCGCTGGTTTTGATATCTATTGACTAATTTGTCGTAAGCAATTTTATAATTTTGATCAGATAAGCTAATCCCTGATATCAATTTTAAAGGCTCATCCTCGAGATATGAAAATAAATATTGAAGTTTTCGGACGTTACTTAGACTTTGATTTTGATCTATAATGTTATTAAAAAGATCGAAAAAGCTTGGCCATAATTTTTTATCACCTCGAAATATGGGAATACCTAACTCTTTGAGTTTTGGAGTTTCAGATTCGTTTTGACGAACATATGATCGCGAAAAGGATGGGGCCTTAACCGGAAATATTTCAGAGTAAACCCCCTTACACGCATAAAAATATTTACGAGCTTCTGAAAGGATCGCATCTTGCGTTTTAAACTCATCGTCATCCGAGTCGTCTATCATCATAATGACATCATTATGTGCCAACATGCATTTATCGAAGGTTTCATCCAAATCGGAATACCTCACTTGAAACTCGTTTCTCGCTTTTGCGTCCGTTGCCGCGGTTTGTGAAAACACATAACACTCGGTGATCGCAGATAAAAAACCCTTGCGTTTTTGCACGGCTTTTTTGATAGACATGATTTTTACCTTTGAAATGACGAAATTGTCGGTAAATATACAATTAACGCTAAATTAATGCTTCTGAAATAGAAAAATGACGAATTGTCGAAAATATGCACTAATTTATCGCAATTGATGAAAATTGTTTTAAATATCGAAATGGTATGGAACAAATCTAATCACAGAAATCTTGTTTGTTTGTTTTGATTGATCCTCGATTTTGTTTACTGAAATGACCACGCGGTAGACCCTGCGTTACCCTAGCAGCGGACCGAAAACAGGTGAACTGCGCCGAAACCGAAGGTCGAACGACGAAAATCTACGGTTCAATACGATTGGCAAAATTCAAGGCCGTGTGATCTCGGCAAAAATGTGAAAATGGCCGACTTATTAATACCGTCGTATGGAGTAAATTTAAATAATTCGGCTCGGAGGAACACTTTATGTATGCCCGCAGTTAGAAAAACGATAACTGCAGTGGACTGTATATATTTTATTAAATGAAAGCGCGAACAAACATAAATATATTGATACGAAATCACGAAATAATTAAAGTCCGTAGGTCAATTGCTGTCACCACACAACGGAAATCAGAAACAAAGTACTCACCAGTTTGCAGTCAATTTCTCCACGTTCCAGGGGCCCCTTTCTGGATCTAATGATGGCACCACGTAGCTGAAGGGCTGAAGTTACCAGTTCTATGCTTCAGTACACCAAAATCGAGCACTTTCAAGTGTAGATATTTGTAATAGTTGGAGAAAGTAAATTAACACGCCATTTTTCTCGAGGCGGTAGAAATGATCTCTCTGATTCTTGGTGCGCATGTCAAATGCGCGAAAAATGTACTCTGTCCGTCATCCAATTGTGTGGTTTTAAAAAATTAAAAACAACCGCGAAATTTAGCGGGACCTAACACTACGGTACTTTCACTTAAGGGTTCGATTTAAAACAAAATCGTACCCGACAGCAATTTAGGGTAGGGCCTAACCCGATTTCGAGGTATACAGAAATTGCTGATTTTAGTAGTCAAAAGGCTCTTATTTAAGAATCCGGTTGATGCCACTCTGGAACTCTTGGGTATTTTAAAAATTTTAAGGTAAAACATAAAATCAAGACAGGGCGCAATCAAAAGCTGATTTTCCATTAAACCTAGTAAAAGCTTTGACCCATCTTCCTTCAGTAACATTGTCAAAAAAAATTGATTTTCTTCTTTTCTTCAAAAAGTACTAACTTTTTGCACTAACTTTTTGCTCATTGAAAGCCATAACAAACGAGATATTTCCAGGCTACCTAATTACTACCCTTCCAGAGATAAGAACACTTAACATGTCTAAGTTTAACCAATTTTCGCCGAACAAAGACTTTTAGGAAGAAACGTATAAATAAAACACTTTTTTGTCGACAATGAAATTTTCATTCAAAATCTATATCACTTAGTGCGGTTAAGATTGTGGGTAATGCTCCAATGGCGTCCGTAAATTAAAATCATATTTAAAAAATATATATTATAAGTTTTTTGCGGTTTTCGCAAAAACTAATTATTTCAAGAAAATCTATGTATAATAATTTATTTTAAAGACTAAAATTTTCTGTCGAATCATATATAACTAAACAAAGTAACCTAAGCAATCTAATTTTTAACGGCGCCAATTTTTAATTTTTGTCTTAAAACATTACGAAGACGTAGTTTTTCGTCACAATTTTGTTTATTAAACGGTTTATTTATGCTTTTGTTTAAAATCTTGCGACAAAGCTTTTTTAATTACTATCCGATGTGCTATGTACTTATTTTATATTTTACAGGTGTAAAGAGTTCCAATGACCTCGTAATTTAATATTTTTTAGCACAAAAAATTTAAAATGGCGAATCCCATTTGGCGAATTTTTTATATATAAACTAATTTCTCTCAAATTTGAAACAATACGGCGTTAACGCTAGGTAATACATTTTTTGAATTAAATCTAAAAAAAATCAAAACGGCGCTGTCAAAATGGTTGAATTTTCCATTTGTAAACCAGTATATATCAAATTTGAAATTTGGGGTATTTATCTATAACATAACATGTAAAAATACAATGTATATATGATTTTGGAATTAAATCTAAAATAAAAGTCAAAATAGCGGATCCAACTTTTTCACTTAAAAAGCGATATTTAATAAATTTTGAATCTTAAAGGTTGCTGATTGTGATTTTTAAATTAAACATACAAGAAATTAAAATAGCGGATCAAAAATAAATTCCTTTTCCATTAAATTTAACAACGGATACATACTAGATTTGACACTTTGTGGTGTTTATTGTCGCTGATCAAAAAATCAAAATGGCCGATACAAGATGGCGGATAGAAAACGGCGGATTTTTCCATTTATGAACCGACATGTATTATTTTTAAAGTTTGCAGTTTTAAGGTCGCTTATTATGTTTCTTAAACTATGTATTAAATCGGGAAGGTTATTGATTCTGAGTTTTGAGTGCAACTCTCAAAAGGTCAAAATGACGATGTATAATGGCGGACTTTTCCTTTTATTAAGTGATATGTATTAAATTTGGCTTTAAAGTGTTAAAAGTCGCTGCGCTGATTATGATTTTTAAATTAAACCTTAGAAAATTTTAATGGGCGGATCGCAAATGGTGGGCTTTGCCATTTATAAACCGATATGTGTTAAATTACAAAATTATAATAGTCACTCCTAAAATTTCAAAATTAATAAAGGTCGGCTCATAAGTGGAAATTCCCGCCATTTTAATTTTTTTCAAAATTAAATTAATTATCAAATTTAGCGGCCTTATCGGTTCATAAATGGAAAAATCCGCCATTTTTTACTCTCCATGTTAATTATTTTCAAGTTTAATTTAGAAATAAAAAGCAGGGACCTTAAACAGCCCAATCGTTTAAATTTAATACACGCATATCGGTTCATAAATAAGAGTGTCCATCATTATAAATCCGCGAAGTTAAAATTTTTTGTATATAATAATATAAATTTTTTAAATTGCAATATTAGCGGAGATCTAAACACCTGTCAAAATTACAAACTGAAACTATGGCGGCCGGCAGCGATTAGTCAGGGCGGCAAGTTGGCCTGACGGCAAATCGAGTCAACAGCGAGTTAGGCTGGCGGCGAATATCGGTTGGCACTAGCACTAGACCCGAAAAGTCCCTTCCCCCAAATGAAATTCCTAGATCCGCCCCTGTATCTTAAACGCTTGTAAGTCTTCGGAATTACTTAGTGCGTTCAAATCCAGAATAGCTTTTACTTACTTTTATTAGTCTGTAACGATAGGCTGTTTTTTCTGTTCCTGCTTGTTGCCAGTGGCGGATCCAGGGGGGGCACTAAAGGCACTTGCCCCCCCCCGAGAATTTTTTGAATATACAAAAAATGAGTAAAAAGTAATGTTTTTCATTTAAAATTTTTGCTTGCGGCGCATTAAAGTGTCTATTTTTATTATTCATCGAAATTACAACCACTGACTAATTAAATAAAATGCTGCTTAAAAAAATATATACCGTTTTTTACCAACAGAGAATATCACCTAAAGTGCCCCCCCTGAGAAGCACCTCTGGATCCGCCCTTGCTTGTTGCATGCGTGATTTTATTTTCTTAACTGTATGTTAAATGATACTTTGCACACTCTTTGATATCTTATTTTGTCATTCGCCAACATTGGAAGTGGTTTTAAAATTTTAGTGTCTTGAAGGTGCTGATTGTTAAATAAGTAACCGTTCACTCAACTTACCATATTCGTATACCACATAGGAAAAAGCTATAATAGCCGTGGTGAAGTCTGGTAAGAAAAAGAGAAACTAATTTAGCAGGGATTTAGATATTACATAATACAACCAAATTCTTCTTTTTATCCCCTCCCAGTTCTTGCTCCGCTGGTCATGTCAAGTGGAATGAATTTTATTGCATTGCCCACTAAGTAGATTTAAAAGAAAATACAGTGTCGATGCAGTAATGAGAGCTTGTTTGTTATCCGGCCAACTCTGGTGTATAATTTCTCCTGGTGTTCCCGCTCTACTTTTAACATTCAGTTCACGGGCCGCCAGACTTTGCTGAGATCGGCGTAAACCCTTATGTATCAATTCTTATCCAAAGACCTGCTAATTGATGATTTTTTCTTTTTCTAAGCAGGCTTCCCTATGGTCAGTATAGCGTTTTCCTAAATGGTATAACTTATTACGGAATATCGCACAATGTGATGTTTGATTATTTCCCAAAATAATTGTGAATATACTTACCGACTTCATAGGTCTACAGTTGAGTTCGAGTTATAAAGATGAGAGAATTTATTCTTACCTGAAATAATAAGAATTTATTAATATATAGGAATAAACATAAAGGAAGAAGTAATTACTAAAAATAAAAAAATACACAAAATCAGCTATTTTCTGAAGCGTCCTATAACATGACGATAATTTTAAAACTTTTTTATTAATTTTTACGATATACACCAAAGGGTTGAACTATTTCTCTTAGAAAATATTGGCTAACAAAAAAGCTCGATGCGGTTTGCATATTTAGACTAGAGACCCTGTATGTATGACATATTTTTAAATTGTAAGAATATGTCATACATACAGGGTCTCTAATTTAGACCAATGCGGGAAATGAATACTACAATACTATTGCAATGTTTTTGACACCGGCGAACTGAATACTTTTATTAAAGTTAATGTCTATTACTGCCAGGTAGAGTATTGTTTGGGGTAACTGAATAAAACAGCTCAGTAAAAAGCAAATTACAAAGATGTTTGGGAATATGACAAATCATACAATATTATGTTGAGGAATAGAACTGCCCTAGATCGATTGGTAATAGATCACACAATTTTAGGTCACCTGGTGCTTGCCTCTAATTTGAGTGGGAGGGCCTGTGTGATAAATCCAAGATAACTTATAACTTTCGCTAAATAACTTTTTTTTTTAACAAACAAAAAAATTTAAAAAGTATGTTTTAGCGTACCCCAAATTGATTGGCTTTGGATTACCTAATTTTAACTTGCCGGGTGTTTACCTCAAATTTAAGTAAGAGCGCATGTTTTTTTCACAAACTTTTGCTTTTAACGTTTGTCACATCAACAAAAGTTATGATTTGATGAAAAATTTCATTGTCGTTTTAATAAGCTTTATATCTTAAGAACTAAAAAATATATTTTTACTTTTTTAAATACTAAAAAAATTATAAAAATTCAACATTGTTCAAGAAAGTTTTGGACAAAGAAATTTAATTAGTATTTATGGTTTTAGACTACTCTCGATCGACTCGATGGATCACTCAATATTAAGTCGTCAAGTGTGTCATCCAAGATGGCGGCTTTTTTCATGTTTTTTCAGATATAAGCTATTTCTTCACTACCTTTAGTGGTGTTCTTTTGTAAACAAAATACAGTTTTTCTGTAAAACTAATTTAGTGAAAGTTATAAGGCAAAGTTTGTAAAAACATGGAAAATACCGTTAGTTTTGATTTATGGCTATCCTACTCAAAGAGGCAAACACCCGGCGACTTTAAATTAAGTGATCCATCACCAATCGACCGAGGGTAGTCTTAAACCTTGTTGATCAATCTTGAATTTTTATAATTTTTTTAATTAAAAAAAAAATAATAACAATATTTTTTTTTTAGTGCTGTGGATCCAAAGCTTACTAAAACGACAATTAAATTGTTGTTATGTTGCAAACAAATCATAACCTATACGATTTTTGTGTAAAGTTGATATGGTAAAAGTTAAAAGCAAAAGTTTGTGAAAAAACATGGAAAAAATCGAAATCTTGGATGTATGACACGCAGGCGCTCTTACTCAAATTTAAGGTAAATACCCGGCGATTTGAAATTGAAAAATGAGTGAGTGATCTATGACCAACCGATTTAGGGTAGAAAACTTACTTCCAAAAAAAATTTTTTTGGTTAAAAAAAAGTTATTTTTTTAGTATTAAAAAAAATATATATCTTTGTTAGTTTTTAAGATATAAAGCTAGTTTCTTTACAATCTTAATTGCTGTTCTATTGGAAACAAAAAACAAACAGTTTTTTTGTAAAACTAATTTTGCAAAAGTTATAATCGAAAGTTTGTGAAAAAAAATGAAAAAAACCGCCATCTTGGATTTATGACGTCACACCGGCCCAAGGTCTTTATACTTTTACACAGGTTGCCTAGATAATTTGAAAGGCCAACTGTAATCAGATTAAAAATTCTACGTCACCGGGTTGCCTTAAACATTTGTTTTATGGAAACCCGGTGACGCAGCTGCAATCGTTCAGTTTTATGGAAACCCGATGACGCAGCTACAATCGTTCAGTTAAGTTCACATGACAAATTCTGTGGGCAACCTGTTAAAAAGTATAAAGACCTCAACACCAGCCTGCCTACTCAAATTGCAGGCAAACACACGGTGACTTAAAATTCTGTGACTTATTATCAATCGATTTAGCGAAGGTCAAAAAAATCTTTCACAGCTATTTAACGGGATACCATAGAACCCTATACTATAAGACATTACCTATAAAAAATTACAATTTTTGTATTGCTTGTGGATTTTTTTATATAAACTACTACAATCTTCTATAAGAAAATGAAAATTTAAAGAATTTTGTAAGTTCCAAATCTAAACTCATCGTTGTTAACTACATAATTTATATGATGTTTTTAGTGACTTATCAGAACTACCCTACTAATTCGATGCATTTGTATAAAATTGTTTTATTTCAACTAAATATTTTATCAGTGATGCATCCGAAATATTGGGCAAAAAAGCGGTAATTTTTAAAAATGGATTACGCACGCAATAGAGATTCAATCAAAAAACAACCGGCACAGTTAAAATACTCAATTGTTGACGTTCAAGTGACTGTTAGCTATTCATGTGGTATTAGTGTACAGCAATAGGGAACATATTGGGGGTAAAACATAGCTTTTTAGATAATAATTTTTGAGGGTTTGCATGTTTCTTGTTGCAGTTGTAGTTATCTTTATTCTGCGTCAACGCCGCACACTGGTCCAATTTCTAGAAAAGCTAGAAATAATAATGTTATAGGTTATTGCTCGTTTAAAATATGGTGTTTTATATAAATATGCGTCAGTATTGAATTTTTGGATCATTTTCTTATTGCAGGTTGTAGTTATCTTTATTCTGCGTCAACGCCGCACACGGGTCCAATTTCTAGAAAAGCTAGAAATAATAATGTTATAGGTTATTGCTCGTTTAAAATATGGTGTTTTATATAAATATGCGTCATTATTGAATTTTTGGATCATTTTCTTATTGCAGGTTGTAGTTATCTTTATTCTGCGTCAACGCCGCACACTGGTCGTATTTCTAGAAAAGCTAGCCATAATAAGGTTATAGGTTATTACATGTTTAAAATATTGTTTTATATAAATATGCCTCATTATTGAATTTTTGGATCCTTATAATTATATACAGGGTGTAGGTTCTTAAACTGTTTTAAAACAGAATATCTAAATATAATTCACTTACATCTAAACTTAAGGAACAGCTAATAACTCGGAAAAAAATCGCTCCTTACCACTAAACGACTTAATAAAAGTTTATTCAGCAAATAATAAAAGCAATTTAGAATCCAAAATAAAATTTCTGAACGTAATATTTCTGGAGCTGTACGAATTTTATCATCTAATGAAACCTTGGCAACTACTAATGACCTTTCTATATTCAGAAAATTACAAGAAAAAATCCTAAAGCCGATCCATCCCGAACCAGCATTATTCCAACCCAGTCCCAAAAACCAAAAAACGTTTCTTTATCAGAAATAAAAAACGCCATATCTTCCTTCAAACCTGGTTCTGCGGGGGGTCCTGATGGCCTAAAGCCTCAACACATAAAGGACTTGACATCTGAAAATTTAGGTATAACAACATTTTTTTTGGAGCATCACTTTGTGCTCTTAACAAAAAAGATGGTGGCATTCGCCCTATTGGTCTCACACTGAGACGTCTTGTAGCAAAGATAGTTTGTTCGAGGATATCTAAAACTTTAAGTTCAATTTTTCAACCTTTTCAACTGGGCTTTGGCACAAAATGTGGTGCAGTTAATTTTATTAACCAATGCTACAGCGACCCATCAACACTTTCTTTCGGGCAACATTGCATTTCTTCTCAGAGGTGTTCAGCAAGGCGATCCTCTAGGACCACCACTCTTTTGTTTGGATATTCAATCTTTAATTACTTCACTGAGCTCAGAGTTCAATGTCTGTTATTTGGATGATGGAAGTATAGGAGGCAAATTTGATGATGTACTTACTGATTTTAAAAAAATTATCGACAAATCTGCGGATTTAGGTTTAAAAATTAACACTAGCAAATGCGAAATTTGCTTTATTCAAAATACTAACTTGGACCAACAAATTCTTTCTAATTTTAAGGAAATTGCTCCTGACATAAAAGTTTCGGATCTATCTTAATTGAAACTTTTGGGCTCACCACTTAGTGCTGATGGCGTAGAGCACATTCTTAACAATAAAATCGAAAAGATTTTGCATTTTTCCTTTTAAAGAATTCTTTAGCTTTATCCCATTTATCATATCTGTTAAGATGTAGTCCATGTTTTTAGCCAAAAATTCATTATTAAAAATCAACAACCTATTTAGGCAAGCTCTAGAAAAAAATTCTAACTGTTTAATAAATGATAATGCTTGGTCATTAGCAAGTTTACCAACTAGATTTGGTAGCCTTGGAATACGAGATGTTGAATTTTTGTCTTATCCTTCTTTTCTAGGATCAGTGAATGACACCAATGTTCTAATCAAAGATATTCTTCCAGACTATATTTATGAAACTAGTAATTCAGAATATACCTTCGCTTTTTATCTACTTTGCCCGCTCCATCTCCAAATAACCAGAAAGATTTTGACAACTTAATGTGTAAATATATGATATCAAACAAAATGCAGAACACAAAAGATATAAAATCAAAAGCCCGCCTTCTGGCCCTTCAAGAGAAAGAAAGCAATGCATGGCTCAATGCTTTTCCTTCACCACTACTGGGAACTTTACTAGATAATACAACATTCCGTATTTCCGTTGCTCTTCGCTTGGGTCAACCGGTGTGCGAACAACATACCTGCATTTGTGGATAAATTGTTGATATTTTGTGTCATCATGGCCTGAGCTGTCCAAATAGTGCAGGTAGGTCAGCTCGTCGCCCTTTTTTAAATGATATAGTACATCGATCATTGACTGCAGCTGACACTCCCAATATGTTGGAAACTGTAGGAATCTGTAGAAGTAACAGAAAGCGGGCTGATGGTGTGTCGTATTGGAGAGAAGGCAAACAATTAATTTGGGATGCCACCTGTCAGGACCGAATGAATGAACCTTAGTGAATTCTTATATTTTAAAAACAAGTATTAGAGCTGGAAAACCTGCTCTAATGGTACATGGAATGTACAAGGAATGAGTCGAAAAGTGAATGATATAGTCCATGAGTGCAGCAGAATGAAGGTTGACCTTGCTGTACTAACAGAAACGAAGAAGAAAGGAAAAGGATCTGAAAACCTAGGACAGTATGACCATTTCTATAGCGGAGTGGCAAAAGAAAAACATGCGCAACAAGGAGTATCTATTTTGGTCAACAAAAGATTTAGAAAATATATCACCAACTGGGAAGCAGTAAATGAACGGCTAATAAGAATGAATATAACAATAAAAGGAATGAGACTTACGATTTTTGGAATCTATGCGTATAATGACGATGCAAATGTAGCCGTGAAAGACAATTTTTTTGAAGAAATCCACAATGAAATATCAGCAGTAAGTACATCTAGAGAAATTGTAATATTGGGAGATTTAAATAGTAGAACAGGTAACAGAGTAAATGATCTGACAGTTGGCCAATATGGAGAAGATGTTGTTAATGACAATGGAAACCGGCTTATCACAGTATGTGAGCAATTAGACCTAAAAATCCAAAACGGTTTTTTCCAACATAAGAAAATACACAAATATACCTGGACCAAACCCTCACAAAACCTGAAATCCGTCATTGATTATCTTATCACTAAACAAAAGACAAAACTAAAAATTCAAGATGTCAGAACAAAGCGTGGATCAACATGCGGAAGTGATCACTATTTTCTGGAGACCAAAATTCTCTTTCCTTATCAAGGCCGAAGCCTCCATCAACAAAATCTTGATGATACAGTGAATGAGGAAATTGATCACTGTCAATATAATCTACTAAGCCTAGAACATGACAGCGTAAAAAACTTATACAAAAAGAGACTGAACGAAAAACTTAATTCAAGTTCAGGTGAAACCCCAGATGAGGAATACGAATGTATCACATTAAGCATCCATCAAGCTGCAAAAGAAGCACTAGGATTAGTGGAAGAAACTCCTAAAAGAACAAAACCATACTGGTGGGATGCTGAGATTGAAAGTGAAATAGAGGAAAAAAGGAAATTATATCACACGTACTTATCCCAAAAGATAGATAGAAGCAGAGAAGAATACAAAATCGCGCAATCAAAGGTGAGAAGAATGATCAGTGATAAGAAGAATCAATCATGGATGCAAAAGTGTCAGAAAATAGATTCTTACTTAGGAGGTAGGAGAAGTACCGAAAGCTGGAAAACTATAAGATCGATCAAAAAAGAAACATGCAGAGATATTATTTCACCAATACCAGACAAAGAATGGGATGAGCATTTTAAAAAACTTTTAACTGAAGATAGAGCAGAATTCAAGGAAGACGAAAGAGACAATATCATTAGAACGATGGGATCTCCAGTACCCCTCACAATATCTGAGGTCAAAAATGTGTGCAAAACCTTAAAAAGCGGTAAATCTGCCGGACCCGGAAATATCCCAGCGGAACTTATTAAATATGGCACTGAAGAATTGTTTTGTAGATTACGGAATCTTTTCCAAAGATATTTAAATGGAGCTGTAGTACCAACTGAGTGGAAAACGTCATATATATCCACAATACACAAAAAAGGAAGGAAAGATATATGTGACAATTATAGAGGTATATCTGTAACTAGTACGCTAAGCAGAATATATGGCAAAATAATAAGAAATAAAGTGGAGAGCGAATATAAAGATATGGAGGCAGAAGAACAAGCTGGTTTCAGGGCGGGTAGATCGACTTCAGATCATCTCTTTTGTATAACCCAAGTTATTGAAAAGAAAATGGCATACGGACAAGAGCTCCATCTGCTTTACGTAGATTTGCAGAAGGCATATGATAGTATACCACTAAATCTACTTTGGAAAGCGTTGGAAAAGACAAACATAAGCGTACAACTAATTAAGGCCATCAAAGAGTTATACCGCAATAGTAAGGCAAAAGTTAAAATAAAAGCAAAACTAACCAAAGGCTTTCAAGTAAATAAAGGTCTTAAACAAGGTTGCTGTATCTCGCCTACGCTCTTCAAGATATATTTGGAACAGGTCCTTAAAGTCTGGAAGAGAAAATGCCAAAACATGGGAATTCCGTTGAATGAAACCACCTTGTATACTTTATGTTTCGCCGATGATCAGATAGTGGTGGCTCAGGATTATGACGACCTCGAATATATGACACGAAAACTAATAGACGAGTACAATAAGTGGGGACTAGAGGTTAATATCAATAAGACAGAGTATATGTGTATTGGTGGAACAAAACAGGATCTAATCTTAAATACTGGGCAGCGAATTCAGTCCTGTGATGAGTATAAATACTTGGGTCTAAAAATTACAGCTGACGGAACACTAGACAAAGCTATAAAAGATAGAAACGTACAAGGAAGAAAAACAATAACTTTATTAAATGGAATAATTTGGGACCAAAGTATATCAAAACATAACAAAAAGCTTATATATAACACCATTGTAAAAAGTATTATTACATACGGCTCAGAAGTATGGCCAATCAAAGATAGAACAGAAAAAATGCTTTCCGCTACGGAGATGGACTATTGGAGAAGAGCAGCAGGGAAATCAAAAAGAGAAAGAGTTACCAATCAAAGAATAAGAGAAATTATGACAGTGGGTGAACGTACTCTAGTGGATGATATAAGAACAAAACAACTGGTGTGGTACGGACATGTACAAAGAATGGATGATGGAAGACTACCTAAACAAATATTACAATGGAAACCAACTGGCCGAAGAAAATGAGGAAGACCAAGGAGAAGCTGGAGAGAAGGAATAGATAGTGAAATAAGAATAAGAGGCCTAGATGATGAATTATGGGCAAACAGAAACGAGTGGAGATTGGGTATCGGAAGACGTAGAACGTTGTGAAACCGATAAATATATATATATAAACCTGCTCTAATTGGTGAGCAACAAAAAAAGACAAAATATAAAGAACTTTTAAACAAATATATTTTTATCCCTTTTAGTGTTGAGACCTTAGGTCCGTGGGGAGACGATGCAAGGCGACTGGTTAGTGATATTTCTGAAAAACTTAACTTTATTACCCAGTTGATTAGCTTAGCTATTCAAAGGGGTAATACTGCATCGATTCTTGGAACCCTTCCGGAACAAAGAGGTTTGGAGGAAGTTTTTTATTTTATTCAAAATTAATTGTGTAATTTTAAATATAGTTTATTAAATACAATTAAGTTATTTTATTTAGTTATTATTATTGCTATTTTTTTAATGATTAATATTATTTATTATCATGTAATTGTAATATGATGCAAAAAATACAAATATAGAATTCATAAAAAAAAATTAATAAAAAAATAAATAAATATCGCAATATTTGTATTAAATATTTAAATAATAAAATCTTAAAATGACACAGCGTGATTAGAAATAAAATATAATAACATTCTTTTAATGTATGGATTTATTTATTTCTAAACACGAAAATAAAACTTTTGTTTGAAGTTAGTAATGTATGAATATAGTTATTATATTTTAATAAAAAACTAGTTAGGTTCTTAAACTGTTTTAAAACAGAATACCTAAATATCGCAATATTTGTATTAAATATTTAAATAATAAAATCTTAAAATGATACAGCGTGATTAGAAATAAAATATAGTTACATTTTTTTAATTTATGGATTTATTTTTTTCTAAACACGAAAATAAAACTCTTGTTTGAAGTTAGTAATGTATGAATATAGTAGTTATATTTTAATAAAAAACTAGTTTCTTGATTTCTATAAGTGTACATTGTATTACTTTAAAGAAATAAAGTGTTGTCTATTGTCTATTATCTAAAAAACTAGTAATATACAGGGTGTCGCCCTAATGATAACTGCGTAATTTATATCAGAAACCAATACCACCATGACTATGACGGGTTTTTCTTATTATTAAGTCGAGCTTTGCGAATTTGCCTAAAATCATTTTTTTCTATTTGCGAATTTAACATATCCTTAAATTTTTTTTTAGCTCCGTCCTAGAGGAGTTACTAATCGCATCTCGTGACAGGAAAAATAATTTCTTTTGGGAAAGCGGTGATATTAACATATAAAAATTATATCATATTCATACCCCTCACGTGTAACTCTATGCCACTTTCCCAGAGAAAGGTAAAAAATTCAGATAATATTAAAACTTAAAAAAAAAAGCTTTAGGTTTGCTACTTTTTGATAATTTGCTGTTTAATTAACACTTTTGAGGTTTTTTTAATAGGTTCTTTGATTAATGATCAAAAATATAGAAAAAGAAATAAAAATAACTATTTTTGTAATTAGAAAACGTTTTTTTTATAAATAAAAATTAAATTATTAATTTTAAAAATCAGCCAAAGCGCCAAAATTTCAAAAATTAAATATTAAAAATGGTACAAAATCGGTCAAGCTTTTTTTCTTTTATCTATATATACCTTTTTAAGAATCGTAATGTATATTTTAGAGTATATTTGTAGTCACGAATATGGTAAAATCATTAACAAACCTTTTACATTTTAATTCATATTAGTTACTAAAGATCTTAACTAATTAAAAACGTCAGTAGATTTTTAAAACAGCCAGCTGAATACAAACCTTATTAAAATATTGATTTGGTAAAATTAATAACGCTAATAAGAACGCAAAACCTAAGTTTGACAGGACGCTGCAAATCAATAAAAATATTTTATAAAAATATGCCAACTACAAACATACCTAATTCTTATGGTCAGCCTTTTTGGAAATTCCACTTGTGTGTGCCGTGGGGCTTCTCATGCCTTTATCTAATTATTTGCAATTATTTTTGTGAATGTTTTGTATACATTCTAGATGTTTCTTCTGGTTTAATACTTGTAAAATTTAAATAGGAAGAGCTCAAAGGTTAGCTACCGGTAGCATTCTAGCCAAATTGCTTAACACTTTTAAGTAATGACTTCCATCTTCTATTCCATTCTAAATTGCAGCGGGTTCAAAAGTAATGTTTGTTTCTGCAATACTTGCAATCGCGTTTTAAAATTTCATTATGGAAACACCACTATCCTACACTTTTTGGCAATTTAGATATTGAAGACCCAATTTGTCTTAGTAGGGGAGGCTGTGAATATTTTTTAGAACTTCTTTTTAGTCTTAGTCTGTCTATATGAATAAGTATGTTCTGTTAATGATAATATTCAATGATTTTTCATTCTGATGATGATTTTCCAATGGGTTTAAAAGTTCTGTAAGGGTCGGTTTATCAATAGAGGATTAGCACTGACCCGTGGGTTATCTTTGATAGCTGTCTTTTTTTGGCATATGATAAATATATCAGTAATCTTTTTTTTTAACCCACGGGGCAGGGCTAACCCTCTATTGATAAACCGGCCCTAGTTCTAAATCTTTACACTAACAAAAAGAGATCATGAACATTATAAGAAAAGTACTCTGGCTCATCTTAAGTGGTAGAAAATATCCCTGGATGAATTTTTCGGATCCAAAAGTTGAGCTGATTTGTGCTCTTATTTTCTTAGTCTTGAAACTGAACGTATAAACTTGTATTACAATACACTATAACTAAAAATAATTCTAGCTGATTTACAAAGTTGAAAAGCACTTAGCGGCGTATTCAAGATTGTATAACCAGGAACTTATTTTCTTTATTTTGAAATTTTTTCACATTTTTTTTTTTTTATTTGTCAAACACACTGTGTTTTTTTTTTATTACAATCTAGTCAGTAAGACTAATTAGCAATTTTGTTTTAACTTAATTTACTAGAAAAGTTAGATTTAAACTTAGGGTTCACTCAACAGTTCTCCCCGCTTTGTTTAGTCTGTAACTCACAATTGTGTTGTGTTTATAGCATTATTTTGTTTTATGTGTAATTCACTTAGTTTACTAGCTCAAACGGCTTCACTCTTTTTAGTCGCCGAACTAGCATAGTATTGTCTAGAAGCTGAATTGCTTCCACATTCACATGCCGATGGAGTCTATCTTCATGGCTTTTTGCGTACTTTTTTATAGTCTCTGCTACAGTTTCGATTTTTAGATCTCGATGAAGGTCACTATTTCGAACGTACCAAGGTGCATTCACAATGTTTCTTAATACTTTATTTTGAAATCTCTGTACAACTAGAATGTTACTCTCTTTAGCACAACCCCATAGTTGAATACCATATGTCCATACTGGTTTCAGTATTTGTCTATAAAGCAGAAATTTTTTCACATGATAGATTATACTATGCTATTTATTCTGGCAAGCGTTAAAAACACCCGGGAGGCCAGGCCATCAAACGAAAGGGAAGAAAATTAGCACGTGCGTATTTAGGTAACGGTTACTACAGTATAAAAGTAACATACCTGGAAGTGGCATTAGGGGTGGGGCTGGAAGACGACAAGGCTTTATTTTTACATGTAGTTGATACACATTTTAATACAAATTAAAAAAAATATGTATTTGTAACTTAGCATATTTGGCTCCAAGTTTTCCCTGTATATGTTTAGAATTCCTAATCCTTTAATTTGATTAAATTTTTGGTATGGTTTGGTATATCTGGTTACATACAGTCTGCTTTCAGTCCTTTTAGGTAACTTCTGGTTCCCTTAAAATTACTTCCGGTACATTTTCTTAATACATTTTATTAATATCTTAGCAACATCGTGATGATGAATTAAATTTTCTTTAAATAATATCATTAATTGAGGTCTGCTTTGCAAACGGGTGTCCCTAAACCCTACAGAAAAAAACAAATGTTTAGATGATTCCTACTTTACAAATATGGGGCGATCCATAAATTACATAACGCTAGATGAAAGAGGGGAGGTGGGAGTATAGCCTTGCATTATACTTAATATTTTTCTAATATAATTTTTACTTAAAATGCGTAACAAAGAGGGGAGCGGATCAAAAATCCTGATATTTTGCGTTATGTAATTTATACATAAAAGATCAAAAACATTTTTAATACAACCTGCCTTAAAATATTTCTTTAAAAATAATTTTTTTGGTATGGGTGTTATACAAAGGGTCATCTGACGTGGAAAGCCTGTTGTTCAATAAAAAAATAATAGAAATTGTAATAAAATAATTGTCTTTTTGGTCTAAAAAACAGATATTAGCTATTACCATTTTTTGCCATTATAGTATATTCCTAAAAGAACCATTAGCTCAAAATACGGAGTTTCGAACCACAAATTCGCCGATGGCGTTACGTTATTTTTCCAACAAGGTTTGAGCCAGTACGAAATGGGAAATGCATTTTCCGAAAACAATACGAAAATGAAAAATAAATACAGAATTCATAACAGAAGCTTATATTTAATTTATATCTCACTTTTAATAGCAAATTCAGTGTTATTTACAAAATTTGATATTTAGTATCAACAATTCAGATTTTAAAATATCCTCTACCATACGATAAAGAAACGTACAAAATGACGTCAATATGCAGACAAGCTTTAAAATATAAACACAGCTTTTCTTAAATTTTGTTACGACATAAACCGTGTCGAAGACATTGTTTTAGGAAAATTAAAATGTAAATTGATTGGCGTAAAACGATCCCTCTTAAAAAAAAATACGTTTTCACGACATAATTGATAATAATTTATACTCAAAAGGGTTAGGAAATTACAAAGAAGTAGGAAAACCTGAGCTCTCAGAAGAAATTCAATGTTATTCACACGTTATTTAAAAATGTCATTTTTAATATCAACAATTTAGATTTCAAAGTATCCAATACGATGTGATAAGGAAAAGTATAAAATGATGTCACTGTGCAGACAAGTTTTAAATATAACACAGTTTTTTTTTTAAATAATATTACGAAACAAAGGGTGTAAAAGAAACTCTTTTAAGATAACTAAACAGTAAATTGATTGGCGTAAGAAGATCCCTCTTAAAAAGAATACGTTTTCATGCCTTAATTGATAAAATTAATTTACAGTCAAAAAGGTTCGGTTATTCCTATTAGGTTACTATTATTAGAAAAAAGCTGAAATCTTAGTATAAATTCAATGTAATTTACAAAATGTCATAATTTAATATCAGCAATTTAGATTTCGAAATATCTAATATGATATGATAAAGAAACTATAAAATGACATCAATGTGCAGACAATCTTTAAATATAACACAAAAATAAACGTTAACGTTAAAGACATTGTTTTAAGATAACTAAAAAGTAAATTGATAAGACGTAAGATCCCTCTTATAAAGAACTCCTGACATGCCTTAATTGATAAAATTAATTTACAGTCAAAAAGGTTCGGTTATTCCTATTAGGTTACTATTATTAGAAAAAAGCTGAAATCTTAGTATAAATTCAATGTTATTTACAAAATGTCATAATTTAATATCAGCAATTTAGATTTCGAAATATCCAATATGATATGATAAAGAAACTATAAAATGACGTCAATGTGCAGACAAGCTTTAAATATAACACAAAAATAAACGTTAACGTTAAAGACATTGTTTTAAGATAACTAAAAAGTAAATTGATAAGACGTAAGAAGATCCCTCTTAAAAAGAATAGGTGTTCACGACTTAAATCATAAAATTGATTGACACTCGAATAATCACCAATGAAAGAGACATTATAGTTTCAATTCTCTGAGCAAAATCAATAGTAGCCCTAGTAAAACTACGAACTACCTTACCAAGACTTGAACTTTGTACAGCACACCTGTTTGGCAAAATGATAAATCAAACAATTTTAATACTAGAAACTTCAAATATTGAAAGTTTCGCATGGAGCGACCCTATGATTACTCTAAGCTGGATAAAAAGACAGCCCATTCGATGGAAAACATTTGTTGCTAATCGTTCCAGTGACATCAATAGATATTTGGATAGCAGACACTGGAATCATTTAAGAACATCTGAAAACCCTGCAGACGTTATATCCAGCGGATCAGATCCTGAGAAACTAGCAACAAATTACATGTGGTGGAATGGGCCTGCATAGCTACACAGTCATTAAACATAACCAATAACAAAAGTAATAGCAAAAACTGATCAAGAAGCTAAAAGAAACATCTTCAGGCAAAAGTACAAATTACAGAAAACTTAACCGAACGATTCTCCGATTTAACCAGAATGATAAAAGCACTAAGTTATTGTAAAAGAGTTAAGTACCGAACCAGTAGTACACTTAATTTATTTGTAGACGAAACAAGAAAAACTTTCCAAGAAGCCAATCAAGACAGTGCAAAACTATGAATTCTTCACCGAGATATTGTCTATTACGAGAAACAAAACCATAGAAAAATCAAGTAAATTATACATACTGAATCCATTTATTGATGAAGAAGACATATTCAGAGTTACCATACAGCCAGAACCATCCTATAATACCACCCAGTCACAATCATATCACCAACTTGATAATTATGGATGCACATCAGAAAACTCTCCAGGGCGGAGAACAAGTAACGCTAGCATACTTAATACGAAAACATTGGATAATCAATGGAAAGAGAACTGTTAGAGCCATCTTAAACAAATGTGTAACACATCTTAAACACAAGACACAAGAGTCATTCCATCTCCTCCATTCATTAATACCGGAGTTGACTATGCCGGTCCCATTAAAGTCCGAGCTACCAGAGGAAGAGGCTATAACTCATACCAAGTCTATATCAGATTTGTAAATACATATGGGTCTCCGTGGTATGGCGGGTCAAGTCGCCGCATTGGCTGTTGTATGCACACAATAGGATGGAAGTCCCAGTATAAAAGAAAACAAAGGCTACATCTCAGTTTTTGTATGCCTTTCCACAAAAGCAGTACATCTAGAAGCAGTAAGCGATATGACGACTGACTCATTTTTGTCAGCGTTTCGGAGATTTACGGCAAGAAGAGGTCACTGTGAAAATATGTACAGCGACAATGGAACAAATTTTGTTGGTGCTCAAGAGTAAACCTTGCAACAGACTATGGTCAACCAGGGCACTAAATAGCATTTCATCCCGTCGGCTGCACCACATTTTGGTGGATTGTGGGAAGCGGGTGTCAAGTCAATGAAACACCATCTTAAAAGAATAATTGAAGAAACAATTGAAGAACTTACTAAACTGTTACACAAAATTGAAGCAAGTCTCAATTCAAGACCTCTATGTCCACTGTCAGAAGATATAGATGATAATTTTGTATTAACTCCTGGCCATTTTCTGATTGGAAGAGAGTTAATGTCTCCAAGTGATCCGACAGCAACAAATATTAATGCCAGTCTAACAGAAAGATAGAGACTTCAAAAAAAAAGGACATTTGAAAAGTGTGGAGAACAGAATATTTGGGAAGACTACAACAAATATATAAATGGAAAAACCAAAAAATAAACCTTAAAATAGGAACGGTGGTAAGGTAATTACAAAAAAGCAACAAAAAGCTGAAATGTCAACGTTATTTACAAAATATCATATTTAATATCAACAATTTAGATTTCAAAATATTCAACAATGGTGCACAAAGGGGCCAATCGGGTGTAAAAGTGGAAGAAACTAAAAAAAACATAAATAGACATATACAATATCTGGAACTCAAATTATGTAGCAAACTAGTGGGCGCTGAAAATGCAACAGAGTATTTTCACTTGTTTTTTAGTATGACCTGATAATTATTGAATAATTATGTTTTACTTTCTCTAATATATTATTATTTATATTACTTACTTATATTTACTTTCTCTATTATATTATTTTTTTTACGATGGAGACATGCAGCACAGGTAATTTAACCAAAAAACACTAAATACCAATATCTAGCTGTAGGTTGTCATAGAGTAATCATATTTTTAAATTTACCTTAAAGAAATATAAAAAATATAATTTAGTGTGTGATAAAATTTTGTTAAGCAAAACTATTGTCACTTTTTTGTTAATTGAATGTTTCTTAACAAAATGAAAAAAAATGGCTGCGCTTTCTTGCGCCTTTTTGAGATTTTTAATATTAAAAAGTGCCTACATACGACCCAAGTAAAATAAATTAAACTATACATCTTAAATATAAATCTTGTTTGTTTATTAACGAATTTTTATTAAATAAAAAGTGTTTAATTGACTAAAAATTTGATTGATAGTTTTTTAACATAAATTTGATTAAGATGGCGGACGCGGAAAAATTAGGAAAAGCTTCGTTCGAAAAAATTTTAAAATAAAGGATTTTAATCAAATTGATATAAACAACTTTTTAGGCCTGTAAAAAGCCAAGTGAATTATGGTAGCGGTTACAGCTACTTTAGTTAAAAGGAGTGGGGGGAGGGTAATTCTTCGAAAGTCAAATTTTGAACCAAAACTTTTACAAACTTTCCGTTTTCGTATTTTTAACTTAGGACAGGTGCCCGAAAATTTTTCAAAAATATAATTTTGACAGATCTTTGTTTTCGAAAGGGTTAAGTGGATTATCAAAGGACCACGCACTAGTTTACACAGGCCTTATGGGGAATTTTTGTCTCGGTTGAACTGGCTATAATTTTAGTGTGATATAGTGGGGTATGTAACAAAAAAAAATGTAAGTAAAGTTAAGTTTTTCTATGTACAGTTTTTGAGATATAAACGGTCAAAATTCGTGAAATGGTCGTTTTTTTGTATGTTTTAATAATATTAACTCTTACATGACCGATAAAAATTAATTTACCATAAAAATGGCTTAGTAAACGCCTAAAGACAAAGTCACTTGAAATGCAATTTTTTTTTAATTTGTTAGATAATATATGGGGGTTAGTCAAAAAATCAACTTTTTTATATCAGCACTACTACCGAATTTTAAAACTAGCATAATGTATTTTAACATGAATTAATAGTTTTATACCATATTGCGAGAAAAAAGTTACTTTTGTTTTTTGATTGGCTCTACTTTTATAGTTGTTAATTGTTTTATTGCAGATTTATTAAACCACTTTTCGTGTTTAGTTTTAAAGTTATTAGTTTTTATATTTTTAACTATTCTTAGATTTACCGGACGGCAACATAAAAAAAGGTATTTCACCTCAAATTTTTGCTGGAAAGACCAAAACTATAAACAAATATGGGCCAAAACAGTAGAAAAAAAATATATATACAGGGTGTCCCAGGAAAAAAGCTTGTTTATTGCATTAGTTTTTCAATACCAACGAAGAACTTATTAATAAGTACTTATGAGAACTTTTTAATAAGTTCTGCATTAGTACTAAAAAAACTTATGCAATCAGCAAGCTTTTTTCTTAAGACTATTTATAGCTCATATTTTTTTATAGTTTTAGTATGTGTAGTAAAAATTGGAAGTAAAATACCCTTTCTTATGGTGCCGTTCGGTAAATTCAAAAATAGTTAAAAATATAAGAATTAATATTTTTAACTATAATCAGCTAAACACAGAAACGAATATATTTTCTTTCCTAGTATGACAAAAAACCCAAAAGAACTTTCTTCCAATATGGTATAAAACTATTAATTCATGCCAAAATACATTTTGATAGTTTTAAAATTCGGTAGGTACCCCGGTATATTATCTAATGAACTGAAAAGAATGACATTATAAGTGAATTTGTCTTTAGACCTTTACGTGGTCATTTTTATGGTAAATTCCTTTTTTTTAGAAAATGGTAAAATTAGTTTTTAGATGCAATATAAGTAAAAAAATATGCATGCATATGTCTTATTGAGGACACTCTATACAATATAGTATTTTTTGGTGACTCCTCTTCCTATTTCAAAATTGACGTGTCCATGATTTTATCTCCAAGTTTAAAAAAAAAGGTGATTCCAGACTTTTGGGACATAGTGTATATTATGAGCCAAGTTAAATAACTTACAGAAATATTATAAAATTTAGAATTTTTAAACTCATTTTTAATAAATGTTTAAGTCTTAATTACTTTTTTATGTAAAAGTACTTAAATTTATTTAAAAAAAATCTATTTTTAAATCACCCTGTAAAAAAACAAATAATAAAGCTTTATAAAATATTAAACAGGAGCATTTTAACCTATATCACAATAACCAATACACATTATTTTTGTTTCTAATATGTTGGGTGTTTAAATAATTATTTCCGACATTAGCTCCATTTGGCCCCTCTGTGCGGTGTGATAAAGAAACGTCTAAAAGGACGTCAATGTGCAGACAAGCTTTGAATAATAACACACCTTTTTTTTATTATATTTCGAAATTAACGGTGTGACAGAAATTGTTTTAAGATAACTAAAAATTAAATTGATTAGACGTAAGAAGTTCCCTCTTAAAAAAAATAGGTGTTTACGACTTAATTGACAAAATTAATTTACACTCAGAGGTCAGGTTATTACAAAAAAGCAACAAAAAGTTGAAATATCAGAACAAATTCAATATTACTTACAAAATCTCGTATTTAATGTAAACAATAATTTAGAATTCAAAATATCCAATACGATGTAATAAAGAAACCTATAAAATGACGTCAATGTGCAGACAAGCTTTAAATATAACACAGTTTTTTTTAAATTATATTACGAAATAAACGGTCTGAAAGACATTGTTGATATTTAAAAAGCAAATTGATTAGACGTAACAATCCCTTAAAAAAATAGGTATTTACGACTTGATTGACAAAAATGATTTGCACTCAAAGAGGTAAGGTACAAAAAAGCAACAAAAAGCTGAAATCTCAAAACAAATTTATTATCTTGACAAACAAAGCTTAGATCAAAACTATTGGTAACAAACAAGTGCATTATTGGATTGTCAGTTAATTAGCAAAGTACGTAGCACGGAATTATCTCCTTTCTATGCATTGCTAATGTCACTAAGATCAACTTATTCAAACACTGTCTTTTGAAAAAAGTAGTTTTGCTCATTACTTATTTTAGATCTTGCTATGATCGCGCGTCTATGCAAAAACTGTACAGGTCTATCCCGTACAAGCAAGCTTCTCCGGAAGACTAAAGAGCGTGTATGGATGCCATTACTTAAGGGATTGGTATTATAGCACTCTATTTACATTGATATTTTATTAGGAATGATGTATCACATAATATAGTGTCGTATATTCAAACGTGTCAGCTTATAGACAAAAGCCGCATACTATTAGTTTTAGGAAAAATTAAAAAAGAGTAAAATAGGGCACGAAAAATTGGATATTAGAGATTTATTGCAATGAAGTCAGGCTGTAATAGTACCAGGTAGTATTCGGAAAGTTTCACATTGAAAACTGGCAGTTGATCTTTCAAACTTGACACAAAGTCGAGTTTAAAGCTTAGTCGTTTATTTTCTATTAATAAAGGAATGAAGTATTTATTCTGGATTATATATTAAACAAAGGCCGTAAATTGAAAGATCACAGCTGATCTCACAATAGGAAGGTGTCAAAATACTGCCTGGCACTATTACAGTCTGACTTTATTACAATAACTCCCTATTAAATTAATAATGGTTCCCAAGGACACTCAAACATTTTTTAATGACATTTGACAATAATCGTTAATGTTTAGTAAAATGCCTCATTACCAAAATAAAAAAAATATTAATTGGCTTAGTATTCAAGCACATTCCTCTACATCCAGAGATAAAGATTAATGAATGACTTTAGTTTGAGATTGTTTAATTTATCTTCTTGCCTAGGTTAAGTCTGTACATGAGAGTTTTATCAAATACTGTACAACAGCAGAATAAGCCTAGGATTAAATACATTCACCCTAGTGTTTAGTACCGTAGCAGATTTATATCCTTGCCTGTTTGACAAATGTCATTAAAATCACACCTATCAATTAAACAAAATACACTTTAAACTGACAGTTAATGTTGCATCAAACATGGAGTTTTGAGGAAAGTATTATTAAGTTGCAGAATCAATAATCGAGCTTCATTAAAATGGGTTAATATTAACAGCTATTCAATAATATTGCTTAAAATCTAAAAAATATTTACTTCGGGTGACACACAACGTAAACTTTTTTGCGTAAAAATTTAAAACTTACTTTTTATATAGAAAATACTAGGGCAAAAAATAATCAAAATTATTAACAAATTTAAACTTCCCGGCCCAAAAAACCCCACACAGAAAAGTTTATTAAACATATTTGTTTAAAAATAAATTAATTAAAAAATCGAAATTTAAAAAAATTCCTGAACACCATAAAATAAATGTACGTAATACTTACAATAATATGTAAAATATATGTTATAATATCGCACCCCCAAAAGAACAAAGACCTAACTCAAAAAATACGACTTTCTTTTGTAGCTTTTCTTTGTTTTTATATATAAATCTAGTTTTAAAGATGATTGAACAATTTTCTATGGGATGATTGTTAAAAAATGTTTGTTCTAAGGAAATTGTTAACTATTTTTTGTCTATATTGGAAACAGATAGGAGACTTTTAAAGAAAAAAAAGTTAGGCCTTATTGACTTAGTAAAGCACTTTCCGGTCATATAATCTAAATGTTGTTTTCATTTTATTACTAATCGATCATTATCTAACTCAGATTTTCATAAAAACGTGATTTCCCAAATTTTTGAGTTAGGTCTTTGTTTTTTTTTGGGTTGCGATATATAGTTTATTAATTTCAATTGCAAAAAATCCTTAAAAATATTATTGACCAGGTTTTTAGTCCTAATGCCCCACAGTGCGCCGTGTTGCCGTATGCATTTAAGACCAAGTTAAATTCCTAAAACGCATGTTTGCTTACTTACTAAAAAACTAGAAATTACTAAAGCACGGGCTTGACGTTCTGGGCCCTATTTCTGTTGGCAGCACTGTGTTTTTGGGTATGCCTTAATTGTATCAGTGAAATAAAACCAGCTCGTCGTTTTTTGACAAGTTTGACTTATATTGGCTAGAGGCGCCATCGTCAGGCTTGGCTCTCCTCTTTTTGCACCCTGCTCACCGCTGTGCGAATCAGCTGATCGTTTTCATATTTTCTGGAATTCACTTATTTTGTTTTTTTTAATGTAATATTTTTGTTTCCAAAAGTTTTATTTTTATTTGTGCCGAAAGTTCAACCAATTTCTCTCTCAATCTTAAGTAAGTACATAAGTGTGCTTACACTGAAATCAGTGTTGCCACCAGAAATAGGATCAATAACATCCAACGCATATTGCAGTGATTTGTTATAACAAGCGTAAGCTATCCATTGTAAGAATAAGAAATCCGTGTTTAAAGGTGACACACGAAACTGTGGGACTAATATATAAGTTAGTATACTAGCTTAAAATTTGTCACGTGGAAATGATAAATTGGGACAGGATTGGTGTGTGTGAGCGATAAGCTATCGGTGTGGTTAAGTTTTTGCTTAAAAGGTTAATTTTGACAAATTTTGAATCTTGCATTAGAATAATTAACTATTTTATGTTTTGCTGATCAGTCCTCATACATATAACGTAATCAAAGTGAGTGCTTAAGATAAAAAGTTGATGTCATTTACAAAATACACAAAATTGTAAATTTTATATAAAAATATTTAAATTTACATTATAAAAAGAGAAAAGTTGAATGAACCGAAACAACCAAAAAAACCTTTGAGACTGGCAAGGCCAATTTCACGAAACGCATCAAAAAACAATCGGTAGTACTCCTAACAAAAAAAAAATCAAAATATTTATATTTCTTTTTTGTCTTACATAATGTCACATGTCTATATAAAACCAATCATAGAAAGAAGAAATTATTCCATCTCATCAATTTGGGTTTCGAGACAATCACAAGACCAAGTATGCAGAATTATTAATATAATTGAAAAAGCACTAAAAGAGAGAAAAGCTTGATCTGCAGTTTTTCTAGATGTAGCACAAGCATGGAACGAAGTGTAATAAATAAAGGCCTTAATTTTAAACTAAAACGATTTCTGAGCAAAACAATATTCTAATATTTTGGAATCATACATATCTGATAGATATTTCAAAGTAAAACAGGAAGATCCTAGGCCCTTATTTATATTTGTTATTGACTTGCAATACCACAAAGCCAGAAAATTTTCACTTAGCAACATTTACCGATGATACTGGTTTATCGACGGTAGAAAAATCTATTGAAGAATGCACAGAAAAACTTCAGAATGTAGTCACCGAAGTTCACAGTTGGACCACAAAGTGGCGAGTAAAATTAACTGATACGAAAAATATAAGTCACATATAATTAACAATTAACACCATTGCCGTAACATATTCAAATCAGGCAAAATATCTCGGTATGACATTTGATGCCAAATTGCGCTGAAAAGCACATGTTAAGAAAAAAAAGAAGAACGTGAGAAAAGGAATAAAAAAATGATCTGGCTAATTGGCTGGAAGTCCAATTGAACAACTTATAATAAGTTCATAATATGGGGTTTTACTAAAGAGGGTAACATTCTAGTTAAACAGAAATTTCAAATAAAGTATTAAGACACATTGTGAACGCATCTTAGTACGTTCGAAACAGTAACCTTTAGCGGGACCTAAAAATCGAAACTGTAGCAGAGGCTATAAAAAACTACGCAAAAAGCCATGATGATAGACTTCATCGACATGTAAATGTACAAGAAATTCAGCTTCTAGACTTCTAAAAGGAGTGAAGCCGTTTGGGCTAGTAAACTAAATGAATGATATAAAACAAAACAATGCTATAAACACAACACAATTGTGAGCTACAGACAAAGCAAGGAGGGGATAACTGTTAAGTGAACCCTAAGTTTAAATCAAACGTTTTTAGCAAAATAAGTTTTTAAAAAATTGCTAATTAGTCATATTTACTAGATTGCAATACAATAAACAGTGGTTTACAAATAAAAAAATAAAAAATGTTTTTTGGTTTTATATCGAAGCGATAAGAAAACAGATTCAAAATATAACCTCGTTTTCCAAGAAACTACACTTATGCAACTTTAGATATCTAATGGACATTTATATAAAGTCCTTCAAACTAAATTTCAAATTCAAGTAAATATCGATGTACAGTGGGACACAAGAAAAAGCCTTTTATTATTTATAACTTCATAACATAGTCATATTAAAGTTCTTAATTAGATAAGTTAAAACTCTAGGTAAAATGTTGAACTTTAAATATTTTAACACAGGTAGATAGTAACAACTTCAAGAACTTAAAATAAATTTATTGAGAAAAATTTATTGCGAAAAATTAATTTATTGCGAAATGAGATTTCTGTTAAAGTCGAAATGACTGATATTTCAATACCGACTGACACTGAAGTTTTCAAAATTCTTCGTTATTTTTGCCTACTGTACATCGGTTAGTAGATGCGGTTGCAAGTTGCAACTTTAATTTAATTTCTTATTTTGCTCTCAAAACAGCATAAAACGCGGCAGGGCGAATCTTTCGCTATAAATCTGAAAACATCGCTTCAAGTTTTTAATAACAATTTCAAGAATCGTTTCTCGCAGTTGTTACAAAGGAACTCGGGCCACGCTATTTATCGTGGTATTCATTTTATGTAATGAAAAACTCTAAATAATGCCACCAAAAATATGGAAAATCATATCGTTCTAACATAAAGTGCCTATTTTATTTCAATTTACGCATCTTTCACAAAAGAGTTGTTCTCTTTGCCATTCGGATTCTCTTTTAGAGAAGTTGAGACAAAAACAAGGATATCTATGCTTGCATTTTATCATTAGACCCGTTGGCAATGCTGTTAATTTTGCTGAAATTTTTTAAGGTGTGTAAAAGCTCTTAAAATGGATTACAAAGAAAAGTTAATACTTGGAAGAAAGAACGGGAGAAAAACAAAACCCAGTACCTAGGTCATAGGTTTGATCTATTAGTTTAGTAAGCCAAAAAACCATTAAGCGAACTGCTTGATACGTGTTTATTGAAAATATGGTAAATAAACAGAGTAATTATAGTAGTCAATATTCGTATTGAATAGACAAATAGCAGAAGCTTCTAATAAAAATTTCTTATTTTAAAATTGCAAGGTTGTTTTTAAATTCGCCAGCTAGAGGTTAGAGATAACAAAACACTCTGAAGCATTTCTGGCAAAACCTTAATTGTTAAACCTAAAAACCACGTCAGAAATTTCCGCCATCTATTAGATTTCTCCGCAAAACAGAGAAATCTACTCGATTACATTTCTGTTTATTTTATTAAACGGCTTGACTTTTATAACTTAAATTTCACCTGGAATCTAAATAATGTTTTACAACTTTGCAAAATTACTTTATTTCACTTGTTCTTAGCATTCTAAAAAGAACGATATTCTCCTTTTCTTACTGTATATCATCCAACTTTAGTTCATAAAAGACACTAACTAAACGGATCCCAACGGATGAACCTTCCCAGTGGCGGCTAATGGTTTTAATATAAGAGGGTAATTGGTCATGAGTCATACAAATTATGCCAGTGTCGTCTTCAGCTTAGGTTAATTATACGCAAAAAAAATCTGATACGACTAGACAAACTCTTTTTTTATATAGTATGTTATATCGGGTTGACATTTTACAGTCGCGTAATGACGTCCAATAAGAGGACTGTTTATTTCTTTTTGCATGTTTATAACATAAAATAAAACTTAATAAAAGCCAGCTAGTAATATATTTTTGGTCGTTATTAGAAATAACGGGCTGGTTTCTGTTAAACTAAATTAAATTTTTAATTGAATATCTTTATTAGATTTGCAAAATAATACGTTTAAAAAGTAAGTTCGGTCTGCCGCAGGTCATTTTAGAGTACTCGAAGTAGCGACTGATCTTCCCGAACTTGACTTAGTTTTGGCTGCCAGATCATCCTTGTTTCCGTTCAAGTGATTGTTCATTTATTTATAGAACAAACTGTTGTTCGGCTTACGTTAAAATTCTGGGTTACCGCTGGAAAGGACCAACTATTTCCCAACTTTTAGTGGCAATTTTGGCATTTAGCTCTTTAGTCGTATTTTAAGCCATTTTAGGATTCAATGCTATGTAAATGTATTTATTATTCTGTAACTGATGACAACGTTATTATTTTTTTACTTATCAAATGACAGTTTTGATATTGTTAAAATACTGAGGTTTTGATAAAGCTGATGGTGGTTTAAAATACACTGCCGAAATTTTGGAAAAAGTACTTTAAAGAGTTGTATCCGTTTTTTTTTGTAATCAGCTGTACATGAACCGAACCGAACCCTTTTAAAATGTAGATTTCCAGCTTTTGGACCAAGACACATTAAACTACTGTTAAAAAGGTATTATTCTATTGCGACTCCTTTTAAAATAAATTTAGCTCTTTTTTAATTTTTTGCATCATAAAACTATTTCCACATGTGAAAAGACATTATCTATTTACATTAGTTAGGTACTAGCCGGTAAATTATTTTGCGCAAACTAGAAAAATAAAAACAGCTGATTCATATTTCAAGGCTGTTTTATGGGCAGCTCTAATCAGGCTTGTGCAGTATATTGAGACGATATCGTGTATTGGGCTTGTAGCCGGGATAATCGAAAATTTCAAGAACGGTTTCCCTCTTTTGCCTGCCTTATTTCCGTATGGTTTGATAGACAGAGAGGGCTCTGTAAAAACCGCAAAGGACGCGTCGGTCGGCTATGACCGCGAAACGAATTACGGGTGGCCTATCGGAGAAGATTTAGACGAGATGACACAATATAAGGCACAAAACGTAAATGCGAGGGACGATCCAAAAGATGCTGCTATAGAAAGACAACCAACTTTTTGCTTTTTTTTAAAACCTACAATATAATTGATTATTACAGACATCCTTTTAAAGGGTTATTGACCAAATACCCTTAAAGAGGTGCCGCCGCTGAACTTTTCCAACAAAAATAACAATATTTGATTACTGGCACTGGTCCACAATGCATTTTGTGCAGCTACGGAGAATTTAACTACTTACTCCAACGAATAATTATTTTTGATAACATGGTTGATTAATTGATTTTACACTTTTATGGCCACTGCAGCTAAAAGCAATTCGGCCAGCTTCTCGGTGACTGGCGACTAACTAACAGGCCCTGGTAGGGTGCCTGAGTAAAGAGGATCTGGTCGAACCAATCATCCAACGAGGAATATTAGTAAAATAATAAGAAGCATGAATTACAGTAAATACTTTATAACTTGAGACCACAGTCATTTAAGCATCTATAAATAGGTTTAGCGAAAGGAATGATTAAAGCATGATAAAAAAATGTATCCAAATGAATGGGTGATGAAAATTTTGCTTCAATGAGTGATTCATATAAAAACTATAAATTTTGATTGATATTCTTAAGTTGCAATTTATGGTAGGCAAAACCTTAACTTTCTCAAGAAGGGCTGGTGAGAAATAATGGTTTTAACTGTGAATTGTACTCCTAAGGGCTTTCCATAATGAGAGCTATAAATAACCTTTTTTTCTGGTCCCATATTCTTCCACTTAATGCTCCAAGAATTCTATAGAATACAAATAATTATTTTTGAGTTTCGGATAAAATTATTTGTAACTAAGTTACTTTCCTACATGGAGTATGCATTTTTGCTTCTGTCTTAGTTAAACACACTAACAGTCGAAGGCGGGGGGAGTTGTTGTGTTAAAAGTGCCCGTAGTGTTCGTGACTGGATTCGTTAATTAATTCCGGTTGTCATTTACAAAAACCTTCAAGTGGAGTTGCAATTCGGATATTATCTTATTTGATAACGATGCAAGCATTGCATTAATTCATACTACTAAAAGCAAAGTAATGCCGATTTTCATGAATACGGTCCTTTAAATGATGGCTGTCAACAGTTGCATTACCTAGTTTGTGATTAATGGCGATTATATAATGAAACCACGTTTGCATTTTTGCAAAGAACTAAATATCACGCAAAGTATAGACCTTGCCATAGGCAGTTGCACTTTTGTGACTTTGACATAAAATAAACATATTTCCTAACCCGAAATATATTCAAAACTAAATATGTATAAAATTGGTATAAAATTAAAGGTAAAAATGTCGCTGTATCTGCATGAAAATATGCGGACTGTAGGTGCCTCTTAGAATGTAAATTTTCCTTTTCTAAGAGGACTTAATTTTGCCCTCTCTGTCAAGCGCAGGGATTTTTATACTGCGTACCAAGTATAAACAGCGGAACCACACTTTTAAACTTCTTCCGAAAGGTGGCTCTGCTACATGTTAGACTTGCATCTATCTAACATCGCTATCGTCCTAGCAGAACTTGATTAAAGACGAGAGACATCTTTCCTTTTCAGCGCAACAGTCATGGTCGTCGTGAGTTGAATTTAGGGGATTTATGCTGGCGCCATCATGGTACCGACTACAGCACGCACTTATAGCAGGCTCCTAGATTTTATTAATCATGGTTCCTCGGCTGGCTACGTATCGGCTCCTCCATGCCATTTTGATACAGACTGTTAAACGTCGAAAAGGAAGTAGGCGACAAGGCGTTAATAATTTTTTTTAATTTTGCATCGTTGTTCGAGACACGAACTAATGAACCTTCTGCATGTGGAGCCGATGACCATACCACGAGATTACCTTGCCGCCTGGTTGTTATTAACATTTCATATGTTGAAGGGATTTCAGAAAACACAAGACAACATAAATTAAAACATTATTCTCATCGGGAAATAAGATAAAAAGTTTTTTAACTATAACAAAACCAGAAATTCCCTTAAATAATAAAGAATGCATTGATCAAATCCCTTGAAAAAAAAAACCAAACGCCCCCTTCAGGTTAGTATAAATATCAAAAACAGTACCCAATTATGGGATAATTAAAAATCCGATTTAGCGAATCATGCTTGGTCTAATCACATGATTCAATAGTCTTAAGCTAAACTTTTGCATAAGAAGTTGCAATGGTGAAAACAAGCATTTAAAATACAAAAGAAATACGTATTTAGTCAACCAAGCACGGACATATCAAACATATTGGAAACCACTTATGGAAAACAAGCGTCTTACGATTAAGGGGCGGGCTGTCACACCTGACTGCACATTAAATAGTATAAGACTGAAATGTTTAGTTAACACTTGAAAACCGAAACGTTATATTTAGAATAAATATAACAAACGAAAGTCGAAAATTTTGTTTCTTTTAAATAAAAACTTTTCCAGGTATTATCTGATGTGGACGCGCCCGAAGTAAATGATGCCAACGACACAATCAAATAGAGGTCATAATAGTCGGCGGTTTCCGGGTTTGTTGTTGGCTTTACAATGCGGTGGTGTTATCCACTCTTTGAGAACGCGGCAAAACACGAACTTTTGCCTGTCCATCATTTTCACGGTCGCAGAGTTTTGCTGGTGTACCAAAATGAATATTAATAATTTTGTGCATAAAAGTATGAAAATGTGTAATGCGATGAAAAGATCATAGATAAAACTTATTTTTATTTTATATAAAACTTAAGAAAAAATCTACACTTGGATTCATAAATGATGTAGTAATAGTATAGTTATTGTTTATTACATGTTTATTATTATTTATGATTAATATGGATGTTTTGAAATTGTCATTGTCTTAGGACCAAATATATAAAGCTTTCAAATATTAGGTCAAAAGTACAAAATACAGCTAGAAAAGTCAAAAAAAGAAAAATCTGAAGATAAATCTACAGATGTGGCTAGAGAACTAACTCCGTTGGCCGAATCAATAAAAAACCCCAAAAGTCCATAGTTCATATTAAGAAAAGTACCCGTAAAATGGTGAACAATCTTTAGTGTAATATAAACTTACAAATACGAGAACTTCAAGAAACAATAAAAAGTATGATATCAACAATGGAAAATACAACTGAAACTAAATCTTACACTTAGGTTCAAGCCGAAGACGAAGGTAATAAAGAGAATATTTAACACATTGTTAAAATTAGTGGGAATTTTTCACTTTACGTAAAATTAGTAGAAAATATTGCCTTTGCTCAATTAACATTAAGCGAAAACTATCTTACAATTCAAGGTATGCAAAATGTTATTAGTTTACAAGTAAATTAAATACTTTTGTCATTATTTGACCAGGATATCCTAGATGTTCTACGTTTGGTGATAAAAATTGCTGATTGAAACAAAACTAGCGTAGAAACAATACTAAACGAACTTGAAAAATATTTGAATTAAAAGAAAAACTACAGAATCACATTATTGAGTCTTATTTAAATATTGATTTATTTGCTATTTGGAATAGTCTTTTTAGAAAAAATTCTGACCCAAAATGATTTTCCTGGCATGTATTGATTCATTAACCGAAGTACCATAAAGAAAAAGTTTCTACATTGAAAGATTTTCAATACGACCGTAGAGTAACAAACCAAGAAAAAACGATAAATTATTAATAATTTAATTTGAAAAAAATTGTTAATGTCTACAATGTTTTTTGACCTGGAATTAAGTAAAGATTCTCAATTTGTTTCGGTAAAAAATATGACTTAAATAGGATTAGGCCCTAATTATTTTTTTAAAAAGTTTTAAATATTAATACCTATGCAAAAAGACAATAAAAATTTTATTATTATTATTTGTAGTTTCCACAAATGAACTTCACCTTGACTTTTATTAATGTAGCTACTTACTTATTTCTTTGTTATTTATAATAAGTATATATAAGCATTTATATTTTTCAAAATAGAGCAAAATAAAACACCATTATTTTATTATTTATAATTATAATAAAAAATACATTCATACGAAGAGCTTACACCTTTTATAGTCGACACATAGATCTTTTAAAAAGTATAAAGAAGTTTCAAACTGATTTAACTGCAAAGGCTGTGGCAACTTCAACAAAAATAGTATTGAGGGCAAAAAAATATACAAACTATCTCTAAAAAGATTAAATTAAACCTACCAAATAAAATTTCAATAAATAATTTTAGTCTTAGGACCAAATATATAAAGCTTTCAAATATTAGGTCAAAAGTACAAAATACAGCTAGAAAAGTCAAAAAAAGAAAAATCTGAAGATACATCTACAGATGTGGCTAGAGAATTAACTCCGTTGGCCGAATCAATAAAAAACCCCAAAAGTCCATAGTTCATATTAAGAAAAGTACCCGCAAAATGGTGAACAATCTTTAGTGTAATATAAACTTACAAATACGAGAACTTCAAGAAACAATAAAAAGTATGATATCAACAATGGAAAATACAACTGAAACTAAATCTTACACTTAGGTTCAAGCCGAAGACGAAGGTAATAAAGAGAATATTTAACACATTGTTAAAATTAGTGGGAATTTTTCACTTTCCGTAAAATTAGTAGAAAATATTGCCTTTGCTCAATTAACATTAAGCGAAAACTATCTTACAATTCAAGGTATGCAAAATGTTATTAGTTTACAAGTAAATTAAATACTTTTGTCATTATTTGATCAGGATATCCTAGATGTTCTACGTTTGGTGATGAAAATTGCTGATTGAAACAAAACTAGCGTAGAAACAATACTAAACGAACTTGAAAAATATTTGAATTAAAAGAAAAACTATAGAATCACATTATTGAGTCTTATTTAAATATTGATTTATTTGCTATTTGGAATAGTCTTTTTAGAAAAGATTCTGACCCAAAATGATTTTCCTGGCATGTATTGATTCATTAACCGAAGTACCATAAAGAAAAAGTTTCTACATTGAAAGATTTTCAATACGACCGTAGAGTAACAAACCAAGAAAAAACGATAAATTATTGATAATTTAATTTGAAAAAAATTGTTAATGTCTACAATGTTTTTTGACCTGGAATTAAGTAAAGATTCTCAATTTGTTTCGGTAAAAAATATGACTTAAATAGGATTAGGCCCTAATTATTTTTTTAAAAAGTTTTAAATATTAATACCTATGCAAAAAGACAATAAAAATTTTATTATTATTATTTGTAGTTTCCACAAATGAACTTCACCTTGACTTTATTAATGTAGCTACTTACTTATTTCTTTGTTATTTATAATAAGCATATATAAGCATTTATATTTTTCAAAATAGAGCAAAATAAAACACCATTATTTTATTATTTATAATTATAATAAAAAATACATTCATACGAAGAGCTTACACCTTTTATAGTCGACACATAGATCTTTTAAAAAGTATAAAGAAGTTTCAAACTGATTTAACTGCAAAGGCTGTGGCAACTTCAACAAAAATAGTATTGAGGGCAAAAAAATATAAAATCTATCTCTAAAAAGATTAAATTAAACCTACCAAATAAAATTTCAATAAATAATTTTGAATTTAAAATATCTTCGTTGTTTTTGACTTTATAAGAAAAAAATAAAAACCAATCTTTTTTAGAATTGAAAGAACCACCAGAAAAAATTATAAAACAGGGTTTTAATTATTATTTTTTTAATGTCTTTTGATAAAACTTCAAAAAGAGATGCTCTATTTTTTGTTTGATTTAAGTGTCTTAAAGAGCATCAAAAATTCTACTAGTTTGACAATTTAAACTTTTTTCTATCTTTAATAATAAAAAAGTTAGTAATGGTGGACACTTAACTTGAAACACCCTGTATAGTTTTAAAATTGTGAATGAGTAGAGATGAATACATTTTTAGTAGGTAAACCAAGTTTCTAAGTGGACAAGACTAAAATTGGTGTAATTTTGAAAATTACAGTGCAGGTTATTTCTGCTTAAACATTATTAAAACACAAAATTTAACTTTTACTGCTCACTCACTTCATCTTTTATTTACAAAATAAAAAATAAGAAATTCAAATGCGTCAGAAAAATATTATTATATTTTAAATTTGCCTCTCTGAAACTTTGGCTTTAAAGAAACGTCCGCAATCTAAAAGAATGGGTTTTATAAAGATAAATTACCTTTATATTTAAAAATACAGAAAAATTTCAAAACTTACAAAAGAACGACGTTTAACAATGAACATAGTTGTAGATACCCTTCTATATTTTTAAAGGAGAGATCACAAATACCCTCAACAAAGGACCCGAGTGAAAGATATAAGCCCTTTTGAGAAGCCTCAGTTACCTCAACATAGCCAACAAAATCAAAGATAACGTCTGGCTGGGTCAAAAGTATATTTTCCAATATTGTGCGGTCTGAATTGAGTTTAAAATATGATTTTGAGTCGTCTGATATTTATCTCTCGGGGCGCAGCGCAACGAAAGAAATATTCACTGGATGTTAGGAGAAAATTTTGCGAAACGCTTTGTTGTTGACAATTCCTTGAAGTTAGCTTTTGCTACGATCTCTTATTGACATTTTCTTTTTAATATAAACCAATGAATAATATAATATAATGTGTGCCAAAACAAACCGTAAATTTTTTTTCGCCTGTAGTTTTTTTACCATTTGTATGTTTTTTGCGATTTTGGTCTCTATCGAAGGTCAAGGCGTGAGACTTTAGGACTATTTTGGCAAAATCGACATTTTCATCAAATCTAAGTTGGCAAATAATTTTAAAATTTAGCCATTTTTCAGACCCCCGCCTAATTTGACTGTGCTCGATTTTAAACATTGATCAAACATTAACAAAAATTGTTTAAGAATTAATAATGTTGTATCTTAACGAATTAGGTGCTGATTTAACCCTTTGTTTTTTTTGTTCTTCTGTGGATTCATAAAATACTATTCAGTTTCTATGATATTGAATTTTATAAAAAGTTTGGACCTTTGGAACTACATATGCTGTATCTCAAATTAGTAGTTTTGGTAAAATCCAAGATGGCGCATGCTTTAAAATTTGCAATTTGTTGAACCTAAACAGGGGGCTTAAACAACATGGTTTTATCTTAAAAAGAAACGTATAGTTTAATTAATGTTATTTTTTCAAAATTTTACAAGTGATATGTCCTTTTACACGGCGAAGATGTGGCTTTGTTTTTAATTTTTAAAATCACGTCACAAACTTTTGGCAAGTGGGTTAAAAATATTCAAGTTTTAAAAGCATGCGCCATCTTGAATTTGATCAAAACTAAAAATTAATGATAAGCCCATTACCGTAGATATTAAATAGTTTTTGATAAATGCGTTACCCAAAGAGTTCAATCAGCACCTTATTCGTTAAGTTACCGCTTTGTTATTTCTAAACCCATTTTTTCAGTTAATATACCTTTTTGAGCACGGCAAGGACCTGGCTTTTTGTTGAATGTTTAAAATTGAGTACAGTCATGCGCCATCTTTTTATAGAAATTTTAAATTTGACAAAAAAGTCATATAGCCTCAAGCCATAAAGTGGTTATACACCAAACTGCTACGCAAACGCGACGTATGTGCGCCGCCGACTTTGCACTGCTCACCCTCCGCGCGCAAACACGGATTTGTCCTGTTTTTGTGTTTTCAAGTTACGCGCGCGCCGCTTGCAAGCTGTTAGCCGAAAACCAACTTTCTTTGGCTCCTCTTTGTGTGTTCGCAGATTCTTTGGGACGGCATCGGCAGTTTGTTGTCGAGTTTTCAATCCCGAATCATTTCAATGCGTGTTTGCTGCTTTTCCGTGGATCATAGAAAGTTCGTTGAAACAAATTCGGCTAGCGGCGCACATACAGTGCGCGAGCTGCGAACACACGTTCGCGGAGCAGTTTGATGTCTACGGACTTTAAGCTTTCGATAAAAATCACAAAAATCGAACACAGGGTAATAAACTAAAGCCGAAAAAAACTGTAGGGTTTTTTTGGCCTATCTTAAAATTTTAAAGATACGGGTTTCTAAGATATAAAACTGTTTTAATATTGTGTCCCAAGTAATTTGTTTATATCTATAAATTATAATAACGTACTTTCACAGAAGAAAAATATTTTTGTTATGAGTAGTACATAAAGTTAACGTTAAAAGTTAGGAATATAACTACAATGAATATTTGTTTCCCATTTTAACTCTAAATTCCAAACTATACCTAGCTTCTTAAATGATCGGTTTCAATAAAATAGGCTAACTTGACGTACCTTAAATGTGGCAATAAACCTACCATAAAAAATTTGCACCTGATTTCTGGCCACTATGTCAATAGATTTTATGTAATAGTAAATGTTCATAAACGCACCTAAAACACGAGTTCATATATTTACTCGTTTGAGTTTCGAAATAGCTAAGTATCATCTGGAAGTTGACTGGAGTATGGTATTCCATTAATATTTTTTGTTACTTTATTATGATTAATGTACTTAGTGGTAAAGCCAAAATGAAACGATTTTGGTTTCATTTAGTCTGATGTGCCATCTTTTTTTACAAGCTTTTATTTAGCTTCAGATGTTCTGTCTAACTATCTAACTATCTATCAAATCTTGTGAAGCGTTTTTGACACACTTCCCATTATCCGATTTGGATGAAATTTGGTACACACATAGTGGTCCCATGACAATACAACATTAACAAAAAAATATCCTGCCACCCCTACCCCCACCCCTTCTAATGAAAAATGTGTTTTTGACACACTTCCCGTTATCCGATTTGGATAAAATTTGGTATACACACAGTGGTCCGATGATAATATAACAATAAGAAAAAATATCCTCCCACCCCTACCCCCCCCCCTTCCATAGAAAAATATCTTTTTGACACACTTCTCTTTATCCGATTTGGATGAAATTTGGTATACATATAGTGATCCGATGACAATACAATATTAAGAAAAAAAAATCCTCCCACCCCTACCCCCACCCCCTTTTATAGAAAAATGAGTTTTTGACACACTTCCCATTATCCGATTTGGATGAAATTTGGTATTCACATAGTGGTCCGATGACAATACAACATTTAAAAAAATATCCATACCCACCCCTAACCCCACCCCCTTCCATAGAAAATGCGTCAGATGACAATACAACATTAAAAAAATAATCCTAACACTCCTACCCCCACCCCCATCTATAGAAAAATGCGTTTTTGACCCACTTCCCATTATCCGATTTGGATGAAATTTGGTATACATATAGTGGTCCGATGACAATACAACAATAATGAAAAATTGTCCTCCCACCCTACTCCCCACCCCCTTTCATAAAAAATGCGTTTTTGACACACTTCACTTCAAATGACTTTTATAAAATATATGCATAAAGGTCCGATGGCAATACAGCCCAAACAAAAAATATATATCTACCTCTACCCCCACCCTCTCTTTCCCCCAATAGAAAAATGAGTTTCCAAACAACTCACGATCAGCGATTGTTAGCTCCCGCTAAATTTCGCGGTTGTTTGTAAATTTTAGAACTACACAATTGGATGACGGACAGAGTACATTTTTCGCGCATTGGACATGCGCACCAAGAATCAGCGAGATCCTTTTCTACCGCCTCGAGAAAATGAGGTGTTAATTTCTTTCTCCAACTATTACAAACTTCTACACTTGAAAGTGCTCGAATTTGGTGTACTGAAGTGTACTGAAGCATAGAACTTCAGCCCTTCAGCTACGTGGTGCCATCATTAGATCCAGAAAGGGGCCCCTGGAACATGGAGAAATTGGCTGCAAACTGGTGAGTGCTTTGTTTCTGATTTCCGTTGTGTGGTAACAGCAATTAACTATGGACCGTTTGATTATTTCGTGATTTCCTATCAATATATTTATGTTTGTTCGCGCTTTCATTTAATAAAATATATACAGTCCACTGCAGTTATCGTTTTTCTAATTGCGGACAGACAGCGATTTCATTATAATCTAGAATAAACTCTTCTGTTCTGTTATTGACCAAATATTTTCATTTAATAGAGTAGATAGCTGAGACTAAAAATTAGAAAATAAATTGGTAAAATTTTTTTTTTAAGTCACAAGCTTTTATAAAATGCACTAAAAATTAAAACATAAATTTTTAACATTCTAATATTATCATAATAATAAAAGCGATGGCCGCAAATCAAAGCATAAGTTAATCTAAATTTGTGATACACTTAAAGAATATTCAACATAGCAGGTCATCAAAGATATGTTTGATGTGCCGCAATGCTATGCCATTGCCATACCTATGTCAAAGAAATGCTGGGGTATCTTGGGTCGGGTTGGGTGGGTTTGGTACCTCTGCATTTTTCTGCTAGATTGATTCTTGGAAATAGTGATATTTAATTGATACGGATATCTTATCGTGCTAACATCATCAAAATTTCCATCAGTCGGCCATCGCTTTTATTATTATGATAATATTAGAATGTTAGAAAATTATTTTTTAATTTTTAGTGCATTTTATAAAAGCTTGTGACTTAAAAATTCTTTTTTACCAATTTATTTTTTTCGTGTTATATTTCTCCATAATTTTCCTGTTTCCATCGGCAAAATAAATATTAACATGTTACAGAAATTGTTCAATTTACTTAATAGTATTCTATAATCAAATTTTGAATAGGTATGTTATTTGTAATTTACTACGGAAATAGTATTTGTTTCCTAAACGATTTGTTGAAGGAAAGCGTTGAGAGAAGAACAATTTAAAATTAAATTACCTTTAGGAGCAGTAAAGCATTTTCTTTCCTTTAACCGTTTAAACGTCTAACACACGTTAACAAACCCTTAAACCTTTGTCTATTTCCGGGCCGGTTCAATAATACTAAACCGTGTATATAGAAAACTGAGGAAAAATGTAGATAAATTAAAAGAATTGGAAAGCACAACTTTTGTGAAATGTTTAATATGCATATAAAACTTTGTTTTTTATTATTTTTTTATTTTAGTTGTTGACTTGATGGCTGTCTTTTATATTTGGCATATAGGAACATAGAGGGCGATACTGCTCGAATGTCGTTACCAAAAGTTAACCTCAATCTTTAACTAACCTAAATTGAAAACGTCAGTGCGATACATAGAGCTTTATAGTGAATTTTTTAAGTTAACAAATCAGTCGACAACTCAATAACAAGTTGACTTTTATTTTCGGTAATATAGCAGGATATCAGTCGACAGTTTTTTGTTGGAATGGAGAATTCAATCGTGGACGGATTAGCCTTAGCGACGATTCAACGTCAGGTGCACCAAAACAGCTGTCACCCAGGAAAACATCGATGCTGTGCGCATGCTCATCACATTCATTGGAGATTTCAAAATTTTTGCATAAAGAATAAGGGGTAAGGAAATTCGTTTCCCGCTGGACGCATCTGTTATCCGAAGAACAGAAAGAAGCTAGCATCAATCGGTGTCAGAAAACTCTAGACCGCTTTGAGGCAAGAAACTTCGAAAAACGTGTACAGCATTGCCAGTGATGTCGAATCGTGAATTTACTCATATGAACCCGAAAATAAATGTCAGTCGCCTGTTTGGGTGTTCCAAGATGACTAAAAGCCAACAAGTCATCCGTTCTCGAAGTGTATTCAAAAAGATGGTCGCGAAATTTTTCTCAAAATCAGGCCATGTAGCAGCAATTCCTCTGGAAGGAAGGAGGACTGTTACTGCCGATTGGTACATCGCCATTTGTTTGCCGAAAGTCATCGCTGAGCTTTGAAAAGCGAAATCCGACCGACGAATCATCCTACACCAAGACAATGCAAGTTCTCACAAAGCACAAAAACCATTGAATTTTTAACCGAACAAAAGTCGAATTGTTGGACCATCCTCTATGTAGTCCCGACCTAAGTTCCAACAATTTCTATACTTTTCCGAAAATTAAGAATGAACTGCTTGGTTAAAGATGCAATCGCGAGGGGAAGCAGTCAATGCCTGCAAGAATGTAATTTTGACAGTACCAACGAACGAGTGGAATTACAGCTTTGACAACTTTTCGGATTTTTTTTAAAACAAACAAAAAATGTGTCCAAATTTGTGATGGTGTTCGAAAACTGCTGAAGAATTTACGTGGCGAAGTTGGACCGTTCTTTTAACCTAATTGTTTTTCGCTCTACATAGGATGCTTTAGACTGCTTGTATTCCAAAAGGAATTTTATTTTTGAAAAACCTGGTCTTGATGTTATGTTTTTTAATTTTTTTTTATATATTATGATCAGTAATATTTTGCATGTAAGGAAGTATTGGAGTGGCAAGTGACGGATCATCCCCAGAGTTGCTTGAAGTGCCTCTTTATTTTAATGTTATAAATTGGGACTGAATTAATCTAAGGCACCGTATATTACTTATATAAGACAATTTGCTTTGTTACAAAACGGAGTATACTGAAACAAAACAATTAAAGAAGAAAAATAAAGTCTCATTTCAAGGTTAAATGCTGCGTTGAACTAAAAAGAAATATTAACCAATTTGGAAATTATTAGACGACTGGACATCAACACATAGACCAGTTGTACAAGAAAAGATTAAGATTGAAAGATTCTGATATTGTCTATACTCCAAAAATCAAAAATAATACATTACAGGTCATTGCAACTACAATTTATTTTTAGTTTCATATCTATGAACTAACTCTTAAGCCGACAAGGGCCCTCCAAAACCGTTACCAAACACCCGAAAGCTTTGTTGGAATTTATTAAAAATAGCACACAGTACATTGTTGGACCATCCTCCTTATAGTCCTGACCAAATTCCCAACGATTTCTATACTTTTCTGAAAATTAAGAATGGACTGCTTGGTCAAAGATTGCAGTCGTGAGAGGAAGCAGCCAATGCCTTCAAGAATGTAATTTTGACAGTACCAACAAACGATTGGCTTTGACAACTTTCCGATTTTTTTAAAATAGAAGAATTGATTAGAGGCCATTCCTTTAATGGTAATAAATTTGAGTAAGTAGTAATATTATTAAACCAAATGGTGTACAAGTACAATTTATAGGAAACACTTGGGAAGAAGTAAAAGCAACCGCAATTCAAGGACTCAAAAAAATTAAAGCATGGATGGAAACCCTAAAACTGTCACTAAACATCAGTAAGACAAACTATATCGCTTTTTCATTAACCAAAGTACATACAATTACACAATCTCAGAAGTCACCCATACGAAATATTTAGGAATAGAGATAGATATTTAAAATGGAATTACCATATTGATTACGTCTCCAATAAAATACGCAGGCTCATACATAAATTTTATACATTAAGAGAGTTCTTGAACAAAAAACCTTAATTGTAATTTATAAAGCTTTCGTAGAATCTCTCTTAAGATATGGAATTATAGTTTGGGGAGGATGCTATGAATCAACCCTAAATAAATTAAACATAACTCAAAAATATATACTAAAAATTATTTATAAAAAAACCAAAAGATTTCCATCTGAACTACTATACAATTATGAAACTGTAAATATTAGATCTCTATATATTTTGTCCTTTGTATTAATATGCAGTTTAAAGAACCCAATAAAACATACATTAATCATGGTCACGAAACGAGAAAGAAAACATTAAATCAATTAAAAACTCCACTAAATCTTAATACTCTTAATAAAAAACAATATTCATATCTGGCCCCTAAATGTTACAATCTATTAACGGAAAACATTAAAATATCTCAGAAAAGTTCAGTTTTTAGTATGTAAAAAATATATCTTCGATAACTACAAAAAATTCTCAATGCTATTTCAAGCCAATAATGAAATGTTATAATTCAGAAATTAAAACAAATATATATTTATGTATATTAAGTAAATAATCGAAAATAAATACCAAATATTTAAATTTAACACATTTCTACTGTACTAGTAAACTTATAAATAGACATGTATCGAAACCGGTCCGGTCGTGGATTGGCATGGAACACTTGTTCCTGACTATCAGGACGTGTTCCAGACGGGGATCATTCGTATCCTCGTGATCGACGTTGGAGAAAGTGAAAACCAAGCAGTTTTAGCAAGTTCCCAACGAAAGCCTCAAACCATCAGTATAATTCAATGCCGGTAGGGGTATTTTCCCTCGGAGTAGTTGTTTCTGGTGGTTTCACACAACTTATGCTCTACACGGAGCTATCGCCTACATTCACCTGAGGATGGCCCAAAAGGTCGAAACCGGTCCGGTCGTGGATTGGCATGGAACACTTGTTCCTGACTATCAGGACGTGTTCCAGACGGGGATCATTCGTATCCTCGTGATCGACGTTGGAGAAAGTAAAAACCAAGCAGTTTTAACAAGTTCCCAACGAAAGCCTCAAACCATCAGTATAATTCAATGCCGGTAGGGGTATTTTCCCTCGGAGTAGTTGTTTCTGGTGGTTTCAGACAACTTATGCTCTAGACGGAGCTATCGCCTACATTCACCTGAGGATAGCCCAAAAGGTCGAAACCGGTCCGGTCGTGGATTGGCATGGAACACTTGTTCCTGACTATCAGGACGTGTTCCAGACGGGGATCATTCGTATCCTCGTGATCGACGTTGGAGAAAGTGAAAACCAAGCAGTTTTAACAAGTTCCCAACGAAAGCCTCAAACCATCAGTATAATTCAATGCCGGTAGGGGTATTTTCCCTCGGAGTAGTTGTTTCTGGTGGTTTAACATAATTTAACGTTGATTGATATCGAGTCAATGATAAAAATCCGAATTGTCTTAAAAATCTTATTAATATTAAATTAATAATCGACCAAACTATCCCAAAACATACAGAAGGGTGCGTACGGATCTAAATCAATTGAAACTATGATATTGGAAATACCCAATTATCAAGCTATGAGGGTCAAATAAACTTTGTGAGTCAGTCAAAAATATTATTACCTTAAGTTTAGTATTACCCGTCGAGTGACGTGACGTGAGAAAGAATCACATCGTTCGTGGGTGACAAAATCACTTCAGTTTTGTCATTGTTATCTTCTATTTATTTCCTAAATACACTAGCCGTTGGATGAACTTTGGTGTTCATTTTTAACATTTTAGGGGCGAGCAAATGCAATAGCAAAAAAGTTAACATTTTTGTGTTTTTTATTTTTTAAAAATATTCCAACTTTTGTTATTACGTTTGTTTACGAAATCTATTACATCTACAACTACAATATATATATATAATAGCACCTATAGCTCCTTTGTGACATAGTATCAACCCAATTTTTTTTTCGAAATTTTTGTGGAACATTTCTATAACAAATTTAGCATATTATAATATTTTCATAATTAAAAAAACTTTCAATACTTTAAAAATATGTTTATTTCAAAAAAAATTAGACGTAAAGATTATACAAATAACAATATTACAATATCAACATTGGTTTTCTCAATATTCTTTAATTCAGAATGAAAAAGATTTTTTGGCTGTCATAAAAAATTGCATGTGTGGCATCTACAACAGATTCTGATGTTTATATTTAATACTTGTATTAGGATGTGCAGATCTCTTCAATCGATCGAAAGTTTGTCTTTGCCATCGACGTCACAGAACGTACCTCACCACTCGAGGGTAAAAATAAGACCTGTTTACTAAACGATATAAAACACGTAATAAAGGCGTCATTGTTTACACTTGACAAGTCTGGATGAGCTTACTACCTCTTTTGAAATCACCCTCTTTTTGCCACCCTCGAAGCTGCACACATATTCGCAGAATTAAAAATACACAGAAATCATCCACTAAATGCAAATTCTGCCGAGGTACGTATTGTGTAAATATGCAACAATAATGACAAAAAAGCAAATTTTTCATTATGTCCCGTATTAAAATGTTTAGTTTTTGGTTTAATAATTTTTAACAAAAATAAGCCTTAACCAATTCCTGAGATGGTCACTCTGCTGAAGAATGTCACAGAATATGAAAGATGGTGTGTAAAATGTTTGAAGCAAATTCTAAAAAATATTGCTTTTAGCAAAATTGTTTTCCAGTAAATAATTTAGGATTTATATACCATGAACAATAAGTTGGGTCAAAAATGGCCTAAAAAAAATTTTTTTTTTAAATTGATTTGTCCTAGTTAAAAAAAGTGTGTAAAAAAAACGCTAACGTATATTTTTTTTAATTTTTAAAAGTATTTCTAGCCGCGCCCCTGGGGGGTAAAATGGGCAGTTTTTTAAAATTTTTAATTAATAGCCGAATCGATCACAGATACACTGATTTAATAGCCAATATATATAGCGAAGCAACAATATCAATCAAAATCCACGAAGGAACCAAGCCAATCCACATAAGAAGAGGTAGAGGTGTCAGACAGGGTGATACAACTATTTAACCAGGCCCTAGAAGATGTTTTTAAAAACTTAGATTGGGAAGAAATGGGCATCAACCACCTAAGATATGCTGATGATATCGCCTTAATAACAGATAAGAAAGAAGAACTAATAAAAATGCTGGAAGAACTGGATACAGCAGCTAAAACTATAGGATTGAATGAAATGAAGAAATTAAACAAAAGTAAGGGATGTCAGAGGAGAAGTAGCAAAATTAAAATGGAAATTTGCCAGTCATAATATCGACAGAAAGACGATCGATGGAACAAATGTATTGTAAACTTGAGACCTTGGGAAAATAAAAGAAGTAGGGGAAGGCCACAAATGAGATGTGCGGACAATTTGAAGAAACAAGCGGGAGCTAGATGGATGAACACGGCGACAGACAGGGAAGAGTTGAATATATTGGGGGAGGCCTATATCCAAAGATGGATCGAAGAAGGTTAAATAGATAGATAGATAGATAGAAGAGTATGCAGGGCAGGGAAGAAGGGAGGAGGTGGGGGTGGGACGCGATATACAGTCAGTGGCGTATATAGAAAAAATGTTTTGGGGGGCCGAGACAGTTTCGGGGGGGGCCGAGACCTCGTGACGCTGTATTTTATGCTATTTTATGATTGTATTCATGAAATATGTGGAAAATATCTAAAAAAATGTAAGCTTCGGGGGGGAGGGGGGGGGGGCAGGCCCCTTCCTTATACACGCCACTGTATACAGTTATCTCCACGCGGTTAGTTCTTGGTTGAAAAAGCGATGAATAAATTTTTTATATCCATTAATAATGATTATATTATATCATCTCTTTTCCAAGCGAAAAACTGTATACGTATTTAGGGGAAAGTGCTCAGGGGCGCGGTCAAACATTATAATAATTGTGATTTTTTTTAGTGTTCGTGTTCCTTAGACACATAAGATACATTTTATAACTATTACAGCCCCTTACTTTAAATTTGAAATTTTGAAATATTTGGAGGGTGGGGGGCGCGGCCAAATTTATTATTTTTTAGGAAAACAAAAAATCATTTATTTTCTTGGCGGATTTTACATATTTTTAGAACTATGACAAAATCAATTTCAAAAAAAATTTTTCGACCCAACTAAAAATCTGGAAATGCCCATGATATAAAAAGGCTGCTCATACCCTCAGACAGTAGAGATGCCATCAAATCGGCCAGAGCAAGCCCTCCTTGTACTTGTGACAGGACACAACAAAGTTGAACTCTGGAATTCAGTAAAAGAAAACAAGAACGAGATGAGTTAATCCAGTGGGGAGTGTAGTGTACATTGCAAAGTGCATTGCTTGGGGTAAATACGGAAGGAATGAGGCAAGTCATACTCCTCATCGGGGAGGTGAGCCTCTTAAGAGCGATGTTCTTTCTCACACTTGGAAGAAAACATACTGGGCTGTTAAAATAACACTATGGACTTATAAAACCTCAACAGTTTGGGAATTGTGTACCTCTGACTCGGAGTGTCGGTAGTATACAGGGTGTCCCAGAACTAATGGTACATAGTTAAACTGTAGATTCCCTGGGTAAAAACATTACGATTTAGCCATACTTACCTTAGTCCAAAAGTTCGTACTAACCGAGATACAGGGTGTTAAACTTTATCTTTTCAATTCGATTTTCTTTAATAACTTCAATTCATATTTTTGCAAAAAATAACCAGCGTGTAACATTTTTTGAAATTGGCAAGACGATCCCTTTTGATGTACAGTGTACAGGGTGTTCCCTGGACCACTAGCATTACATTAAAATCAGTGCCTTTTTTTTGTGCCTCGGTGTATACCAGTTTTTATGTAAAATAATGGTTTTCCCATCCTTTTTATGTAAAAAAGTTAGTTTTAAAGTCGCTCAGAGCAACGGTTTTTTAAATTTTTGCATTTAAAGTTTTTATTGCATGTGAGTGATATGCCTAATTTATGTATGATACTTTCTTCAATTCATTGTACTAATTAATATTTTTGCAAAAACTAACCAGCATGTAGGTTTTTCTGAAATTTGCAAGACGATTCCATTGAAAAATTTGATGTACAATGTACAATTAAAATCATCAGTGTATTTTTTTGTGCCTCGGTGTATACTTAAGCAGGTTTTTAAACAGAATATTATTTTAATTATTAAATAATATTTATTAACAAAAAAATAAAACCATAAAAAATTATACACGTTTTGTTGCAACAACAAATTTTTAGATAGAAAAACAAAAAATAATCTACAATAAATGTTCGAAATGGCCACCGTTAACCTGAATACATTTGTTTATTCGCTTATTATACGAACGTCTGATTTTAAAATGAGGATTTGCATTTCTGAACGCCTCTCCAGCAGTTTTTCTCGGGTATTTATCTAGCTTACAATGATAAACAGTTTTAAGTTTGATTTACTATTTGTCAATTTTAAAATTTTAACTTAGTTGTTGAGGGCGCCATGCTTAAGAAATTTTATATTTTTTTAAAGAAATAATAAAATATTAATTTTTTTGATAATTAAAATTTTCTTTCAAAACAATAAAAAAATACTTGCTTTAATAAAGTATACCTACTTACCATTAAAAAAAAAACTAATACGAAGAAGTTTTTGTTCCTCATTAAAAACAAAGCCCTACACAGTTGCAATAACGAACAATGATAATTCAAGAATCACCCTGTATATTTTTTAACTTAATATTTCTTAAGAAAACATCCAATCTTAGAATGCTATAAAAAAGTATTGATTATGCATAGCTAATATGTATGAAGTAGGTAAGAATTTAATCAAAAATCTTTTACGCATACAATAAAAATGTCTAATTTAAATATCTTGAAAACCGTTGCTCTAAGCGACATCTAAACGCTATAACGTTTTTACTTAAATAAAATTAAAAAATTAATGTTTTTAATAGAATCTTGTATACACCGAGGAACAAAAAAGTTAGACCTATTTTAATGTAATGGTACCGACCCAGAGAACACCCTGTATAGTATTTATTTTTTTTTACCAAAATTAAGTTGTCCATGCCCAAAAACAACCAAACCGAATTTTTGGTGAAAAATTATTAATTAGTAGAAAGAATTGAAGAAAGTATCATACATAAATTAGGCATATCACTCACATGCAATAAAAATTTTAAATGCAAAAATCTCAAAAACCGTTGCTTTGAGCGACTTTAAAACAGTATAACTTTTTTACATAAAAAGGATGGGAAAATCATTATTTTACATAAAAACTGGTATACACCGAGGCACAACAAAAATACACAATTGTAGTGGTCTAAGGAACATCCTGTACATTGTACATCAAATTTTTTAACGGAATCATCTTGCCAATTTTAAAAAAACTTACACGCTGGTTAGCTTTTTCATAAATATTAATTATTAATAAAGTTATTAAAGAAAATCGAATTGAAAAAATAAAGTTTAACACCCTGTATCTCCGTTAGTACGAACTTTTGGACTAAGTTAAGTATGGCTAAATCATAATATTTTGACTCAGGGAATCTACAGTTTAACTATGTACCATTAGTTCTGCGACACCCTGTATATAAAAATACCCTATCTAAACCAAGTACCCTGCATTTTCTGCGACAAGTCTTAAAGTAGAAAGTTTCAACGTTGAAAATACTATTACTTTGCTAAGGCGTTGGGCTTTTAAGCCTGAAACAGTATATAGCACGCAAGCGTCTCAGCAGGGTGACCTCAGAGCATTTTGCATGCACAAACTATCCTGGAGAATCCAAACCAAAAAAAAGTTGCTTTAAAAGATTCAATATTATAAATATATCTTAACTTTAAGCAATTGAAAGATTTTAAAACTTTACTACACCAGTATTTACTAAAGGGTCTACAGTGCTAAGTGCTACCATCCTAGGTCTACAAGTCTAAATTTTGTTGAAGGTTTAACTTATTTTTCCCGTGAATGCAATGGTTTTTAATATTTATATAAATGGTTCATAAATACCTTGCGATATGGGTGATCGTTTTTCGTTGTAACAAAGACATTATTTCCACACAAAGGTTAGAAATAAACCAAAACGTCACTAGATGATGTCCAATAACAATGGTGTAAGTCAGTGTCAGCTGTCCGCTATATTTTACATGTTAATTTTTTAGACAAGTTAGCAATAATTAAGCCGATGTTCAATTGTTTTGGTGGATGTTTAAACTAAAACGGATTCCAATATATCTTGTGCTTTTTACAATATTTAAATATTGATACGTATTTAATTTGGTAATGCATCTACAGACATAGTTTTAAGTTATTTATCTATTATTTAGCTTTGAAAATGTTTGTATATAAGTTTTTTTTATTAATCTTTATTGTTAAAGCTAATTTGAATTTATATATGATGAAACTCACTAAGAAGTGCTAACTATTATATTGCACATTAGGGTGAATAGAATCTTTGCAGTTATTTAACCTGTGAGGATAAAAAAAATACACTTAAAGCGGTCGGTATCAAGTCTATAGACTTGATACTTAAATCTGTAGACTTGATACTTAAACCCGGTCTAAAATGCTAAGTTTTAAGGTCTTAGTAAATACTGGTGTTAAACTTCAAACAAACATTTTTAAAAGCATATAACACCGAGTAAGTCAGAATAAAACCACAAATTCCAGCTCTTATCCAACAACTGACCGACCTACCTTTCTTATTTTACTGAAAATAAGCCATTACATTTTAAAGTTACAGCCATTAAGCTCAAAGCACTCATAGTCGAAGTCTTTGTCTACAAAGTTTGGCAGTAAAACGTTTCAGTTGGCACCAGAATTTGCTTTTCATCTCGATTTTCTATCGATTACGCTGCCAATGGTATTTCATGACCCAACACTACTATTGTACATTTTTATGTAAATGTTTATTATTTTTCTATTGCTGTTCTATTACTTGAATTATCATCAAGTCCGTTATTCTAGAACAGTTTATGTCCTGCTAAACTAGCACAAAAAAGATTAAAATAAAAATTCAAATAAAAAATTGAAGATAATAGAATATCTTAACATTAAAAACAAACAGCAATAATGTAAAATTTACTAATCCTAAAAAAGCATTATTCACTTTAAAGATGTTAGAGACAACATGATATGATTTTTTGAATAATAATGCGTATTTATCTCGATGGATCAAAAATTTGACAACGTCATTTTATTGACAGGATCAACTGCCTGTAGAGAAGTTTTAATAGAATTAAAATATCTGCCCTACTAACGGATTTCTAGGATTACATATTTTTAATTTTTTTTGCTGATTTATAAAAACCGAGAAAAATCAATATAAAGTTTTGAAGAAGCATAGGAGTAAATGGGGTAACGTTGTCTAAATTATATCATAACTTCGGTATTTCTGAACCGATTTAGAAAATTCTTATACTAAAATGTGCGTAAGATTACGATTATATAAATTTACAAAAAACTCGACTTTTCCAAAAATGTCAGTTACTTTGTTTTAATTTCGGGCAGCCGAAATGTGTTTCGGGTTTTTTTTTCTCAAAAATGTAAATAATTTTTTTTTTATCGCTGTATGGTAAATTTGGAGGCAAATATCTTAAAAACGAATTGACATATTTTTAAAAATTTTATCCGGCTGTCCCGATATTTTAGAGACATGTATAACAAGCTATCATTCGACCCATTTTTCCCATTTTAAATATGGGAGTAAAGTTTACCTTCGAAGATTGTGTGCTCTACCAAAAGTGTCCCCCCTTGAAAGGTCTTCTAAAAATACCCAAAAAAGCCTCAGTTAACAAAAAAAATACTCTGTATAAGAACCGAATAAAAAAGTCAGTGTTAAGAGTGGGAATCCTTTTTGCATTTACCCAAAACGCAAACTTCAAACAGTCGGAAGCTCATACTCGCTGCTCTAGTGACTAAAAGCGCATTATTCTAAAATATTAAATCGAAATCAATAGAAGTTTGAAAGGTAAACAAACGGCGAGAATTTCGAATTCTTTGCAACTGTATATTATACGGAAAAGGTACGGATATCGCTTATGGTGATTTAAAGAGGGTTTATTTTAAGAAATATTAAAAAATTTTCGGCAGATTAAACTGTTTTAATTGATAAAAATCAACAAAATTAAAAGTGAATATATATTACCATTATTATTAACAACAAAGGGATCCTCCTCTGGAACAGATACGTTGATGACTGTTTTGGCATTATAAAATGAGGCACACAAACTGCACTCAAAATACTTAGGAGAATAAACAATATATCCCAACATCAAATTCACCCTCGAAACCGAGGAAAATAATTCCAAAAACGAAAAATCAAAAACACACACGCACAATTCTCACACATACGTACCACATACTTCACACATTTTATTATTTAGTATTTATTAACCAACAAATTTTTTACATAAATTTGACAATGATTATTATCTTAATACATTTTTTTTCTTAAAAATATTAAATTTTGTACCTAGGTATGTAATACCTGTATGTACTAAGTAAGTACTTAGTACATACAGGTACATACATACCTAGGTATTTAAAATAATTATTAAGATAATAATCATTGTAAAATTTATGTAAAAAATTTGTTGGTTAATAAATACTACATACTAAAATGTGTGAAGTACGTGGTACGTATGTGTGAGAATGGTGCGTGTATGTTTTTGACTTTTTGTTCTTTGATTTCTACCCCGGCCTGGTTTGAATGAAAATAGGTATGATTTAAAACTGAATCAAATTGTTGTCTACATTTTCATTAATATTACAAAATAATCACTTATAATTTATGAAAATTGTATAATTAAATTTTTTTTTGCGGGGCTCTCAGTTATACCCTAAACAAGCTAATAATATATTGACCCAAAAAAAAATTATTTCGTTTTAGGTTTAAAAATTTATTAAAACATTTTCTATAAATATTTTAAAGTTAGGCATATTCCTCATGAGCTTCGTCTTTTTGCTTAAATCTTAATCTTTATTCGTTCGGACAGAGAAGATATAACTGATATTTTTGCAATCATTAGGTTTATACGCGCCTATAAGCGGTTTAAAATAAAATCGGTTTTACTGCTTAAAACGGTTTTAGTAGTGTTTATACAACAACAATTTTAAACCGTCCTTGTATAAAAGCGTTTTAATAGACCCGTATAAACAAAGTAAATGGATCGGATATAAAATTTGCCGTAATGACATTATGTACATATAAGCCAAAAACACTATTGCACCGGCCCAAATTAATGTGAAAAATAGAATTTTTTGAACATTATCGTCTTGAAAGCACTAATTTAGTTCCAATATAAACTAAATTTCTTAGAATAATGTATAATTATTTGTTTCTCTTTATTATGTATTTCAAATAACTGCAAATTTAAAAAAAAAAAGGTATTTATTTTGTTTATTATTTAACCTTAAGGCTTCCTCAAAATGACTATAAAATGCACATGGCCTCTTAAGGAGGCCTTGAGTCCGATGACGCCTTAAGGAGCGACTATAAAATACACCCTCAGGGGTTTATATCATCAATCAAGAGGTTTACTTTATCTTTTACACAACGCAAAAGTTTAGAAATAGTGTTTTTTATTTTAAAAACAATTTGAAAATTTCTGTTTAAGTTTTCTTGAAATAGCCCAGTTAAATAAGGGCATTACCTAGAAAATAAATGGGTCTATGACGGATCTGATACCTTCCTAGCTAGTCTATTAACACACTTCAAGTAAAGCGATGATATTGTGTCAGCCTTGAAAAAAGTTTTTTGTAAATATCTCAGAAACTAAAGCTCTTAAGAAGTTTTTGGTCATAACACAAATTATTGGGCAAGATGTAGTCTACTATATTTCGAAAACCGCATATTGTTACGATGCTCGGTAAAAAGTTAACATTTCATTAATGGATTTTGACCGAAATTTAATCAGCTCGTTAGAGAGTCGAACACTATTTTACCTGAAAATTTTATGAAAATCGGTTCTGCGGTTTAGGAACTATCGCGTTACGGACAGAAATAATATACACCATACAGCCATTGGTACACGAGCTAGGAAGGTAAAAAATGGGAGGAGGGAAAATCCTACGTCACCTACTGCGAAAGTCGCGAGCCGCCACTGACGTGAGATCAGCTGACGTGCTAATTAGTGGTCTGCCAGGTAACCTAACCGAATTTAAAGCCCTATTCCGAAGCTTTGAGCAACAAAACTTGTAATTTGTATGCAAATTTCTATTGGCTCAGAAATGCTATCAACTACTCAGGTTGTCTATATAAATAGCTAGAGGCTGCCATGGCGGTATCTAGTCGATTTTAATATTTAATGTGTTTCAAGAGCACGCCGCTTACATTAACAGCGCCGTCTGAAAAATAGTGTTTCCAGAAGCCATTTTCCTGGATTACGGCTAATCTTTTCCCGTGCCGGCGATTTACCGTACCTTCGGAATTATTTCCAAACACCATATAGAAAGTTAGTATCCCCGGAAATACTATTAATTTTATATTCTAACCAAAACTTTAAAGTGCATGCAGCTATTCCCAACGACCAACACAAAAGGTCATGCAAAATATACAGAGTTTTATTAAATAATATGCTGATAAATAGAATACTCTTCGGTCCATTTCAGAAAAAGAAACTCTATATTAACATAATTACGTCCTAAACTACTTAACTTTTAAGACACAGGGTGTTTTTTTTAATCACCTTTTTCATTTTTCATTAATATCGATAATAAAGCCTTGTTATTTTATTGAAGTTTAGTACCTTCTACTCATCAAGGAGAATTTGTATGTATACGTACGGTAAATAGACTGCCAAAGATCCATAAGAAGTATATCCACTGTGCCCAATCACAAGCTCCAGGGACTCACCGACCACCACCTTGACGCGGGTTTTATTGGATATAATTCAACCATTATAAAGTTAGTCCGACTCTTTTGTCAAAAACTCGGAACATTTTGTCGAGGTTTTAAAAAGGGTCGAATTAGATCCCGACGAAAGATTTGCAAGTTTTTATGTAGAAAGTCTTTACACCAATTACAAACTGAAGATACACTTCACGAGAGAACAACGCTATCGGTGGAGGGGATGATCGATCTGTTTGAGCTCTGTCTCCGTAACTCTTACTTTCAAGTGAAAGATAAGTTTTACGCGCAAAATGATGGACTTTCAATGGGTTCGTGTCCTTCGCTAGTAGTAGCAAAAATCTACATGGAGTGGTTCGAGGACCATGCGATCAACACAGCAAATCAAGCCAAAACTATGGCTCGATACGTGGATAACAGATTTATTATATTGCCGGAAAATAATGACTGCAGAATTTTCTCACCATCTGAACGGTATTTAACGAAGAATCAAATGCACAATGGAAATTGAAAAAGATTCGGCCTTATCTTTTTTGGATGTTCAACATTCAAACCACTGTATATCGGAAACCTACACACAGAGGACAGTACCTAAATTTTAAGTCTAATCATTCTGTTGCTACAAAACAAGGAGTTATAAGAAGTTTGTATTTAAGAGCCGCAAATGTTTGTAGTAATAAAGAATTAACCACAGAAATTAACAACATTAAAAAGGACTTCCAACAGAATGGTTATTCCAAGAAATTAATACGCCGATCTCTAAATTTAAAAACAAACCAAATGTTGCAAGTTCTCAAAATAATAATGCGGTAGGTGTTATTAACATTTTATATGTTTAAGGGATTTCATAAAACAAAAGACGAATAGCCAAACACTAAAATATAAAAACGGTATTTTCATCAGAAAATATACGATAATGAGTTTTGTAACTGAAACAAAACCTAAAAATTTCTCAAAAATTAAGGTATGTATTAACCAAATCCCGTGTAAGTGTGGTGAAGTATGTAGGTGAAATGAAACGCCTGCTTCAGGTTAGAGGAAATTAACATCTAAAAAGTACCAAATTTTATGATCACAGGATTGGTTAATGGTCTGAAGCCAAAGTTTTGCAAAAGAAGTCGCATTGGCGAAAACGAAAGTTTATTAAAGTTGCGTTTATAATGCAGAATAAAAAAGTTTCCAGTCAATCAAGCACGGACATACCAAACATATGGAAACCACTCCTTAAGGAAAACAAGCGTCTTAGGATTAAAAGGGGCCGTCACTCCTGACTGCACACCCAGTAGTATAAGTAGTAGCCTGTAGACTGGATTGTTTAGTTTTAGAAAATAAATGGAAGTCCGAAATTTTGTTTCTAATAAATCTAATGTTCCTGCATCCTTTTAAATTCATACCAAGAAGGCAAATGTAACAAACTGATGCATGCAAAACAGCTTTCCAACGTGCTAAAATTTCACATAATGTGTGAAAAACGCCATTTTCAGAGGTAATTGTAGAAAAAGTTGTTTTAAAAATATAAAATATTATTGTGTGTGCTTAAGGCTACACGGCAGAAGTGTAAACTTCAACAAGGCGAAATTAATAATACTGGCCCATAACATATTCTGCAAAGCGGACCGAACCGAACTCTTCCGTGTACTGACCTTCATCTGCATCATCATATCGCTCGCTGAATGTTTGTCACAGTTAGTCGATTCGAGTCAATTTCCCCCGAATGAGCGTTACCTAGCCGAGCCTGATGGCTCAGTTCAAGTCACTACCCACAAAAACTGCTAAACGCGCCTAAAGAAGTTTACACTTCAATAAGAAATGACAGAAAAGGAAAAAAGATAGGTAAACAAGGTTTCTGTTTTACGAAGACACCCAACAAACATTTAAAGTTGTAACGACGAAACCCCAACTATAAAGAATTTCTTAAAAGTAACCGCAACGTACTCCCGCTACGTCTCAGTATACCATACAGCGACGTGTTAATTCCCTAAGTGGGGAACTAATTTCTCGTTATAACTACTTGGCCAAGTGTTTAAAGTCACTGTAGTAACAACTACACTACTACGTCGCAGCCGGGTATCTACTACGTCGTAAAGGCTGTTTTTATTTCCGTAATGGCATAAAAGTAGCGATGGAATTTTTTTGTTGTGGTTTTTGAGGTTGTGTTTGCCTAATATGCAGTTAACTCCAACAAATGGTGTTTAATATGTGCATTTGGTAACATTCAATTAATTTGTTTATAAAATAGTATATCTCCTTAATATGGGCTCAAAAAACATAAATAAAAATATAAAATTTTCTACTTACAAAAAAAAACTTGGCGTCCCAAATAATATTCCCTAATAGTCGAAAGGGTAACTTGAAAGTGAGCTTAAGTTGTGGCAACGTAATACGAACTACTTTTATGGCAGTGTTCCCTTTTAGTTTTAGATAGCACACTCGAATTTCTACTCTTCCGTCGCGGCAACGTATTAGCCTTTAGCTTCCCCCACTATAAAAACACCTTCACAGTAGTAAGAACCACGCGATAAGCAATATCACTACCCTTAAGTTATTGGGGTGAGGCCAATTGTCATTTTTGTCAACAACAATACCTAATCCTGGTTTTTGATGCGGTGTCCTGTAGCATAGTGGTTTTGTGAATTTGTAAGTTTTTGTTGATGTAAATGATATAAATGCGTCTCGTAGTCGTAAAATATGAATCTGTATTATTGCCTCTTATTACAGGTTTGTTTACACATTTTAGTATACATTTTGTACTTTCGGGGGCGCCACTTACCGGGTAGAATACTTCACAAACACCAATGCAAGTATTGTATTACGAAAACTTGTACAAGTATTGTATAAGAAACCAAAATAAATATTGTGATTTATTTTACTAGCAACTGATCAAGCAAGGTCCATATTCTAGAAAGTGTTATCAAGGAGCTAAAATAACGTAGTCATATACATAAAATCAACTTATTTTTTTATAAATTTAAGTAAATAATATTTTGTTTGAAGCCTTGTGAAATTAAAGAACGACAAATTACTTAACAAAATTAAGTGCCTCGGCCGGGACTCGAACCCGGAACCTTTTGCCTACATATCCAAAGGTTCCTGGTTCTAGTCACGGTGGAGGCACAGAAAACTTTTGTTTTTATGATTTTTCGTTCTTTAATTTTACCATTTTCACCCCTGCACAGTAGGATAAGACGTCTTTATTTTGGCCAATATTAGAAGAATATGATTTTGGCAAACAAAACCGATTTTTTTGAGTAGCAATATTTTGAAGACCTTTATAGGTGGTATACTAAAGAGTTTAAAATCACTTTAGTAAATTATATAATATTTTATTATGTACAGGGTGATCCACATTGGGCAAGTTTGGGGTGTTGAAAATAACTTGCATTGGACATATAAGTCAACCGCATGTGTAGAGCTGTATTTTAGTTAAATTGAATGTCGATTTCTAAAATTAAACAGATCAAAGTTAAAGTTTACTTTTTTAAAAATATAAAAAGACAACACATAAAAAATCAGACATAAAGGATTATAGACACTTTTCAAAAAGCATAATTTTTAGAACGCCCTGTAGCTTGGTAATATGTAGTTTTCACCGTAAAAGTTAACTTCATATTTTATCTCTTTCCTTTAAATAACCTTAAAATCCCCAAAAGTGTCAAATCAGAATTACACTGTTTGTTCTAATTCTATATTCATAAGAAACATCTTACATTCACCCTAATTATCCGGAATTCCTGGATACTTCCACAAATTAAAATGGCTCGATATTGAAAAATTTTGCAAAAACAACAAGTTATATTTACTCAAAAATAGCAGTCCAAATATTAGAGATCACTTAACTTTTCTTGAAGTTTTACTTAATCGTTTATTTCTGAATCCAACTCTAAGCTATCTAATTCTGAAATGTCAAATAAAAATTCATGATCTGGCTCAACACTACTGGATTGGCTGTTATTTTCAAGTAAACCCGATTTAGATAAATATTCATCGGGTGATTATAAAAAATTTCTAACATCTTCAGGTAACACTTTCGATTTCAGTTTGGATTTTCATGACATAAGTGACAAAGTTGAGATTAACGGATCTGAAGTGTCCATTGCCCTATTGAAAATGTCTGTTAAATTATTTATTCTACTACTTTTTCGGGCATAGTATTCCCGATCATGCTTGTAGATCTTGTTTCTCGTTTCTGAGGCTTCCTCTCCCAACAACCCAGCTGGTAATAAACAATTCTGCAAAATCTGCTTGCTGTGAATAAGCACCTTGTGTACACTAGCTGGCATAAGAAACCAAGGATAAGTGCTCATGAAAATATAAGCAGTTTCAAAGCAGTAGTTCTCAAAGTTTGTCAAATTTAAAGGCAATTGGAAACACAGGGAAACTAATATTACCCAAAAATTATGAATTAATTCAAAGGAAACTTGTGTTATCTCAGACAACCACACATCAAAAAGGTCTTGATTTTTAATGCAGAGTTCATCTAAAAGTAAAAAAAACTCCTTTGTTGCAAATAGTTGCAAACGGTTTTCAACAGCCTTTTAGCCTAAACTCTAAAGAATATTATTACATATCGGCCTGATCGGATCCTTGCGGATCTCATTTTGTAATTCAACCTAACCAAACAATTTTATTTATTTTGCCAGATTTCTGCTATATATTGATTTAAAATCAGCAAATAAAAAATAGGTAAGCTTCTAAAAACAAAAGGTATATAATTAATCAATCTTACCTTCGTTCTTCATGGGTATTAAAAAAAAATCACTTTTAAATTAATATCTTTGGTACAGCGCCTTTTGAAATATCAGTAAATATTTAAAGAAAAAACAAAGGAATACTTTATTCGACGTATAAGCTGACTTTGCGCTGTCATCAAGCACAGCCTACTTAGATTTCAAATGTTATTATTAAAAATATTGATGACTTGGTCATTTTAAATATTTTTGGTGGTAATTTTATAACTAAAAGGTAAACCTATTTTCTTCCTATATTGGCCAAAAAATGGACTTTTTATCCTATAGTGCCCTGGTTTGAAATTATTATTTACGGTTTTGAGTAAAACCTTGCATTATTGCACTTTGCTAAGTTGTATTTTGTTATTGTTTGTCCTATTTCCGATATTATATTATTAAGAAATATTTTTTAAATGTTGGATGGTGTCCATGTGAAGTTGTATTTCAATTAGGATAAAAAGAAACAAAATACGGAAGGAGTGTATGGTACAGATGATGCTTCATTGCGAAAATGGTCTAGCTGAAAATAAATGCTGTGGGGACAAAAAGATCGAGTTGACACTTTTTTCTATGTTTTCTTTCTTTTTATTCTGATTTTAATATTTGTTACTATAACTAAAAAAAGTAGAGGTTGAACATTTCTAGATCGGTTGGAAATCCATGAAAAACTACTTATTATTTATAAAAGAAACCACAAAAGTAGGGTTAAGAATGAGCGCGACCAAGATGCGACTGCAAAAAGTGTACGTTTCCAAAGTAGTAACACGAGGTAGTATTTACTTTAAAAGATCGACACTAAAAAAAGTCTAAATATTTACGGCTTTCAAGTTGTTGCAAAAAGTTATTTTCTCTACATCATTATTACATCAGATGTTACTATGATGACACCAACTTTTGTGGTAATAATTTAAGTTGTAATGTAGTTGTCGGATCAACTTGTTTGCGACTTCAATGAAGCTTAATTTTCTAGTGGGAATTAAGTAACATAGGAAAGTCACGGCGACTACGAAATGACGACTAAAAAGAAAGTCAAACTTTGGCAACGTCCTATCGTGGTAGGGAAGACTATCAGAATAGACTATCAAGTAACAATCCTAAGAAGTAGTTTAAAGGGTCGTTTTTACGAAAGCTCTACTTTTTGTGATACTAGATAGTAGACAAAACTAAAAAGTGCCGAATTTTTGATGGGATCACCACATTTCAACCATAAGATAGTAGCAAAGTCTTTGGAGCGTGTAGCCGCTACTATAGATGTTAGTTGGGCACCGTTATTTTAGTTAATTAATTAAACCGTTAATGTAAAGAAAGCAAAATTTATGAAAATATAAAAGAAGGTGAAATATAAAATTAAACAGATAAAGAAAATATATCTGTGATAAATGGATCCTTTACTGATATTTATGTTTTGTCGCTTCTTGTTGATATATCTTATTTGTTAGAACTACAGTTAGACTTAAATAATGATAAAAGCCAATCCTCGTTGCAGAGATGGTACCTAACCTATTTATTTTCTGTCCCTGCAGACCATTTGGCCGTGTTGTTTTGATTATTATTAATAAAAGGACAAAAACTAATTGAAAAACTCTTTTATCTACTCAATCCTCTAAAACTTAAATAATAAGTCCTAGGTATATGCTTTAGAATTATTATAAAACAGTAGCGCCATCTTCGCGCCTTACCGGGTTTTATAAGCTGACCTGTTTTACCTGACATTTTAAAGCAAGCTGTGGATTATACGAAGCGCAAAATTTTTATGCATAACTTTTTAAAACAAAGTACGTCATTTACTATGTAGCACAAAGTGGCTTCCGGATTAGCTATTTTGCGCAAATTCGTTAGCCTGTTTTTATGAACAATATAATTTCACAAGTCTATATAACTCGGAAAAAGTTTACATTTTTACCCAACTGCAGCACAGTGAAAGGAAGGGTAATGTTTTTCGCTTGGGATATATATGTATGTATGTAAATATGTATGTTTGTCTCTCGCTAGAGGCTAAACGGCTGAACCGATTTTGACAAAAAAAGTGTTGTTGAATTGCTACTGATCCCGAAGGTGCTATAGGCTTAGTTTTTTTAAACAGGAATCAACATGGAAGTCGTCAGACGCCATTTTGTCACATAATGTGTAGGCTTTAAGGCATACAAATTACCTAAATTTCAGGCGATTTTAATGAAATTGATCACCCATTGCAAATGACCTTTAATTTACTGTAATTCCTTTGTAGTCCTCCCTGCTCCCACCCCTCTTCATTTATCATTCCCTCCCACCCTCTTCCAAAACCATATTCGCATAATTCTATCAAATATAGGGCGATTTTAAAAATTATTTCTACACACGCTTTTACATTTTTTTCCAACACCATTTTACTAGTATTCCCCTCCCTCTCCCTCTCACCGCCCCAGCCTTCTTATCAGTAATAGTTGTAGCTATAACTTTCACAAATATAGAGCGATTTCAAAAATTATTTCTGCACACGTTTTAAGATTTTTTTCAACACCATTTAACTCCTCCCTCTATCCACCGCCACCTCACTCAATGTTTGTAGAAATGCACCTACCTACCCTTTGGGCAAATTTCAATGTTTCACACAAATGCTTGGTTTAGGTAATAATGAGGTGCTTTGATTTAATTAAATGAATGACTGATTAAGAATTATACCTAAAAGTTGGAAATAAAAAAAAATAATAAAAAAAACACCCAACTGCTAAATCTATTTGTACATACAGTTGGGTAAAAAATTACCCAATAACCTGATTCATGAAAATACAAAACTCCCTAAGTGCGCTTAAGGAATTAAAACTAAAAGTTGAAGCATATCGTAGGTACATTAGGTATAGGGTATACCTATCAATTTTGTACCCAACTGCGACGAGTAGGTACAAGTAGATTTAGCAGCTGGGTGTTTTTTGTTAAAAAATTTTTGTAGTAATTTATGTCCCTGAGAAGAACGCCGCATGTATTTTTTTTAAATTTTACTTTAAAGTTGTCAGGAATTTTAACTAAATCAAGTTATTTTATTTCAAATGTGTATTTTTAAAGAAAACAGCGCCACATGCGGCGTTTCTGTTATTATTGGGTGGTATTCCCATTCGATACTAACCGAATAGAAGCATGTGAATGTTTTTACCTGTAAATTTTTAATAAATTTAAATAAAGTTTTTTTTTGATTAATTTAAGAAGGAAATACAATGATCTAAAACTGCATATTTTTTATTGGCTTTTTAGGTTAATTTATTGTATTCATTAATTTTGGGGGATTAACGAACTTTAGGAGAAATTTAAAAGTGAAAACCATATCTCGATAGATCAAGCCGTTTTCGAGAAAATTTGATTTTGGTGTAAATTGACTTTCATAGAGTTGTTCATATGAAATGCAACTACCGTATCGAATTTTATCTGTAGTTTTTGATATATAACATATTCGAAATTTTTTTATGGATTTATCCTTTTTTTTAGTTGATTTTTGAAATCAGCGTAAAATTTCCTTTAAAATGATGTATCACACTTAATATTTTACTTTTTGATTTTTTCTATTGTTTCTTTGTTAATAAGAAATTGCGTAATCGAGTTATGGGCAAAAATCCCAAAAATTGCATTTTTTCACCCTCCTCCGCCACTGAAGCGGGATGGCTAGGGGTGGGGACTTTTGATATGTTAACGTCCTAACTACCCTAAACATATTCCCGGAAAGAAAAATTCAACCCCCCTCCCAACCCAACAATGGCCATTCATTGACTGGACTATAATACACTTTATCGACTTTTATCCTTCTTCCCAAGGTATTTCGGATTTCTTGAATTTTTTCTTGGATTGATTAGTTAGTTCTTCGGGTTACTTGGCCAAGTTTTCTACTTTTATTTATAACAAGTAATTCCATTTTTTACGCATTGAGGCGTGATTTTAATATAAGTTTATATCTCTGCTCGACTAACTTTTTATTAGAAGTTAACGTTCCAAATTTTTTCGCTAATTTAATGAGCGAGAAGCAAAACTTCGACGCGCACTAAAAAAGTTAAAAATTTAAAACTAACAAACTTTACTCGAAAAGTGCAGTAACGTGAAATATTAAATTGGGATCAATAGAATTTCATGAGGTCAACTGCTAACAATCGCTCGCGCGCGGCACGGCCCCGAGAAGCACGATGCACTTTGTAAAGAAAAATTGCATAAAAATCGTATATTAGCTAAAGAAAACGGATAAATTTTATAGATCTGGAAAAGAGGAAATTGTTTTTCAGAATGAAAATAAAAATTTAATGTGTTTTTAGTCTATGCAATACTCGAATGTTAAGAACTGATAAAACTTAGGGGCGTCAGACAATTTTGGGAGGACTAATAACTGGAGGATGCGAAATATAGTACTACAGGAAGGGGGGGCGGAAAGTATGAGTATGCTTAACGCACCTCCATATAAAGGAAAAACTTATAATATAAAGAATAAAATTGAAAAAAAAATGCGCCTTTTGGAAAATTTAAGTACTTTTCGATTCTTAATCGACACACTAAAAATAACAAAACAAAAAAAAATGAAGCCGCAGAAAAATGTTCTTGCAGTGTAAAAACCCACTGGAAAATTAAAAAAAAATACGTGGCTGGCAAAACGCTTTGAAAAATTTTAGGTCCTACTTTTCAGAAAAAAACCGCGCCGCAAAAATGTTTGTAATTTAATATTTTAATTTAACTTCTTTAAAGAAAAGGCGTCCCAGAAGAAAATTTTTACAATATAAAAAGGCTAGGTACTGAAAAATTGGCAGGCAAGCAAACATTTTAGAAAACTAAAATATGTTTCGAAAAAAAATTTGTGTAATAAAGGAAACCACTAAAATTTTCTAAAAAATGCGCGGTAGGCAACCATTTTGAAAAACTAAACTACTTTTTGGAAAAAAAATCGCGCGGGAAACAAAAGTTTTGGAAACTTAAATATTTCACCAAAAAAAGCGCCGCGGATAAATGTTTAAAGATAAAACGAAAATAAGAAAATTAATACTTTTCAGAAAAAATAGCGCAATAGGAAAAAAAATTGGTAAGCAAAAATTTAAGAATTGGGTTAGATAATGGATTGGCGTTGTTTTTCAAGTTTGAAAATAATTTTATTGCAAAAATAAATTAAACTAAACTAAACTAAATGAAATAAATCCAAATTGACAAGCAGTAAAAAAGAGTGAATAAACATAGAAAACCAAAAAATAAACTAAACTAGAAACTGTAAGAAAAAAAGGCTTAAACTGAATTAACGAGAAAGGAAATATATAAATATAATAAAACTAGAGGAGTAAACGAAAACCTTTGAAGGTTGATTCTTGATTATTGATGGACCGGAAACGTTCGTTCGATTAATAGCACCGTAAAATGATGTCACGTGGACAGGTGGGAACACTAGATATGAGAGATATTTCACGAACCGATATTTTTTCACTGATCACATATAACAATTGTTCATTTTTTCTTTTGCAAAGCGTGATTTGATATCTGTTTTTTTTAATCCTAATTAAACATTTTCAAAGATTGCAACTTGGCATTTGTTATCACAACGAAAGCCGGGTATCATGTAATCACCTTGTTTCCACCAATGCATGTCCACCCCGATTCAAAAAACGCATCACGTGATAGACCATGTATTTGCACCGGTTTTAAATGCTGCGTCACCTAATGCGTTTTTTGATTTGGGGTGGTCATGCATAGGTGGAAACCGGGTGTAACATAATAGAATAATAGAATAGAAATGGGCTTTATTGTCATAAAAACGTTACAATTTGTTTTTTGGACAAAGCGATGACTTAAAACTAAATTGTAAAAAAAACAATTAATGTTAAAACTATTTATCAAAAATATCAAACGTCAGAGAAAAATAACTTAAAGCTCAAAAAATTTGCATATATAGTAAAATAAGTACAATCACATATATCATAAAAGTTGACCGGCCTACAATATAAATTATATCACAGAGTTTTTCTTTAGAGTCGAACAAAATTTAATTTTTTATATTTTTAAATATTTTATTATCAGAAGCACACCTTGTATTTGATAAAAATAAATTAGGTAAGTCAGCTCTTTTTTTTTTAAATTTTGAGATTCGATAATACAATAACACAATCAAGAAAATATCGTATCAGTATCAAGAATGCCTGAAACTCAAACGCGACTTAAGTTACGCCACCTTAAAGCTGTGATCACATTACGTTTAAAAATTGCTGATATTAAAAAATCACAGTAACAAATATCATTGTGACTGAAAAATCACGATGTCGCTCATCTAGGGAACACCCGAATGCGTGGTGGAATAGAGCTCTCACTTTAAAAAAGATCCGTTTTACAAGCGTAAAAAAGGAATTTTTACAAACATATCGCTCGAGTCAGTTTGCCCCTGATAAATTATGCACATATCGTTTGAAGAGGCCAATTTAATGATACATGATTACATGATAATAACAAATATAATAATCAAATTTTATTTGCAAACATTTCAACTGAACTACGGTTTATATAAATGTTGTACATATATTCAAATATGAATACCTGTTATAATATAGGAACTGTCTGTGTATTCAATTTGCTTTTTCAACAAACCAAATACAATTAACTAGCATAAATAACTAAACATGCAAAGTTACTTGCCCAGAGGTTTTAGGACCCTCGACAAACTCATCTATCAGTTTCCATAACTCAGTTTCTTGTGTACCACATAATTTACCTTAACTTTTTAATTGCAGATTATTTAATTTTTTAGTTAAAATTGGGTTGCCCTCAGAAGGTTGACTGAGGCGGCTGCTTCGTTGCCTCACCCTTTGGCACGCCCCTGCTACAAAGCAGTATTTTCGTACAAGTATTTACATGCATTAACCTACTTTTATGTTTCTTAGAAAGCATCAAAGCTCCGTTTGCATACATATTACAAAAATTTAAATTTAAGCGATTTTAGTAGATAAAAATAAAGTCTCATATGAAACGGTCTCGTACACTTTTATTACATTTTTACCTAAAGTACTTTAATTACTCGTATATAAAACGAAAAACATCAAAATTAACAGCAATCAATTTCAGAAATATATTCACTTAAAAAATTATCTCGGTTTCCAATCACGAGTGCGTGACATAAGGTATATGATCTAAGTGAGCAATGCACATAAAGGAAACGGCCGGCATCCAATGAAAATGCGCCTAAAGAATGCGTTGCGTTGAAATGGGGGACTGGCTATCGTTCTCATGTACTTTTGAATTGTATACCTTATTCCTTATCTGTCGCACTTGCAAACTCTCGATGCAAGAATTAAAGTTTAACAGGATGTATGCATTATTAAGAAGTTCTTAAGTTTTTGTACGGAGACAAATTCATTGAAGGTGTTAATTTTGGAGTAGCTAACTTTAAAGGGATAATTAGTTGGCCCTCCAATTTTACCATACCATAATCAATTTCATTAGTCTTTTTTTTTGGGAAGTCATTTTTAAGGAATCAATCTTAAAAGCTTAAAGTAACCAAAAAATTACTAACACTGCCAATTAACGGAACAATATTTTAGTACATTACCTCTACATGTAGTTTAAAAAGCATAAGCTTCAAAATTGCTTATTTAAATTTTTTGTCAATAATTACAATGGTTTTAGGATATTCTTGTCATCTGCAGTTGAAAATTTGTTATCTCCGCGTTTACATAAGCTGTGGCCAAGGGTTGTCCCTCATGTACACTTAATCGAAATAGACAGGGCTGCATTGGGCCTTTTTAAATTACGTTTTATAAGCGAAACCTCGACACACATATATAAACCTCTTGACGGTTATTATATAGATTGCAATTTTGTGATCCACACAATACATATTAAACAACTAACTATGAGACATTAAACCACTGCCTGCAGGTACGTTATAAAAGATATGTTAACAAAAACGGCATCATTGGAATTCGGCAACATTGCTGTGATTAGTTTCCTTTAAAGTCCTAGGCCAGGCGATACTAGTAATTAGGTTTTATTGTTTTCCGTTTAATTTGTTTTAACATTTTCAATAACTAAAACAAAGATTCCTCATAAACAGATCCAAACAGTAACGCAAATTCCTGTTTCTTTGCAAACAAATGGTAAAAGGAACTCTCCACATTCTCTTCAAAGTTTTCAATGGCGAAAGTGTAACCAAGTATGTTCGCATATCGAGAGGCATTATTTTTCACAATGATTTGTGGAGTCGTAGTTGGGAGTGCGTTCCCAAAGTTTCATCTGTCAAAGAGTTCCTATTTAAATATGTCATAAGCAAATATACTCGTAGAAACATTTTTCACATACTTCTGCATGTAATTTGCTTGTAATTTGGATGTTAACCAAACAAGACAAGAATATATTATAAGATGCTCAATGCTTCGCGTCATTCAGTTTCTTCCAATTTTACATTTTCTTAGCAACTATAACTATTTGCAACTAACCAAAGGCTCAATAAACTCAAGATCTCCACCTTGCTCGATAGAGTCGCCGCCTCTGTAGACCAGTATGCAGTACATTTGGTTAACCTTCCTGACTCGTCTCTAGTAATGGTATTCTTATTTTCACACGTGCTTCACACTCAACTACAAGATACTGCGCCGTTATATCACAGAACCTGCACAAAGGTCACACAGGATCCCTCTTAAGTCCTATATCAAGGTCATTTCTTCAGTCGTTGTATCTGGTTTAATATCCCTGTTATATTCTTCAACCATACTGTTCTTTTTGGCCTTTATGGTGTCAATCTTTACTTGAAAGGCAGTTTGCCATTTCTCGGTAGACCCAACCAAACCGAACCGAACCGAACCATCCTTAAAAAAGACCTCTCTCTCTCTACAGAGACTAGAGCAGATACCTTTGACTGCTAGATCACCATATTGCTTTTAGGAGCGGAATTAGTAGTGATAGAAGGAAGACTATTTTTCGGTCTAGCGACTAGGGCGCGCCTTTAATGTACGTACCTGCCCCTTAGGACGCAAGTTTTATTTCTCTAAGAGGGCTTATTTTTAACCTGGCATCTCTTTGACAAGGGCAGGGATCTTTACACTAAGGACACTCATCGTAAAGGTTGCTTGACGATGAGTGACCTTACTTTACACTGCGTAGCAAGTATACACAGTGGACCCACACTTTTAAACTTCTCCTGCATTTATGTTTTTGCGTGCTTCGCAAAAGAAAGTGGGCGGCACGGCGATGAGACTTTTTTTCTTTGTGTTCGAGATGCGAACCTTGTACCTTTTGCATATAAAACCGATGACCATACCACGAGACTTCCGTGCCGTCAGAAGATTAATTAGTTTTTAAATATTTAAATGCTAACAATTTACGATTTTTTTGGCTTTTGTCGATATTAGAAAAGAATAGAGACCACGCAAAGCGAAAACTTTTTCGCTGAATCGGAATTTTATCTGTTGCCCATCGGGTGCGTCGATGAATAAATATGTTCGAAAAGGGAGTTCGTGCTTGCAAAAAGTTTTGACGTTTTTCGGCGCATTGACGAGAAAAAATTGTTGCCGAAGAAGCGTCCCGTTATTTATCGCGGGTTTCAAGTAAATTTAAATTAAAATAGGAAAAAAATATAGTTATGTAGGAGTCTATTCAGGGTCCCCAAGCTGTAGCCAAAATAAATAACCATAGTTCAATGAATAGAGGCCAAAATAGGGGGGTTACCCTACAAAAGGTCCGGTAGCTCAAGAGGGTAGTTAAAAATCTGAGTTTTTGTCACCCCCACCCCTGTGCTCCCTCCGCCATCTTGAAAAAACCCTAAAAAATTGGCACTTTTTTTAGTTTTTTGCCTTTAATTTCGTTCCAGTACACTAAATCGTAAATAGAAGTTAAAAGCTACTCCAACTCCATTAAATTATTTAAAAATACATTTAAGGAATGGATTTTGTAGCTAATAAAATTATCTAGAATATATGTTCTTAGAACTTTTACCCTAGAACAAAGTATTTCGGAGCTTATGCCGTCTATAGTAGAAAAAATCTGAAAATTTGCCCAAGCACGTGATTTTAGTCATTTTTGGAAATTACCTAGCTCCGTTACTAATACTCGCAGAACAACCATAGTACCACTCAATTGTAGATAATTATATGCTATAAAAAATTTCATATAACTCTTTTTGCGAGTTAGTGTACTGGAACGAAGTTACAGGCAAAAAACTACAGAAAGTGCCAATTTTTGATGGTTTTTTCAAGATGGCGGAGGAAGCACAGGGGTGGGGGTGACGAAAACTCAGATTTTTAACTACCCGTTCGACCTTAATCACATATCCAAAATTCAGAACTACCGGACCTTTTGTAGGGTAAAACTCCTATATTCATTGTACTACCAGTTCTTAGAGCTATTATGTGTAAATTCAGTAGTAAGGCAAGGCCATTACTGTTTAATCTGGTCATTAAACATTCTGTTAGGATGATTGACACCAAATATTGGCGTTCATAGTAGAGACGAAAGATCTTTAACCTACACTGTAACAGTGCTTGATATAGAAGGCAAACAACGAGGACTGAAAATAAGTAACAAACTAAATACTTCTTTTAAAAAATATTGAAATATATGCTCATAATTTTGAGGTACTTGGTTAGAGTTTTGAGCAGGTGGATAAGTTTACATGGTTAGCAGCAAACAAAAACAAAGAAAACTTTATACAGGGGAAATAAACCAGAGAATAATCAACAGAAACAAAGTATTTTTTTAAGCTTATCAAAAACTGCTTAAATCAAAACTTTAATGAGATATCTCAAACAAAATATCTGCACTACAATACTTAGGCCGGTGGTGACATATGGGTGAAAGGCATGGACACCAAAAGGAAATTAAGAATAACTATAAATATTTAAAAGAAAAATTATTTGCAAGATCTTTGGAAAAGTGCAACCAGAAGAAAAGTTATAAATTAGAAGAGCTAATAGATGGCGCAAACATCGTGAGCATCAAAGGTAGAAGATTAGCTTGGTTGAGATATGTACAGAGAATGGATAAGACAAGAACACCAAGAAAAATTATGAACTGCCTAAAGAGGAGTAATAGGGAGACTATTTAAGGAAGAAGTTATGTAGCACTTATTTATAGGATCGTTTGAATCATTAATCATTTCCTCTAGTCTCTAGTCGGATTCTCAGCAACTTCTCGGCAGATTTTTGGGGAGAAGTGCTTAAGGAGGAACCTAGCATGGGTATATGGATGCTTTCACTCAAAAGCGAAAAGCTTCTCTGAGAAGTGAGAAGAACCCAGTAAGTGCCAGATCTTTAACGACTCGAATCACCTTAATTGTGACTTCATATATTAGTAGCTTCTTTTAAAACAGATCCTGCCACCCTGGCTAAAAACCGTTTATTTTTATGTTTTAATTAATATTGTTTTGTTTATTAAAATATAGGGTTAATATTTTTGATAATCACCTGATTTTTCATATTCTACTTTGGGCAAAGCGATTTTATTTGCACCCTTTTCAGACCTTATTTTGGTCATGTGACATTTAAAATCGCGAAAAACTCTCGCTAAGGCCCTTTGCACATGCGCAATGCGTATAATGACACTTGCGTCGACAAACTCACCGAGTGGAGATTGCACTATGAAAACACCTTAATTTTAGGAGTGCAAAACCCGGCCGGGGCCGCGTTCTAGAGGCGAGAGAGGTTGCAACAATTTTAAGGTAAGTTCAATGTAAGCTAATCTAAATTTATCAAATTAACTATTTTTATAGAAATCTTAAAGGGGTAATAGGTACACTCGGCCACTTTTTTATTGTTCTCTTATTTTTTTACAGTTGCAGAATACAAAGAAACAATGCGTTGTTTGGCAACGATTTTCTTTAGTAGTTTTTAAACTTCGCTGAAATTCCGGGCTGTCCATATGAACTTAGTAAATTTTAAGATGACAATAGAGAAACTTTCGTCGTTTATTTTCAATTAATAAAACAAGGCACTATTTATTCCGGTTCATATAGTAAACAAAGGCCGTGTGTTGAAAGATCACAGCTGATTATTACAATGTGAAGGTGTCAAAATTGTGCCAGGCACTATTGTAGACTGGCTTTATTTCAATAATTCTGTATTTAAAAAGTGGACGATCGTACCAAGGACCGGTCTTTCGGGACTCCAATCACGTCCAATGCTTAAATGGATTGCGATTATCTAAACACAGTCACAATAAGGCTTACGTGGAAGAAACATACGTTTTGAGAACCTATAATTCTGTAAACTATAAGGGTCTTGTATAGCTAGTCAAAAGGCTAATAGGTCCAAACTTTAAGCACCCCGTTATGCAATCTAATAAGACCCATTGAAAGCGTCCGGCCCTAAAGACATAGAATATTATTAATAGCTGGGTAAGCAGATTGCCTACTTAGTTTAAGCCTAATTATATACCAAGGGTTAAAGGGGTGCTCACACAACCGTTAAAGAATGAGTAAGCGGCTTGACCAACTAGTTTGACCATCCTTGAATAAGGACACTTCTAAAATAAAGAAAAACCTACAAAAGCCTTTCTCTGAGCCACAAAAGCGGCCTATACATAACCAGAATTACTGATGTGACGACAAACAATATTTAATGGGTAAATGATGTGAAATTTGTGATCCAAAAAGGCAAAGGATTGATGGAAATACTAACCTCGTGATGTTGACACTGTCAGTTAACGCATTATCTACAATAGTGCAATTTTAATTTTCTGTACTTGATATGCAAGCGTCACTCTCCTTTATCTCCATTAATACAGTTAAAAGATTTTTCGCGAAATTCTCAGTTGCGAGTTTGTAGGAATGTTGTGTTAGAGAAAAGAAAAGAAAACTCAGTAGCCTTGTGACCGAGAATAAAAATCTGATACCATTCTAAGAACCCAGAAGAATAACGAGTCAAAATGTTGAAATGAGTAATCCTGGAACTTTCGTCGCTATTGACTTGGATCAAACAAAAAGGCAATAGACCTACTTTTGTTTTTCTGAAATTTTACATTTCTATAACAATTGGAATCACTACCTATAATATCAAATAAGAATTCTACATTTGTGCTTAAGCTTAAAACAAGAGAGTAATCAACTAATACTAAAAATAAAATTGTAGCAAAACACTAAATTTATTTTAACATTTTAAAATTATCATTTATTATATGTACTCTTATTTGCAGAATTTTGATAATTCCTGCGCAGATATTCTTAGTGTTTCTGGATGAAGGGTTATTTATTGATTCGCATAAAATAATGATATCAGTAAACAAGTATACACCTAAAAAAATCAGTCTATTATAACCCGTTATGTTCCAGAATATGATCCTAGTATTTAAAATTTTTTTGGATGTTTGGTGGACAAAATATTATAAGTGGATTTTGGGACTTCGTCGGATGCTTTTAGACTTTAAGCTCGCTGTCTCGTTCGGAAGACTCTTCCTCATCGCGGGAGCGTTTTGTTGTAAGGTTTTCTTTAACTATAGTAGGCATATGTTTCACATATTTTACTGTTAATTGAGTTTTCCCATTTTTCGTTCATTTCTCAAGCTCGTCCCGTACCTAGCCTTGTCGATTGTTGGTGTGTACGATCCGGTCTAATTTTTATTGTAGTATAATTCGGGTTTTTCGCAAGATTGTTCTTGTTACGCAGAATATCAAATGAAGTATAGTTTGAAGAACTAGTTGTAATAGACCGGGTGTAGGGCGTGTTGCAGAGGGTTCTCCTAAGCGATAAGAATGGACTGGAATGACCTTGGTTTCCGGAAGTACAGTTTAAAGTATGGGAGTGACAGCCACATCGTCTTTCCTTGATTCAGGCAACCCAGATAGAATAATATTGTACTCTTTACGGCTTCGTTCAGCGAGTTCTGCGATTATTGCGTCTGCCTCGTTAGTTGAAGTAAGGTTCATTGAGGAAGAGCCCTCTATAGCTTGTACTCTGTGCAAGAGAGATTCAGTTGTTTGTTTTAAATCAGCGATATTGAACTCGCAAATAGCAATGGAGGCGTCATGTGATCCAATAAAATAGACTTGGATTATTTATTTTTTTACTTGTTTTTATTACGGATGTTTTTAGCGACGAAAATTCGTTTATAAGAGCTTTAAAATGCACGAGAGTAACAGATGCATCTGACGTATAAGCACAAGGTGTAGATTTTTGTGGTACCCTGTAGCATTCTGCGCACTTTCAAATTGGTTTCCGTGTGTCGTCGAATTCATCATGTGTTACTGCCGAGCAGGAGCTGCAAGAATGGCTGGGCTCTATATTGCGTCTATGTGGCAAGCAAATTGAACTGGTGGGGGCCATGTCAAAAACCTTCCGATAAGGACTTATTTTAAAGAGCGTATACTTGTTTGTTGTAAGCAAAAATGTGATAAATGTGATAAAGCGTTCTGTGTGTTAATTTTAGTCATGTTTTTGTTGATTCTCTAGTTTAATTTACATAAATTCTTCTCTGTGTTTCATAATAACAGAATTGGCAAAAGGATTAAACGTGTGATCGGTAACAGTAATAGAACGAGACCGCTTATTATTAGTAACCTTAGTAGAAACTAAAAGGGGCAAAACAAAAACCGTTCAGGGATTAAATCTTATACTCGAGTTACGATATAATCGAGGTACACATAAGCATTCCGGTATTAATGTGCATTTTGTGTATGTTGCAAAAATTAGCGATATATAATTTTTAGTACTAAGTAGCACGATACCACTATATGCGCATAAATTAATAATAATTTAATAATGTTTGCAGTTTGCATTCACTAATTTTTTAGAGTCAAAATGATTATCATAAAACTTTGGAATCTGCTCAATCAACTATTTAAAAGATTATAATTTTACGTAGTAGCTCTGTTTAAACCAAATACATTATAGTATAAATACAGGTCATTTTCCCTAATTTTAATGATCATTTTTCGGGAAGACAGAATTTCGGTTAATCTGCATGCAGTTTGATTGTTATGAAACATTCCGTCACGTCACTACATAATTTGACAAATTGTCAATGGTTTGAGGTTATGTGTATTATTTTTTTCAAAAAACTAGTTAATCGGGTGAAAATTTCTCAAATTGTGGATGAAATTTGCAGTGTTCTTTAATGGAATTGTGTGGGGATTATTGTGGGAAACTAGAAAGAGTATTCGGACTGCAAATACTAGTACAAAAATATGGCAGAGAGTATTTAGAATATTTATTTGGTAAGTACTCAGCTTTTCTCAATGTCAAAGCTAATTTCCTACAGTTTATAGAGTTTTTATAGTTATGCAAAATGTAAACGAATATGACTTCAACACAGCTGTCCATTTCCTTCAAAATACACGCATGGCTCTTGTAAGTTTGTGCCTGCGAATTGAAATTTCCCATTGTTTTAATAGCAAGTTATGATTGCTTCATTTCTCGATTTTTTTGCCCGTATTTTTGCTTATAGGTATAAGTATGTCTAATTTAAAAAACCAACACTAACAACTATCACAAATATTTTAACAAATAGTTTTCCTTTATATAAAAAAGGTACATTTTTGTAAAAAACATTTTTAATTTCCAATTTTATTAGTATTGACCTTTTACAACCCCCATCAAGTTTTTTTTAATATCGCTAAAAAATTTTCCTCACAACAAAAGGTGCAGGCCAAACAAAAATCTCGCTGCTTGCCTGTCGCGCTCCGATGTCAGATCTCCGTTTCGTATTTTTTTGTTATTTCTCGTGACAAAAACTGCCATCCGCTTGTTTGAAGGCGATTATGCGAAAAAATCAACGGAGCATCAAAGAAGGTGGATATCCAGCCGAGGCAAATCCCGGTAAAATAAGGAAGTGCTCAGAAAAAGCAGTAAAGAATTGGAAATAAAATCTGAAAAATTAACACTAAATACCGTTGGCATATTTTAGCACTTTTAGTATGATCTTTACGTTTCGACTGAAAGTAGCATTGACCTACAGCACACACTGTTTTAATATCAGGGGGAAATTAAATAACAAGGAATTATAAAGAGTTTCTTGGGTTTCGGCCGGTACTTGAACCCTAACCTTTGGCTATGTACGCCAATGCTCTACCAATTAGGCCACATAAACCATGAGTATAAAAAAAATGTATGTTAAAACTCCGTATCACCGTCAGTGTCACAGTGTAGGAACACTAGTTCTCAGGGTTTTAGTTTTTTAGTTATTTTAAATAATTTTTCGTTCTTTAATTTTACTTTTGGTTTTGGAATTGATATTTACGGTTTTGAGTTAAACCTTGCATTATTGTATTTTCGTAAAAATTGGAAAGACTAATTTACAATTTCTGTTTGAACTTAATTTACTTGAAAAGTTAAATTTAAATTTTCTGTTCACTCAAGAGTCCTCCCCCGTTTGCGTTTTGTTTGTAGCACTACTTTGTATTATTTATTTTCTTTCGTTAACTAGCTCAAACGACTTCACTCCTCTTATGCTTGATGTAGTTTATCTTCATGGCTTTTTGCCTCCTTTTTTATAGTCTCTACCGGAGATTTGCTATGTTACTCTGTTAAGTACAACACCATAGTTGAATCCATACTAGTTTCAGTATTTTTTATAATATAATATGGTTCCGTTGAACTTGTTCTAATAACTGAGTTTATTTTGCTACACCTTATCCTAAGTTTTTCTTGTTTTTCTTAACATATTTTGCCTGATTTGAGTATGGTACAGGAAAGTTACCAAGTGTGATTTGTTTCTGATTTACGTTTATGTTTCTAGAATTAACATGAATAGATTTACTTTTATTTCATTTTATTAGTGACTGCTTAATGAAGCTTTTTTATTGATTTTTATCAATAAACCAGTATCATTGGCAAATGTTGTTAAGTTCCATTTTTTGGCTATCGTATATCGCAAGTAAACACTAAATATCAATAGGGGCCTAGTACGCTGCCCTAGTCTTCCATAAATTTGAGTGTGAACTTTCTATGTAATCCTAATAATTTTATACAACAATGGCGTTTCATCTTAAAGGTCACCGAGGTCTCGACAAAATGTGTCAGGTGCCAACAAGAAAGCCTGAAAACCTTATCATAAGAAATACAACTTGCTTACAAAAATACTGCAAGGCAGACTGTTTCGTACATTAGCAAAAGAGATCAGAACTTCCCAGGCACATGCATAATTTACATATGTTTTATTAAATTTACTTGAAAATTAAGAAAGACTGACTGATAAATTATTGGAAGGAACACATTGTTGATTTTTTATAAATAGAAAGTTATCGCCTTCTTGGCCATGCTCTTTTTATATTCGGCACCAATTTTCGTGGTAATAACATCGATAAAATCCATCAGGTTTCGATGGTTCCGATGGATTTCACCGTTCCACCAGTCGATGCCACGAAAGCTCACCGACTCTGGCAGCCGATGAGCTATTCCTGATGAATGTCATTTGTCTGTCATTTGTCATTCGAATGCTGTATATTTTTATAAACGAAAATTTGATCCTCGCCCTCTACCTTGATGCCCATGAGAAGTTTCCTCCGTTTCTCCCAATTCCATCTTTGTTGTGTAAAGCCTGCTGTCCATGGAGCGTATTATCCGCGCAGACTTTTTCCCAGGCTTTGATTGGCTCAAATTTTAAAATCAACTAATCAGAGCCTAAAAAAAGATAAATCCGCGAGGATAATACGCTCCATGGAGAGCCGACATAACAAAACTTTCGAAAAAAAAACAAAAATCTATTTAGATAATATAGGTAGGTATCATTTCCATATGTTTTCAACAGGTTTTTTTTTTGATGGCTCATCAGCATTCCATCGATGAATATCCAATGGATGTCACTTGTCATTTGTCAACAACCTAGATTTCTTGAATGAAAAAAACCGGGTGAATTTAGAGACTAAAGTCTCTTTAAGTCAACTTTTGCTCTTTGACAAAGATGGAAAAAATAAACAATAAGCAGTGATAAAATTATTTTATTTGCAAGAACAATCATAAAAAAATATTTGACTGCTTAGACATTTTCTGATAACCAGAATGCCATAAAGGCGATCAATGATTTATTAAATGATTTTATTTACGGGAAGGCATTGAAAAGGTAGACAAGTTCTGGTCAATGTGTATCAGCTAACGAAAGATTATGTTGAGAAATAAAATAAAACTTTACATTAAGAAAATCTGTTTTAATTGGCCTTCCCGATATTTTTAATTGGACTCAAATTACAGGAAGAATAAATAATTCTATGAGTTTGATTTTTCTAAACCTCCGTTTGAATAAAAAGCAGCTAAAAGGGAAAAAGCGACGGTCGGCGTGGGCCTATTGAACCTATACAGCTTGAGCAAGCAGTTTACGCGGGAAGAGCACAAATTTTTTCCCCTTTCGGAAAAAGAAATTGGGTGCCCAAATCCATTAGAGTAATTGCTACTACTCAGAAATGTAACTGCCAAGGTAAATTTAGAGGGACCAGCAGTAAAGGTTTGCTTTTGCATTTATTTGCAATACCGGCTCAGTGATTGACTAAATCAGCTCAGATTAATTCAGATATAAAATTCAAGCACCCTCTTTCTAAAACAGAATTAGGCATGAATATTAAGCCCATCAGATAAATCAGACGTTTTTTGAACGGATAGAATGTGCGATGCGATACATACACAGGTATGCCAGGAAAGCCTTTGGTAAACTCGTAATCTTTGGTGAGACTTTCCACACTTCTTAAATCGCGCGATTCTTTGAAGCCAACACAGTCCTTCAACCATTATTTACACCGAGCTTCATTTCCCGGTTTGATGATATCTTCCTACTCCGATCGGCGCGGGTTCATTGGCCTTCTCGTTGACTGATACCCCTGTGTGCCAGTGAACCCAAACCAGCATCACTCGTTTGTCATCGCTTGAGATCTCTAGCGTGTCTGCGTATTCTTCCATCAAGCTGTTAGCAATCTTGAGTTCCTTTAGTTTTGCTGTAAGAGCAATACGTATATTTACTGCTGGAAAATCGGTGGACTGATCTCCTAGCAAGTAGCTCTTTGAAACTTACTTAACCTGTTCCTGTTTTCCAGAAGTTTGTTAGTGCATTTAGGCGCAGTTGCTAATCGTACCATGCATATATCTTCAGCTCCTCCAGCGTTCTTATGGCACAAAAGAATTACTCAATTATCAAAACCATTCCATATTAAATGTAATTATCATTATAACTAAAGAAATACCAAAATTAATTCAGATACTTTAAAACTCTTAGCAAATAATTGGGAAACATTTGACAGATAGTAACGTAGGTACGACAACAAACAAAGTTACGACACATGTTTCACAGCCAACTAGGCGAAAAACTGTTTTTTTAAATTAATTTACATTTTCTAAGGTTAGGCTTGTTATACGTGGTTGAAGAGAACATTTTTGTGCTTTATTTAATGACTTATAAATCCGATATGGCAGACATAATAAACAACAAAGTTGGCTATGATTCCAAAAAAACAGACGACCTAGAAAATATTCGTTAACGTCATTGGTTTGGTTGGTAATTACTAATACAAAACTGTCATATTTTATAAAATTTGTGCACATAACCCAACTTTTAGTTTTTGGGCAATATTATATTAACCCCTCTATAATATTATTAATTTAGATACAGCATCTGATTGGGCTTGGAATGGGGCAACTTTTTTCCTATTTTACCAAAATTGTATCTTTTATCGTTTCCGGTAAGCTACTTTTATCTAGTACATCCTGTATAGTCAAAAGTTGTGTATATATTTTAAGACGACTAAACACAGAAGAGAATTACGTGGCACAATTTTAAAAAAATCGCCCCAATCAACTAATCAGGAAAGGAAAATTCACGAATTCAGAAATGTAGGAAAAAATAAAATAATGCCGCTGAGAACCGTAAGAAAAAGGTTTGCATTTACCTTGACAGAACCACTTAAAAAAGCTATATCTAAGATTAGAATCGCTATGATGACTGACAAACTTTATCGGGTTGGCGAAGAAAGAGATAATGTACAATCGACAAAAGTTTGCAGAACCATAACACGTACAGTAATAAACACAATTGGTCTTTATGTACTAGCACTAAGATTCTAACAGAGGTGTCGGTGTTCCTTGACAAAACTATTTACAGAAGCTACATCATCATTAAACCATTACAACGGAGATGAAGAAAGAGATAACGCCTAATCGGTCGAAGTTTGCGGAAATAGAATCGTACGTATGTACTAGCACTAAGATTTTTGTGGCAAAATTCCAAAGTTACATTTATAGTTTTTTACCGGTCCTTCGCATTTATAGGGTTACATATACTATTTTGAGCTTTCATAAGCTATTATGTCTAATACACAAGACTGAAATCTACGAGTTCAGCGTTAATGTAGGCTGCACAGGTATGTATATATTTTCAGATGACTAAACACAAAAGAGAATTACGTGGCATAATAAAAAAAAATAATAAGGAAAGGTAAAATTCACTGATTCAGAAATGTAGAAAAAATAATGTCGCTGACAAACGTAAGAGAAAGGTTTGAATTTACCTTGACAGAACTAGTTAAAAAAGCTACATCTAAGATTAGAATCGCTATGATGCCTGACAAACTTTATCGCGTTGGCGAAGAAAGAGATAATATACAATCGATTATAGTTTGCAGAAACATAACACGTACTAAGTACTAAGATTCTAACAGAGGTTTCGGTATTCCTTGACAAAACTATTTACAGAAGCTATATCTAAGATTAAAATCGCCATGATGACTGCCAACCATTACAACGAATACGAAGAAATAGATAACGCCTAATCGGTCGAAGTTTTCCAGAAATAGGATACGTACGTATGTACTAGCACTAAGATTTTTGTGCCAAAATTCCAAAGTTAGATTCATAGTTTTTTACCAGTCCTTCGCATTTATAGTGTTATGTTTGCCTTCCTTATCTACATATACTATTTTGAGCTTTCATAAGCTATTATGTCTAACACACGAGACTGAAATCTACGAGTTCAGCGTTAATGTAGGCTGCACAGGTATGTATGTAAATACGCGTGTGCAAAATGCAAAAATATATCGAACTTTATACCTTTTGAAGTCTATTTAAAAATATAAAAGGCACATAGCAAGCAATCGGATTATTCAGTTGCCTTAACATAGGTACTTCTGAATCGATGCCATTAGCTCAAGTGGTTGGCTAACCAATGACGCATGATGAAAATATCTACTGAGCATGCAGACTAATCTGCAATCTACAGTTAAATGGGAAGGAGTTTCAGACGAGCTTTCCTGTGGAGTGTGTCGTCCGGTGACTACACACAGGGACACAGAAAATCCACGTAATATGCAGTGGCGGCTGGTGACGTTTTAAGGGGGGGGCAGAACTTTATATTGCATGAAAAAGTATAAAAAACTTACCTAAACAATTTTATTTTAGCATTTAACAAACAAGCAGCTACTTGGTGTAGTTATTAGTTTATCGGTTTTCTTTTACATGCGCAAAGTGCTCGGATTAACACCAGTTTCAAACTCATTATGCCCCGTAGGGCAACCTCAAAAATCCCACAGAATTTTTAGTCTCTTAACCTACTAAGTATATGTCTATATTTTGTCACATTTTCATTAGTCTTGCCTAGCATAGAAAATTCTACGTGGTTATTTAAATAAGTAGCACTTACTTTGTGTCCTTTTTTTAACTTTTCACTAAAGTGTAAGAGTCAAATAAAGCAAAAAAAAAGAATTTCGTTTTTCACAACCGCACAACCAGTTTTCAGCTTCGTATAATTTTTTATTATAAGTTTTTTTGTAACAACCCTCTGCATTATTTGCACTAAAATGTTGGTTACTCTTTAGGTCCGGTCTTTGTGGCCCTAAAGATTTTATTTGTAATCGAAGTTCATATGTCAACGTATTTAAATTTGCACAGTTAAGGTATTTATTTACATTTTGCAAACAAACAAAAACAAACAATGGACACGCGACTGGCAAGGCTTTTAACTACTGACCTCCCCCAAATAAAAACTTTCCCCAAACAAACTGCAAAAAAAAACTGGAATCATTTTCAAAAGGTAGGGTTACAGTTACAATCAAGTTCGTTTTAGTGGTCCGGTCTGGTTATTAGTGACAGCTGATGTCAAAGTCAACCAGAAAAAAACCAAAAGTTGAACCGCGGTTCAAAACGATTGATTTGAATGTCAAAGTGTTTTTTGATTTTTTTACAATAAAATTAAATTAAAATCCAAAAGTACCAAAATTATTAATTTCAAATCAAAATTACACTAAAAAACAATAATTTTTTAATGTGTGCACTACGCAATATCTCGTGCTAAATCATTTGAATACCATACCAAGTGTATGGAACGTGACACTTTTTTTGCCATGCCGTTTGTTCAAGCGTGCTATAAGCATCATATCACAACACGTCATGCATATTCGCAGTTTTATTTAGGGTCTAGACAATGCTGTTAAGCTGTCTAAATAAAATTATACAAGTAGAGCATGGGAAGTCGCTGTTTATGCAGAGAAGAAAATAGCGAAATTTACGTTTGCCAATATCCCGCGCTTGTTTATTTTCCATAATATTTTCGTCTTTTTCCGAACGCGGCTAGTTTGATATTTATAGGTAATTTATAATAGCGCACCTACTACGTGATCTTGCTTAATACAAAATAAGACGACATCTGAGAACACGGCAGTGGCTCGCCAAGTTCGCGCAACTGCTGCACCTACTGAACTACAAATCTTAAACTTTGCACAGTACTCACCAGACCTGTTTCAATCTAAATAGGGTTCACGGAAATTATTTAAAAAATATTTTTTCAAAAACTCGGTTTTTAATAAAACGATTTTCGAAAAACAAATAAAAAAAAATACATTTTTTATAAAACTAATTTTTCCAAAAGCAACTTTTTCGAAAAACAAGTTTTCAAAAAATATTTTCTTTAAAACGGAAATTTTTTGGAAAAACGTTATTTCACGCAAAAATATTTTCAAATGAATTTTTTCCAAAAATAACTTCCTTAAACTAACTTTCTTGTCTTCCTTTTGAGAGTTCAAAATCGGTGTTATCCTGATCTTTTTCAATTAATCGCAAACATATCCTAATCTATTCAGTGGACAGGTTAGGATATGTTTGCGATCAATTGACAAGGGTTAGAATAACACCGATTTTGAAGTCTTAAAAGGAGGACAGGAAAGCTAGTTTAAGAAACATATTTATCGAAAAAAAATTATTTGAAAAAATATTTCCGATAATAATGCTATTATTCTAAACTTTGTTTTCGACACAATTTTCTTGAAAACCAATTTTTTTTAATGTAATTTTAAAAAATCTGCTTTTTGTTTTTTCAAAAAACAATTTTTTGAAAATATGATTTGAGAAAAAAAACTAAATAACACTAAGACAATTACAACAATTCCAGAGAGTGCCCACGGTTAAAGATCCCTTCCAAAAGATTGGATAAAAGTCCCCATACTCTACAGGGCGACAGATCTGATAAATGAGAAGCAACTTGTTGCGATTACTTAGTCTACTATTCTACCAAGCAATGGATATAATGCTTTGTATGATGCAACGGCCAAATTGTACACACGATCCGTGTGCCTTTTCAATGTCAAGCGAGAGTCAAGAATAACTTCAAGGTATTTCACGAAGTCCTACCCAGGCACGACAGTATCATTTATCGACACGTCTGTTGATGTTTTGAGGTTTGAGGTATGAGGTAGAGCCGCGGGACTGTAAGCGCGCTGGTCGTTTTATAAAATCTGGATGCAAAAATCCTTAAAAGGACGATGAAAAAATATTAATTTTTCCGAGCCACACAAAGACAATATAGAGGATTGGCACTCACCTTTTTAGTTGTTTCCGTCGTCCAGAGGAGCTCCTCTCGCTGGCCCAGTTGTTGCAGTCGATCCACACTAGAATCACTTGTTTGTGTAATGGTTTAGTTTGATTTTCTAAGAATGTTATTGGATTTTTTGGTTAATAGAATTTATCACCATGCTGCGTGGTGATCTCGATAGAATACGACAGACGAATCTTTTTTGGTTACGCCTTTTTGCGCAGATTCATTTTTCGTAGATGGCGCTGGCGTTTTGCTTGTGCCAAACAAAATTGAAATTGTGTGGGTTTTCCGAATACGGGAATTTGGCGCAAAATTTGAATTTAAAATTAAAGTTGCACGAACATTTTTACATTGAGATTAATTGAATAAACAAATGGCTATATAAAAAAATATAAGTTAATTGAAAACCTTAAAGGGTAGGTAATTGAAATCCGTTTTAGGTTTATAGATTAAAAGGAAAAAAAAATGCAAAAAATATATATATTCTAGATAACGACACACGAAACAAAAAGAAGTTGCTTGGGAGTTTAGTGCGCATCTAAAGGTAGTGGGCACAACTTGACCACGGGACGAGTGAAAAGTCCGTGTTGTGTTTTAACAGTAGCAACTCGAATGTGATTATCCCGACCAGGATGTACGGACACTATTCTACCTAGCAACCAGTGTAATGGCAGCCTAGTTTCATCTTTAATTAATACAAGCTTGATTTCAACCGAAGGGTCCGACCACTTAGAACGCTGTTGTAAAGTATTTAAGTACTCGAGTTTCCAACGCTTCCAGAAATCGGCATGAATTCGTTGGATAAGTTGCCAACGCTTAAGGGTATTAACTTTAAGGGTAGAAAGGTCAGGATCAGGAAACGAATTAAGGGGTTCCAATGTGAGGAAATGACCCGGAGTCAAAGACGTAAGATCGTTTGGGTCAGAGCTTTGCTCACAAAGGGGTCGAGAATTGAGTAATGCCTCTATTTGGGCGAGGAGAGTATAGAGCTCTTCGAAGGTTAGTATCTGGTCACCGATGACCCGATACAAATGTGTTTTTATAGATTTGACTCCTGCTTCTGCTAGACCATTTAGGTGGGGGGCTCCCAGACTATTAAGACACCATTTGATTTTTAAGCTCTCAGAAGCTAATTTCGAAAGATTATGGAGCTCCTTAATAGCCCCAACAAAGTTTGAGCCTTTATCACTTGTGATTTGGACACAAGTGCCACGTCTAGCGACAAAGCGTCGTAAAGCAGCGATGCACGCCTCTGTGGTTAAATCCGAAACCAGCTCGATATGGATTGCTTTGACAGAAGTATCGACAAAGACTGCGATATATGATTTACCAACTAGTGCTCTACGACGTCTCTGACCTACAAAGGTTTTGATTGGGCCTGCATAGTCCAAGCAAACGTGTAAAAAACATTTTAATTGTGACGTTCTAAAAGAAGGTAAATCCGACATGTACGGAGTGTAAGGTTTTGGTTTTAAGCCAAAGCAGGGAATACATTGCAATAAAAGCCTCTGAATAGCTCGACGTGATGACATAATCCAAAACTTTTGACGAATTAAGTATTGGACTGTGTTTATTCCAGGATGTATATTTTCGTTATGAGTTTGAATAATGATCAATTGGGTTAATCTATGAGATTTCGGCAATAATAAGGGATGTTTTGCCTCAAAGGAGAGTTGAGAATGCCGTAAGCGTCCGCCCACTCTAAGGAAACCCAATTCGTCCAAAAAGGGCGCGAGTTTGGGAAACGGCTTAGGTAATAGCTGAGTATTTTGAATTTTTTGAATGATATCCGAAAAACACTCTTCTTGGACCCTTTTAACTAAAACAAGTAGAGCCTTGTGTAGTTCAAAAGCGGAAAAAACGCCGGATAAAGGGTCAACTGAGTTTTTTCGATTGTGAATAAGTCTAAAAAAATGACAAATGATTTTTTGAATGGTATTTAAATTGGATATTTTATCGATCAGTCTATCAAAAAAGTTTTGATTTTGAATTTCTGCCGTCAGCACCACTGAATTTTCCGGTTTTTCTTCTTTGAGAACCTCGTCTGGAACTCCCAAAGAACGTTCATTTATAAACCTTTGAATTTGCCACTCCGTAGTGGGCAAGGTAATCCATGGAGGGCCGTGAAACCAAAGAGGGTGATTTATTAAGTTATTGGGCGACAACCCTCTGCTAGCGCAGTCGGCAGTGTTCTCGAGTGAAGTAATGTGATACCATGGGACTTCGGGGATTGTTTCTTGAATACGACTTACGCGGTTTGCCACAAAGGTCTTCCACTTGTGAGGTGAAGATGTGACCCAATGAAGCGTGACCTGTGAGTCCGAGAACGCAAGAATTTCATCGATTACGAGTAATGATGAATAGGTGCGAATAACTAGTTCGAGTAAATCAGCTAATAGAGTAGCTCCAAGTAGTTCCAAACGTGGGATTGAAATAGTGTGTAAGGGAGCAACCCTTGACTTGCCCATGACTAGAGCAGTTTTGATAATTTTATTTGGTAATTCGACGCGAACGTATACGCAAGAAGCGTATCCTAGCTCGGATGCATCGCAGAAACCTAGCAATTGACACCGTTGAATATTATTCGAAAAAATATGTCTAGGTATACAAAGATTCGAAAGAGTGGTTAATTGATTATTGAATTGATTCCAAAGTTTTTGCATAATCACTTTGGCTAAAAATGAAACAGGCGATAAGAAACCTATAGGATCACAAATTTTAGCGATAGCTGATAAAATATTCCTTTTGGTGGTTTTTCACAAGGGGTACAAGAATAGGTAAAGGTATCTGTAGAAGGGTGCCACTCAAGGCCCAACACCTTAATCGATGTTGAAGAATCGTCTTCAAAGGTAACAGGGATCTGACAATCAGCGGGCGACAAATGTGAAAGAAGTTTCGGATTATTTGATGCCCATTTTCTTAATTCAAATTTTCCCAATGTAAGCAACGCTATGAGATCCTTTTGAAGCGATAAAGCACCTTCTAGAGAGTTAGCTCCACAGCAAATATCGTCCATGAAAATGTTATTTAAAAGGACCTGGGATGCTTCAGGATAATTCTTAGCCTCCAGGATGGCTAGTTCTCTAAGAGTTCTAATAGCTAAATAGGGACTTGAACTAACACCAAATGTCACTGTATTAAGCCTGTATTCCTGCAGGGGTTCGTTGGGATCAAATCGCCAAAGTAGCCTTTGGTAGTCCCGATGAATTGGATTGATTTGAATTTGTAAAAAATGCTGTTTTGTATCAGTCAAAAATACGATAGAATAAAATCTGAATTTTAATAGAATTTCGGAAATATCGGCTTGTAATTTTGGTCCTATTAAAAGAGTTTCGTTCATGCTTAGGCCTTTCGAACCCTTAATCGAGGGGTTAAAAACCACCCGGAGTTTAGTCGTTGATTTGTCAAGACGAAGGACTCCGTGATGTGGTAAATAAGAACATAACTGAGGTCTAGGTTCGGATCTTGGAATTAAAGACATGTGCCCGTTTTTGAGATATTCTCTCATAAAATCCGAGTACATACTATAGAAATTTGAATTTTTTATTAAGCGAGATTCAAGAGACAAAAATTGACGATAGGCCACTGAATATGTGTCTCCTAGGTCAGGAGGGTCAATGTGACGAAAAGGCAAATTTACAGTAAATCGGCCCGAAATATCTCTAGTGGTAGTTTTTTGGAAAATCTCTTCACATCTTTTTTCTTCGGGTGAGAGAAACGTTTTTACTTAATTGATTCTAGTTCCCAAAATCTGCGAATATTAAAGTCGAGAGACTGCTCACAGGAAGTAAAGTAAGATTTGACTTGAGGTGAAATATTTATGTTTTGTGTTTGACCCATCAAGACCCACCCAAAAACTGTCTCAAAGGCGGAGGGTAGGCCGTGAGGTCCTGGAATTCGTCCTGATTGGACGATTTCTGTGTAAAGTTGTGCACCTAAGAGTAAGTCAATTGGACCAGGGTTGTAAAATTGGTTATCTGCAAGCTTTAGATTTGAAATATGACTCCAATTGGATGAATCTACCTGTACTGAGGGCATATTCAAACAGAGTTTCGGTAAAACGAAGACTTGAATAGAAAAGGTAGGCTCTTGTTGGCCTAGGGCTCGAATAGTGCAAGTAGAAATGCCGTTAGTGGCCGACGAAGATTGATTTAGTCCCAGAATAGGGATCGAAATTTTGTTTCTTGGCAAGCCTAACCTGTTAAGACACGCTTCGCTTATCAGGTTAGCTTGGCTACCGCTGTCCAGAAGTGCTCGGACAGGTTGGTAGTTACCCCGACTATCGAGTACCTCTAATTTTATAGTCGCTAGAAGCACTGTCGTCCGGGGCGTCAAGGTGGATAACGAAGAGTATTGATTTGTAGATGTATTTGGATTCGAATTGGTTTGAATTGAATTTGAACTGGGTTGAACAAAACTAGGGTTCTGTTGGCTAAGACTTGAATTTGAATTCTGATACGATAAGTTTGTGCCTGTGCTAGGCACGGCCACTTGATTTGAATTAAAACTTTGATTTAAGTTTTTTGAATTGAATTTTGGCTTGAATTAACAAAGGATTGACTTGAATTCTGACGAATTGAATCTGTCATTTGCGATAGATGAATAAGAGTATGGTGTCTATGTCGACATACCCTGCAGTTGTAGGTACTACTGCAGTCAATTACTTGATGATTTGAACGTAAACAGTTGCTACATAACGATTGTTGTTTTACATAAGTAAAACGATCTGAAGGAGATTTGGAAATAAAAACACCACACTGCGAGAGTGGATGAAAAGAATTATTGCACAGGGTAAAATTTGAATGAACTGAATCGGAACATAAACTCGAAAAAAGAACTTTAGCTTGGTAGTAGAATAGATCCGTATCTTCCCTAATTTTATCCTGTGCTTCGAATTCATCATTGTCGTCGTCCTTCAAGAGACCTATGATGTCATTATGAATGTTTTTAAATTGTTCATAGTGATCATCTAACGATTCGTAAAACGCCTTAAAAATTGGCAAGGAAGAACTATCTGATTTAGCTTTTGTTCCCAAGTTATAGGTTTCCGTAATACGAGATATTGAAACTTTGCGTTGATTCTCAAGCTTTTTTAACGACATATTGTTAATTAAAAAAAATAAAAAATATTTAAAAAGAATAAAACTAACACTTGACCCCTATTGACTTTAATTAGTCCAAAAGAGTCCAACAAGCATATATTTTATTATCGATTTCTCGAATAAAATGCAAAAAACTTATCAACAGTTGTTATCCTAGGTCGCGATTTTTCTCCCAAAATAAATGCACACAAACACAATTTGTACCTACGACCGCTTCTTTTATTATTTACAGGTAAATACTAATTCTACTAGATGTGTTTGTTTACCTGTTAAATAAGAATAAAGCATTTAACTCACAAGCACTTTTGTTGTTTTGAAAATAACTATTTATTTAAACAAATTTCGATTTTTGAATCAAAACAAACGACGTACGAAGTGCCAATTTTGGCTGCAATGAAATGTGGTTGGAGCAACCGTTAAGCCACGCAAGGGGGGACGGAACCTCCTTCCTAAACTGGACACGGCAACAAACAAATTTTAAAAAACTATCTGGGTCGTGGGACCAGAAAATGTTGATTTTTTGAGGTTTGAGGTATGAGGTAGAGCCGCGGGACTGTAAGCGCGCTGGTCGTTTTATAAAATCTGGGTGCAAAAATCCTTAAAAGGACGATGTAAAAATATTAATTTTTCCGAGCCACACAAAGACAATATAGAGGATTGGCACTCACCTTTTTAGTCGTTTCCGTCGTCCAGAGGAGCTCCTCTCGCTGGCCCAGTTGTTGCAGTCGATCCACACTAGAATCACTTGTTTGTGTAATGGTTTAGTTTGATTTTCTAAGAATGTTATTGGATTTTTTGGTTAATAGAATTTATCACCATGCTGCGTGGTGATCTCGATAGAATACGACAGACGAATCTTTTTTGGTTACGCCTTTTTGCGCAGATTCATTTTTCGTAGATGGCGCTGGCGTTTTGCTTGTGCCAATCAAAATTGAAATTGTGTGGGTTTTCCGAATACGGGAATTTGGTGCAAAATTTGAATTTAAAATTAAAGTTGCACGAACAACGTCTCCCTGCAGGGCTTGACGAGGGCTCTGGAACGAAATACCGATTTATACAATAGCGAGTATTAAAACAGCGGTATAGAAATAGCGACAATCAAAATAGCGATGTAAAAAAATAGCGACTATCAAAATAGTGATATTTCGGTTCGGTTTTGGCATATAGTTCGAATACGGGGTTTCCTTCTAACAAATTATTACAAGAAAAAAACTTCCCTGACTTCTTTCCCGGGATCCTAGAGGGTGTGAAGCCGAACAGAACTGAACCGAACCGAAAAAGCATATTTTTCATCACCTGATGCGTTTCTTTAATCAACATTTTTATCATCAGTTTTACCCTCTTTGGCCACTTTGTTCCACAAAACTTTTAAGAGGATTGTATATTTAAAGAAGTTTATTACTGGTCCAATCCAAATAGTCTCTATTTCGCTTAAGCTATATCTATTTATACGATAATATTTAATATGCCTTAATGAAGTGCTTAAATTTTTCTTTAAAGTATCACAAATTTTACTCCCATTAATAAGCTTTAAGCTCTTTAATTCCTAACAGCTTTTAATAAAATAAAGGCGCTCCAAAAAAGAGTAAAAGAAACAGTTTTACCATCAAGACGCGAAAGAGCTATCACTGATTATGATCATCTTAAGAAGCAAATTATACTATAAAATAAAGTCTGGTGACCAGATAATTCTAAGACGAACCAAAAGCAATCAAAATTAGATGGTTGCTCGGAGGAACACGAAAAGCCGTTGTACTGCTGATTCTTACTTAATAATAGGAGTCGAGAACGACCATACCAGCCCAGCCTATGGACAGGAAGAAGAGACATCAAGGCATCTTGTGGCAGAATGTGAGGCCAACGCAAGGATGAAACTTCAGGCATTCGTGGCACGAACCCTTAGCGAGAAAGAGCTGTACTGTATCAAATGGGCTAACATACTGGATTTTGTAAAGAGAACAGAAATGTGCAATGAGCTAACTGGACCTTAAATGGAAGTTCAAAGTGTGGGTTAAAGGATTTAACCTGGGGCACAGCAAAAACATAAGATGTGCTTCGAGTGTAACGACAGCTAACTAGGGACATACAAGTAAAAGCGTTGATTGAATACCATTTCTCGATTAGCCAGATTAGTCAGAAGTCTGATATACAAGCACAAACCTCTTAATCAAGTGGCATTACAACCTCTGGTGCGTTTTATCATCATTAACCAAACCCCTCTTCCTGGTCTCTCTGGTACCATTTTTCGCCACTTTCTTATTCTAGTAATCTTGATGTCACCTTTTTTGTTTTCTCCCTCTTACTCTTCTTCCTGCAGGTCTCAAGTTTATTATTTTTCTTGGTGTTCTTGTCTCATTCATTCTCTTTACACGTCCCAACCAAGCTTATCTCTTACTTTTGATCTCTTACGATGCTTGGATTATCTATTAATTGTTCATTTTTATAATTCGTCCGTATACGACATATTCATCTTCTGTTTGAACTGGTCCAAAGCACTTACGAAGTATTTTTCTATAAAATATATTTAGTTGTTGATTCGCTTTTGTAAGTGCTCATGATTCGCATCCATATGCCTCTACTGGCCTATATCTAAGCACATACTTAGAAAAAGTAAAAAGATTTGAAACCTATACAATACAATATTTGCTTCATAATTCAGAAAATTACAAATAGCGATGTAAAAAAATAGCGACTATCAAAATAGTGATATTTCGGTTCGGTTTTGGCATATAGTTCGAATACGGGGTTTCCTTCTAACAAATTATTACAAGAAAAAAACTTCCCTGACTTCTTTCCCGGGATCCTAGAGGGTGTGAAGCCGAACAGAACTGAACCGAACCGAAAAAGCATATTTTTCATCACCTGATGCGTTTCTTTAATCAACATTTTTATCATCAGTTTTACCCTCTTTGGCCACTTTGTTCCACAAAACTTTTAAGAGGATTGTATATTTAAAGAAGTTTATTACTGGTCCAATCCAAATAGTCTCTATTTCGCTTAAGCTATATCTATTTATACGATAATATTTAATATGCCTTAATGAAGTGCTTAAATTTTTCTTTAAAGTATCACAAATTTTACTCCCATTAATAAGCTTTAAGCTCTTTAATTCCTAACAGCTTTTAATAAAATAAAGGCGCTCCAAAAAAGAGTAAAAGAAACAGTTTTACCATCAAGACGCGAAAGAGCTATCACTGATTATGATCATCTTAAGAAGCAAATTATACTATAAAATAAAGTCTGGTGACCAGATAATTCTAAGACGAACCAAAAGCAATCAAAATTAGATGGTTGCTCGGAGGAACACGAAAAGCCGTTGTACTGCTGATTCTTACTTAATAATAGGAGTCGAGAACGACCATACCAGCCCAGCCTATGGACAGGAAGAAGAGACATCAAGGCATCTTGTGGCAGAATGTGAGGCCAACGCAAGGATGAAACTTCAGGCATTCGTGGCACGAACCCTTAGCGAGAAAGAGCTGTACTGTATCAAATGGGCTAACATACTGGATTTTGTAAAGAGAACAGAAATGTGCAATGAGCTAACTGGACCTTAAATGGAAGTTCAAAGTGTGGGTTAAGGGATTTAACCTGGGGCACAGCAAAAACATAAGATGTGCTTCGAGTGTAACGACAGCTAACTAGGGACATACAAGTAAAAGCGTTGATTGAATACCATTTCTCGATTAGCCAGATTAGTCAGAAGTCTGATATACAAGCACAAACCTCTTAATCAAGTGGCATTACAACCTCTGGTGCGTTTTATCATCATTAACCAAACCCCTCTTCCTGGTCTCTCTGGTACCATTTTTCGCCACTTTCTTATTCTAGTAATCTTGATGTCACCTTTTTTGTTTTCTCCCTCTTACTCTTCTTCCTGCAGGTCTCAAGTTTATTATTTTTCTTGGTGTTCTTGTCTCATTCATTCTCTTTACACGTCCCAACCAAGCTTATCTCTTACTTTTGATCTCTTACGATGCTTGGATTATCTATTAATTGTTCATTTTTATAATTCGTCCGTATACGACATATTCATCTTCTGTTTGAACTGGTCCAAAGCACTTACGAAGTATTTTTCTATAAAATATATTTAGTTGTTGATTCGCTTTTGTAAGTGCTCATGATTCGCATCCATATGCCTCTACTGGCCTATATCTAAGCACATACTTAGAAAAAGTAAAAAGATTTGAAACCTATACAATACAATATTTGCTTCATAATTCAGAAAATTACAATATATTTATAATCAACAGGACGGAGAGATCTACCATAGCTCTTACCTAACCGCCTAGTAAACAGAATGGTTAAAAAAAATTAAAATAAATTCACTAAATGAACTTAGTCCTTATTCTAGGTATGAGCACGTGCAGGCAGCACTTTAAATAAATTTACTACCTATCTCATTTAGAACATTTTTCTACGTAGGTACGGGTAGACCTCGTCAGATGTCTATCAGGGGAAATGAATCGACTCCTACCCTCCGTAGATTCCAGGTACTCTCCGACCCGGAGAGTTAGCACCTGTATAGGGTCCCTTTCCCAGGGTTACGGGAGAAGACCACATCGATATGAAAGGCGGAGAGAATGGACCTCGGGACGGTGATCATAGCGTAGGTGGCAACCCTTTCTTTTAGGGATAGTATAAAAGACCACAGCTGTTGCCTTACAGTATGGCGTTGGCTCGTCAAAGGCTAGAGGAGAAAAACCTTGATTAAAAATCCTGGCCCTCCAAGTAGGGGGTTGAGGCATTAGACTGGTTCTCTAATACTTGTAAAACAAAGCAATTACAAAAAAGCCTAAACAAAGCCTTGGAGCAATCTATGCAAAGGACTATGAATATAGCTACATGGAACGTACAGGGAGTGAATCAAAAGTTGGACATTATTGCAACTGAAGTGCAGAATTGTAAGATCGATATTATTGCACTCACAGAGACAAAAAAGAAAGGAACAGATACGAATAGTGTCGACAATTTTGTCCATATATTCACTGGAGTCCCAAAAGAAAGCAGACCAGCCAGAGGGGTATCCTTGTTAATAAAGAAAAATCTAAAGAATAAAATTACAGACTACGATTGCATTAGTGAAAACATACTTCGAGTGAACATGAAGATGCTTGGACAAAATATAAGCATAATAGTAGTCTTCGCACCATCAGATGACGAAAGAGTAGCTACAAAACAAATGTTCTTTGACCAACTGGATGAGACTATCACCAAAATCGGTAATACCAGAGAAATAATTATGCTTGGCGATTTTAATAGCCGAACTGGTAGACAAACCCAGAGCAAAGTGATACGACCATTTGGAGAGAAAGTAACAAATGATAATGGCTTAAGACTGATGCAATTGTGTGAAACCCACAACCTAAAAATAAATAATGGTTTTTTTAAACATAAGGATATTCATCGATATACCTGGATTGAGCCAACAAGAAATCTTAAATCAATCATTGATTATACTATAGGTGGACAACACTCGCAATTAAAGTGGTATGATGTGCGAGCACTTCGTGGTGTTACCTGTGGATCTGACCACTATCTGGTAAAAGCAAAAATATTATTCCCTTTAAGAAAAACAAATAAGGACGAAAGTATTGGAGAAAATGAAAACCTAGAGTGCATCGAAGACAATCAAAAATACAACTTTAGAAGTCTAGAACTCGAAAGTACTCAAAGATTGTATCAGAACCGATTAGATCAAAAATTAATTAACACAAATCACTCATTTGAAGAGATATATATAAACATAATAAAAAGCTTGAAGGAAGCAAGCAACGAAGCTGTTGGATACCAAGATAATAGAAATAACAGGAAGATGTGGTGGACGGAGAAAATACAGGAAATGGTCAAAGAGAAAAATGCGCATACTTGAAATGGCTCAGTACTAAAGAGCAAAGAGACCTAGAAATATACAGGGAAACCAGAAGACAGTTAAGAAGTTTGATACGCACAGAAAAAAATAAAATGTTTGAGCGCAAATGCCACGATATAAATACACACGTAGGAGGTAGGCAGAGCTCTGAAGTATGGAAATTTATTTCTACAGTAAAAAACCCAACAAAAGAAAAAGTAAACATCTAGATCATCAAACCAGAACAATGGACAGAACACTACAAGGAACTGCTGCAGGAGACGAGACCCAAATATCTAACAGCCTCTCCGAGGAGAGACATAGAAGTACATGGAGAGGAAGTAATCATCGAAAAAGAAATGATAAAGAATAGTATAAAAAAGCTTAAATCCGGAAAAGCTAGCGGACCTGGGGGAATATATGCTGAAATGCTCAAATATGGATCAGAGAAACAACTCGAAAATCTCACATATATTATCAATCAATGCATAAACGGACATCCAGTACCTGATGATTGGAAAATTGCATTCATATCCTCAATACATAAAAAAGGAAACAAGCTGGATTGTCACCAGCACTCTAAGTAGATTGTACGGTAGGATTCTTAGAGATCTAATAGAGAATGATTTTCATGAACAAGAAGAAGAAGAGCAAAGTGGGTTTCGTGCAGGCAGATCTTGTAGTGATAATGTTTCTTGTCTTAAACAAGTAATTGAGAAAAGAAGCGCCAGAAATATAGAGACTCATATTACCTTTGTGGACCTACAAAAAGCATATGATACCGTTCCAGTAGAAAAATTATGGACGGTGTTGGAACAAACTAATATCAATCATACATACATAAAAGCGATAAAAGAACTATACAAAGGGTCAAAATCTAAAATTAAAATTGGAAATCGCCTTTCAAAAGAATTCCTGGTAATAAAAGGCTTAAGACAGGGATGTTGTATCTCTCCAACTCTTTTTAAAATATATATCGCAGTGGCTCTAAAAAACTGGAAACGTAAAGTGCACGGCATGGGAATACAACTTAACGACCGATTTACTATATACACACTACAGTTTGCTGACGACCAAGTAATTGTAGCTAATGATAAAGAAGACATGGAGTATATGATGAGAAAGTTAATGGAAGAATACCAAAAGTGGGGATTAACAGTGAACGTGGACAAGACACAGTACTTATGTATTGGAAACGAATCCAGTGAGTTAGAACTAGACAATGGACAAGTAATATCTCCATGCAATGAGTATGTATACTTGGGTGTCACATTTGATAAGACAGGAACAGACTGTAAAGAATTGGAAAAAAGAATAGTAAAAGCAAAAAAGGTTATTGGATGTCTTAACAGTATTTTATGGAGCAGAGAGATAAGAAAGAATGTAAAATTTAACATATATGAAACAATGGTAAAAAGCACGCTGTTGTATGGAATAGAGACTTGTCGCGTAACAGAAAAATACAAAACAAAAATGGAAAGTGTCGAAATGGATGCAATAAGAAGATCAATGAGAATATCTAGATTAGATCACATAAGAAATGAGATCATAAAAGAAAGAATGGGAATCGAGGGAAGCATAACGGATGACATCACTAAAAGGCAATTGATATGGTACGGCCATGTACAACGGATGAACGACGAAAGATTACCAAAACAGGTCCTAGAGTGGCAACCAGAAGGGCGCAGAAAAAGAGGACAGCCTAAACTAGAATGGCAACAGTCAATCCAAAGATCAATGATTCGAAAGAATCTGACAGAAGATGATTGTCAGGATCGAAGGAGGTGGAGAATAGGGGTCGGACAACGTAGAAAAACGTTCTAAACCGACATAGTAGTAGTAGTTCTACGTTGTCCAAGGCCTATTCTCCACCTCCTTCGATCATCTTCTGTCAGGTTTTTTTGACTTATTGATCTTTGGATTGACTGTTGCTATTCTAGTATAGGACGCCTTCTTTCTCTGCGCCCCATTGGTGCCATTTTAGGACCTGCTTTGGTAATCTTTCGTCGTTAATCCATTGTACATGGCCGTACTATATTAGTTGTCTTTTATTAATGCCATCCGTTACCCTTCCTAGCTAGCCTATTATCACAGCCATGATAATATATTAGCCTTGAAAAGAGTTTTTGTAAATATCTCAGAAACTAAAGCTTCTACGAAGTTTTTGGTTATAGCACGAATTATTCAGCAAAAAATAGTCTACTACATTCCGAAAACAGTGTATTGATACGATGCTCCGTTAAAAGGTTAAAAGTTTTTAATTGTCAAAAAACTACCATTAATGGATTTTGACCAAAATCGAATCAGCTAAGAGTGTCGAAGACTATTTTGCCTAAAAATGTTCTGAAAATCGGTTTAGCGGTTTAGGAGCTAGACACACACAACGGCAGACATCACGACGATATTGCTAGGATAGGTCAAAATACATCCAAATAAGACATTTTTGGCTTTATCATCGTCGAAAATAATACCTTCTCTAGCCATTCCTACGCGGGCTAGGAAGGTAAAAAATAAAGTATGTACACAAGCAAAGGACTGTAGTACCAGCGTTTAGGCAGATGTGATGTCACAGATACTTAAATTTAGGATAAAAATTTAAAAAGTTGAAAATATGTAATAAATAAGCTAAGTATTGTTAATGTATTAAGTTTTTCTATAACAAGATACCATATTTGAATTTAAATTTGAAAACTCACTTAATTCGTTTCCGATTTATAAGTACTGTGACTTGTCTACATTCATTGTTAATTCCCACTTTTAGTATTCTTCCGTTAATTTTCTCATCATATACTTCACGTCTTCTTTATCATTAGCTACAATTACTTGGTCGTCAGCAAACTGTAGTGTATATAGTAAATCGGTCGTTAAGTTGTATTCCCATGCCATGTACTTTACGTTTCCAATTTTTTAGAGCTACTGCGATATATATTTTAAAAAGAGTTGGAGAGATACAACATCCCTGTCTTCAGCGTTTTTTTACCAGGAATTCTTTTGAAAGTCGATTTCCAATTTTAATTCCACCCTTTGGATAGTTGTTTTATTGCTTTTATATCTGTATATTAGTTTGCTCTAACACCGTCCATAATTTTTTTACTAGAACAGTATCATAAGGTTTTCGAAGGTCCACAAAGGTAACATGAGTCTATATATTTCTGGCACTCCTTTTCTCAATTACTTGTTTGAGACAAAAACATTATCACTACAAGATCTGCCTGGACGAAACCCACTTTGTTCTTCTTTTTATTGTTCACGAAAATCATTCTTCAAATAAATTAAAAAAATTACAGGTAAGAAAAATTAAACTAAAGTTAATAGCACAGAACATAATATTATGATATATTTTATGTTCGAATTTGCTTAACATATTTTGAATTGTTTTTTAAAATTCGTTCTAGAGTTGTAAAAACTTTGTTTGAAAAATTGCACTTCTGTTATATAACACCATCTATTTGATTTCGTGACAACGTATTTTTTTTTAATTGCTACGAGTTTAAGTAAAATCAAAAAAGACAAAAAGAAAACCGAAAATCCTGACTGCCTTATGATCCTGGTCCTTAAAAAGGGGTTAGCTTGCCAGTTACTATTTGCTACGCAAAGAAGCAAGATGTGGCGCAACGTGGCGCATTGAATAAAGGAGTTTCCGGAAAACTAATGACGGTCATTAATTCGGCCAACTGCGCTGATGCGGTGATCAATTAAAATTTTCTAATTTTAGAAGAAAAGAAAACAGGATTATTAAGCCGTTTTAAAAACTTAATTGATGTAGTTTTTCTTTTTTGGAAAATTATTATCTAAGAAAGAGAGATTAATGTTGAACGTCTTACTTAGGCAAATAAATAAATAAATAAATAAATAAATAAATAATTTTAGTAAAGCAGTAAATTACGCCATTTATATCAAACGTCGATCAATGTTCAGTGTGTTTTTTAGGTTATACGAAGTAGGGGAGCCATGTTGATCTTGCAACCATACAACGTCTTTTTAAAGTCTTTTCTCTTTTCTAATTTTTCGTCAATTTCTTCTTGTCAGACTTGGGAATATGGAAATGAGGCTTGAACAGATTAATACTTGCTTGTACAATATTTAAACGACCGACGAAGTTTAATCACGTAACTATATTTTTTAAAGTAATTTTGTTATTTTTTCTTCTTTGGTGGTTTTTAGGATATCGATACATGTTTTGTTATCTGTATAAAAATTGTCGACAACCGATCGTTACTACACGTTTTGATATAAATTAAACTAAACACGGAAGTCTATTTTCTCAGCTTGTTCAGGGTTAATGTGCGCATACTTATAAAAGAAACTTGTATCATTTGGTTAATAGAACATTATTTTCCATTAGCGTTTTTACCCCCCTCTCAGACGTGAGCGTCAATCAGCGGAATTTTTAAGCCAAATAATACTAACAAACGTAAATTTTAGTACCCGTGAATTTAAAAATCAAACAAGTTTTCGTGGCTAATCGGGTATTTTTACCCGTTTTTGTTTCTCTCATATATTTCCGTGGGTAGCTCGAAAGCTTAACCTCACGGGGGTCCAAGATCTAATGAATACCTAATAAGAGTTGACAGTTAACTGTTTTGTCCTTATGGGACTCCTCAGAACACTGCTCGGTCAATGTGACACCATTGCCAAGTTAACCAGACCGTTTTCTCTCTCATCCTACGTCTATAGTGAGAAAACGCTCGCAAGAAGCGCAAACTACCGAGATGCGAGAGAAACTAGAACAAGAGCAGGAGAGTATAAACTGCTATATATATATATATATATATATATATATATATATATATATATATATCAATCGACGAAAAGATCGATTGCAAAGAAAAAGAAACCATCCGTGACCTATGGAATTTTATTATGTGGTTTTTATTACTTAGCGAGTGTTCTACAGTGACAAGTTTTTCTGCGTGTCCAAGACGGCAGTTGACCTATTAAAACCTTTAAAGGAAAATAATCAAAACAACCCTTCTGTTCTTGTTACCAAACCATGTTCTAAAGTTTTAGAATCGATTTTTGGAAAATAATGAAAACCAAACGCCAATAAATGTTCATTAAATCTTTATAAACCTTAAATTGACCACACACATAGGCCTGGGCTTAAAAAAAGTCATAATCCAGGCAATATTTTTTCAAGCACCCCTTATCTAAGCCCGAACCAATATAGAGCGATCAACGATATAAAACCATTTTAAACAGATAAAGCGCCTTTTAGTTTCCTATTATTTAGATAATTTATGACTATAATTCGATTTTTTTGAATTTAGATGTTGATCAAGTTTTCTTTACCAAACGAGGATTTTCGACATTTTATTAGAGCCCTCCTCATTCTGCTCTGTCTGGTATGATTCTTTATTACCTTCTTTGTACTGTATTAAAGTGGCACCGCGTCATCAAAACCGTGATGGGCGGGAAAGGAGTAGAGGGGTACATACAGTAGCACGCACTTCCTTAAAATTTTTTATTAATATTGATTCCCAAAACGAGGCACTGCACTAATTAGTCATTAGCTTACCATTTTACTTGCTTTTTATTTATGTCTTCTTCTAAACGATTTCATTAGATAGGGACATATATACTCTTATCTGGTTGTTACGAACATATTAATTTAGCCGGGCTTTGACGTTTTCTATTCGTTGTTGTCTTGACTGTTTTATTTTAAACAAATTACGACCAAGCTTTTTAAAAAACAAATTACCGTTTTTGCAACCAGATCAATAGTTGCGCACATTTTAATATAATTTTGTATTCTCTTTTATGTTTCGGATCTTCATTTATTAGGTAAGTACCTATTTTATATCTTCTTTAAAAGGTCTCAGTGTTTTATCCATTGAGTTGTATAAGGCTGAAAGGGCCTTAGAGACGGAAAGAGAAGGCATTTTTTATTGACCCTATCCAATTTGGTTTCTAGACATTATTGAACATGTGGAACGGACAAAGATAGGCTGATTTTGCATGCTAATAATACCCTAGATAATATATGGGTACTTTGACAATGTTGTCTAAGTACAAAAATAAAATTTTTTTGAATTTCGTGCGGGAATATTACAAAAAAACGTTTAAAAACAAGTTTAGAAGTAACTATTTGAGTTCAACCATGGTGCGAAATTGTTTTTGTGCAAAATAAGAAAAAAAAATCGATGAAAAAAAACATTTCATGGGTAAGTCGACTTGACGGATAGTTTTTGGTAAAACACGAGAAAGTTCCGTAGCGTCACGATAGATAGTTTTTTCTGCGACCGTGCGATTTTACCCTCACACAATTTGACTCAGAAAGTGTCACTTCCCCGCACTTATAAGATTATTTTTTAATAATAATTTGTCATGAAATGTGTTGCAGTCTAGGACAACTGGGCGCCGCCAACTCGGCGCTACCAACTGGGCGGCGGGCCAACTGGGCGCCGGGCCAACTGGACCCGGGCCAACTGGGCGCCGGACTAAAATATTTTTTCTTGATAAAATGTGCAGATGAAAAACCAAATAGATATATTATTATTTATGCAAAAACAAAAATCCTTTACGTAATATTCTTGAAATTTGGTTTTGTTAGAGTTAAATCCATTAAGTCAAGTGTTGAAATTTTGGTAGGTCTAGAGTTCTGGTAAGTTGATAACATAAAATTTACGTTTTTAATTACAAGAATGGCGAATCCAAAATGGCGGATTTCTTTATTTTTAAACCGATTTGTCTCAACCTTGAAAGTTTGAAGTGTTTGGGATCACTTAATACAGTTTTACCCTTAAACTTAAAAAAAATAAAATGGCGGATCCAAAATGGCGGACTTTCTTATTTATGCATCGATATGTATCGAATATGGAACTTGGGAACAGGGATCAATCCTAGGACCGCTTCTTTTCCTGCTGTATGTGGGTGATCTCTCCGAGAGAGTAGATGCTCTCATGTTGGCCCAGTTCGCAGATGATACATCATGTGGGGAGGCAGATCTTACCCTAACTGAGGAGATGGCGGCCTGGTGTAATGAAAACAATTTGAGTCTAAATGTACAAAAGACAGCTTTAATTAAATTTAGTAAAAATGGTCAACCAAAAGAATCTCTATTAAGTAAGAATAAATCACAAATCAATAGAAAACACCGAAAAAGTAAAACTTTTGGGGGTAATCATAGATCCACTATTAAACTGGGAAGTTCACATTAATAGTTTATATTCAAAATTAAATGGTGCAAGTGCAGTTATAAGAAGGTTAAGAGAGGTTATAACAGTGGATAGTTTTAGAGTGTACTAGTTTGCTTGTAATTCAAAGCATAATCAGTTATGGCATTATATTTTGGGGTTCAACTAGCGATGCAATCAAAATATTTGTAGCACAGAAGCGAATAATAAGGGCTATTTTAGGAATACACCCAAGGGCTACCTGCAAACCTCACTTCAGGAACTTAAAAATTTTGACTGTTCCTTCTCTGTATTTTCTGCATTTGATAACTTTTGTAAAAAAAAAATTTCATTTATTTCCTCAAAACAGAGATTCTTGTGGTGACCAAATGCACATTATTACAAGAAACAGAGAAGGCCTAGCAATACCCAAACATAAAACATCATTTTTTGAGCGGGGTCCTGAGTATATGGCAGTTAAGGCTTTTCACAGGCTTCCTGAGATTCTCAAAAGGGAGAACAACCTTGAGAAATTTAAAAAACTAGTCAATAATTTTCTGCTGGAAGAAGTTTTGTACAATTTTAATTTTTGATTTTTAGGTAATGTTAAAGCTAATTTTTAATTTAACTGCATTTTGTGGTTTTTTAATTTTGTATTTAGTGTCACTTTGGCATTTCAACAATGCCATTTTAACATTTTGTTAATCAATCAAAGTTTCTAGAATTTTATTTTTGGAATTAATTTTGTTATTTAAAGCACTTGAATTTTACCAATATTTTACTACACTGTAATGACACAAGTAACTTGTGAACCTTAGAATGTTGCAGCACTTTGGAGGCTGAGTTTCTCTGTACTGGAGTGCTGTAGGATTTCTGGTCTTTTTTTTCTTGACGTTGCTTTTTTGTAAGAATTACATTGTAGATTTTACAAGCTTGTTGGCAATAAAGTGATATTCTATTCTATTCTTCTATTCTATTCTTGGCGGTGTTTCAAGTCGCTGATTATAAGTTTTGACTTTAACTCATAAAAAATTTAAAATGGCGGATCCAAAATGGTGGATTTCTTTATTTTAAACGGATTTGTCTTAAACTTGAAAGTTTGCAGTGCTTGAGATCACTTAATACAGTTTTATACTCAAACTTGAAAAAATTAAAATGGCGGATCCAAAATGGCGGACTTTCTTATCTATGTATCAATATGTATCAAATATGAAACTTGGCGGTGTTTCAAGTCGCTGATTACGATTTTTGACTCAAACTCATGAAAAACTCAAAATGACGGATTCAAAATGGCGAATTTCTTAATTTTTAAACCGATTTGTCTCAAACTTGAAAGTTTGCAGTGCTTGAGATCACTTAATACTGTTTTATCCTCAAACTTAAAATAATTAAAATGGCGGATCCAAAATGGCGGATTTTCTTATTTATGCACCGATATTTATCAAATATAGAACTTGGCGGTGTTTCAAGTCGCTGATTACGATTTTAACTCAAACTCAAGAAAAACTCAAAATTGCGGATCCAAAATGGCGGATTTCTTTATTTTTAAACCGATTTGTCTCAAACTTGAAAGTTTGAAGTGCTTGGGATCAGTTAAGACAGTTTTATCCTAAAACTTAAAAAAATTAAAATGGCGGATCCAAAATGGCGGATTTTCTTATTTATGCACCGATATTTATTAAATATATAACTTGGCGGTGTTTCAAGTCGCTGATTGCGATTTTTGACTCAAACTCATGAAAAACTCAAAATAGCGGATCCAAAATAGCAGTTTCTTTATTTTTAAACCGATTTGTCTCAAACTTGAAGTTTTGCAGTGCTTGAGATCACTTAATACAGTTTTATCCTAAAACTTAAAAAAATTAAAATGACGGATATAAAATGGCGGATTTTCTTATTTATGCATCGATATGTATCAAATATAGAACTTTTGACTCAAACTCAAGTTTAAAGAAAGACATGTAATATTTTAAGCTTAAGACAAATCGGTTAGTAAATAAAAAATCTGTCATGTTGCCATTTTGATTTTTTTTTAGGTTTAGGTCAAAATTGATAATCAGCAATATCTACCATTTTGGATCCGCCATTTTAAATTATTTATGAGTTTGAGTAAAAAATCATAATCATAAATAAAAAAATCCGCCATTTTCCATCCATCATTTGAAATTAAATGCTTTCAAGCACTGCAAACTTTCACGTTTGACACAAATCGGTTTAAAAATAAAGAAATCCGCCATTTTGAGTTTGAGCCAAAAATCATATTCAGCGACCTGAAACACTGCCAAGTTCTATATTTGATTAATATTGGTGCGTTAATAAGAAAATCCGCCATTTTGGATCCGCCATTTTAATTTTTTTAAGTTTGAGGATAAAACTGTATTAAGTGATCTCAAACACTGCAAACTTTCAAGTTTGAGACAAATCGGTTTAAAAATAAAGAAATCCACCATTCTGGATGCGCCATTCTTAAAATAAAAAACGTAAATGGTTTTTTACCAGGTTACCAGAACATTACACCTACCAAATTTCAACACTCGACTTAATAGATTTTGAAATTTTTGTATAAATATTTATTTTGTTTTTTATCTGCACATTTTATCGAAAAAAAAAATAGTCCGGCGCTGAGTTGGCCCGGCGCTCATTAGGCTCGGCGTGGCGCCCTGTTGGCGGCGCCGAGTTGGCCCGGCGCCCAGTTGTCCCATTCCGAATGGAAATTTTTAGTTCCGAAATTTCATCTGACTCGAGCATAACTTGTAGTCCACCCAAGAAGAGAAGAGTTGAAGAAGACCCTTGTTCAAAGAAAGAAAACATTTTGCCTGGAAGGTACATTTGTAAAGTTCTAAGATGAAAAAAATAATTTAAATACATCCACTGCACTTAGCATGCTAACAAATTCTTTTTATTCTTTTTTTTTCTGAAGAGAATTTTGTAAACACAGTATACACAAGTAAGTATTCATGAATTGTTTATTACTCAAACAGAAAATTGTTGATAAAAAAATGCTAGTGTAATCCAAAATTTTTATTTTTCGCCGCCAGTGCCCTTTTTTATCCAAGACAAGCCAATATAATATTTTTGCGATGATGCATGTGTCCAGACTTACCAAATCGAAATTCTGTTTTCATCCCTGTCTTGCTCATTAAATTCTTACTTGTATGTGGTCAACTGCGATAAAAGCTTGATATAATGGCAATTTAGGCCCATGCCGGGTCTACCTGTAGGGTATAGAAGTCAACGGTTTTATCATACAAATATAAAGCGGCACACTGCATGTACAATGTCACTAATTTTTTAAGGCTTCTTTACTTAGATTTTGCCGCAAAATTTGGTTTACCATAGCTATGACGCGGTGCCACTTATATACATCCTCAACTATATTTTTTTTTTTTTTTGGTGTTCTTGTCTCATCCCTTCTCTGTACATGTTCCAACCAAGCTAGTAGACTAGAATTAGACCGGTCTTCTGATCTTTATGTCGAATTTTTCACGTCACTGGTGGTCCAGCTGATTTTTGTAAAAAAAAGTTAGATTTGATAAGAACAACTAATTGAAAACTAAGGCAATTTTCCTACTGTTTTTTAGTGACAATTTAAAAACTATCCACCCCAGGTATTTCGAGAGCCGATAGAGATATTTACCTAATTGGATTGGAAATGGAACGTTATTTATGTATTCAATGCCTTGGTCGCATCAACCGTGTTAGCGTCGGCTACGCCCATCAGGTTTTTTTAAATTAACCTCTCCCTCCCCCCTTTGTGATACCATTTTGGAAAGGAGTGGAGTTCACTTGAAGTGTGCTAATGGGCTAGGAAGGTATGATAACCATTAGGGATCCATGTATTTTTCATAGTGATTTACCCTCGACAAATCTGTGACTCGTTCTTCTTCTAAAAAATTATTTGTTCAGATTTCGCAAATATCCAGTCGTATGCATTTCAACAACTTTTTAAATTGGTTTTTATTTTTCAACTGTAAATATATGTTTTGATGTGTCCGTGCCTATTGTAACTTATTGTATAGTATTGTCCGCTTGGCTTTTTACTTGAATACCGATAACCCAAAATAATACGAAGGAACGAAAATCCTCTTTGCCATCGGTTTTCATTGGAGAGCAAAAGGTCAATATTGACTGTGCCTCTTGTGCGTAAAAAATACAGTTTACACACTTTATCTTACTTGACAGGTTCAGTTAGGTCGTAGAATAATTCTTAAATTTTTATAAAATTTTTCGCTGAATTATTGCCGTCGGCCAACTTTAATACTAGTCCATCTTTTTGTAATTAACAAAAACGCCTTTTTAATAAAACCGTCAAAACCAAAGATTATACATAGCACTAAACTATTAAATAAACAAAAAAAAATAAAAGCCATGCCAAACTTAACTAAAAAAGGCGAAATAAAATTAAGAAACTAAAAGGAGATCCCTTTCTGTTTACTTGTTGAAAGTGAAAAGTTTCTAAAAAGAACTGTAAAATAATACTTGCCATATAAAAAATTGTGAGATAAGTGCATAATATGTTAATATAAGGGCTGTCGGTTATATGTTGCATATAGGAAGGCGACACTGATCGAATGTGGTTACTAAAACTTAACCTCAATCTTTACCTAACTTAAATTCAAAAAGGTAGTGCGATACATATAGTTCTATAGCTACAGTGAATTTTGTAAGTAAACATATCAGTCGAACAGGGTTGGATGGGACAAGGGGGCAACCGGGCAAATGCCCGGTGGGCCGGTATAATTTTGGGCCGGTTTGGGCCGCAGGCCCGATGTACCTATTCCAAATTATTTATATTCATTTTTGTATTTGACAAACGAACTAATTAAAACTTTAAACATTTAAATTAAAAAAATCTGTCTGTAGTAACTCCAGGCATGCGTTACTCGTTTGATTGTTACAGTTACTTTTATATTAAAATAATTATAATGTATCAAGGAGATAATGTGATAATGGCATTTATTAATTTCTTTTTACAATACCAACATCCAGAAGAAAAGATCGGGAGATTAAAAAAAATGTAATAAAAATATTGTCCAATTTTTTTTATATTTGTGTTGCTGTTGCGAAATCTCTTTTAACACACTTTGTTGACTATTTTGGTGGGGATTGATCCCCCTGATCTCCCCCATCGGTACGGCCTTGCCAATATCTCATATCATAGTTGCGGAAGATCATTTTTGGTGCTAAAATAGATAAAACATCTAAGAAATTGATTAACCGATTGAAAAATCGGTATTGGGTCCAATTCAAATTATAGAGTAAATTGCAGCATCAAGTTCATTATTGAAAAAGTCGTTACCATAATATGAAAAATTAGTATACCTGCTCTGCCCCCGGTAGTTAAAAGGGCGCAAGTGAAGAAAGTTTTAATTCTTCATAAGGTAGTACTACAGTTACTGCTATTATTTTTTAAGTTTTTTTTTTAATTTTATTACATAGGACATGATGGAAAATCCGTCTAGACCAAAAACCTAAATTCGAAAAAGTGCTGTTGTATGTTGAAATTTTGTACGTTTTTATTATTTTTTTTGAGATTTCATTTTGTAAAAAAATTAGATATTGATTATGTTAATAGACACTTAGTGTTTAATATAGGCATACAGAATATAAAACTTTACAAAAATAACTAGAGCAGTATCACAGATATTAATAAAAAAATTAGATTTTCTGAAAGTTAGGATGTTTAGGACATGCATACATATGTTTATATGAAGTTTTTTTCCCAAAATGCAAATTACATCCTTTAAAATTAGCATGTTATTTAAAAACAAAACCTCCATAACATCAAAAACAAAAATAACACAATATGGCTTTGTTTCCTTTGCCGTAAAATTTTTGTGCCGAAGCAAGGGCCGAATAAAAAAAAATTGCCAGGGCCGGTTTGTTTGAGCCCATCCAACCCTGCAGTCGAAAAATGGAATTAAACCGAGAACATTTTCGGGCAATAATTTTTTGCAAATTTAGGAAGGAAATTATCTCAACAAGTATGCCATGCCGAGTTGATGTCTGTTTTCGGTAATGAAACACCACATCAGTCGACAGTTTGTTGTTGGTATTTTTTTTTACGGGTATGGTATGGAGAATTTAAGCGTGGACGGATTAGCCTTAGCGACTATCCAAGGCCAGGTGCATGAAAAACAACTGTCACCCAGGAAAACATCGATGCTGTGCGTATGCTCATCACGGAAGATCGACATGTGACATATTTTGTTTTACACTGGGAGTTTCAATTCAATAAGGATCAATCGCCCAGTTTTACAAAGTTAGAGCCAGGCTAAAGCATTTTAAACCATCACAAACATCTGACCGCCGATGTGTGAAGCAAACGTTGCTACCACTACACTACGGACGACGACTTGCATATCGCATATCGGCTTTATTGGGGATTTCAAAGACCTCAATTCAAAAAATTTTCCATGAAGAATTAGAGGTAAGAAAATTAGTTTTTAACCGAAGAACAGAAAGAAGCAAGGGTCAATTGGTGTCAGAAAACTCTAGACCGCTTTGAGGCAGGAAACTTGAAAAACGTGTACAGCATTGTCAGTCTGTTTGGGTGTTCCAAGATAAAGAAAAGCCATCAAAAGTCATCCGTTCTCGAAGTGTTTCCAACAAGATGGTCGCCACATTTGTCTCAAAAGCAAGTCATGTGGCAAAAATTCCTTTGGAAGATCAAAGGACTCTTACTGCCGATTGGTAAGTCACCATTTGTTTGCCGACAGTCATGAGTGAGCTTCGAAAAACGAACCCCGAACCACGAATCGTCCTCCGCCAAGACAATGCAACTTCGCACAAAGCACAAAAGACCATTGAATTTTAACACAACAAAACGTCGAATTGTTAGCCATCCTTCATACACGGGACGATCTAAGTCCCGATTTTTATACTTTTCCGAAAATCAAGAAACTACTGCGTGGTCAAAGATTTCAGTCGCCAGAGGAAGCAGTCGACGCCTTTAAGACTGCAATTTTGACAATACCAACAAACGAGTGGAATTAGAGCTTTGGCAACTCGTTTAAGCGCAGCAAAAGTGCATTAATATTTATGGAGAATACTTCGAGAAACAATAGAGTCTCTAAAAGTTATCTACTGTTTTATACCAGCTCTATATGCAAAACCTAAAAGACAACCCTCATACAATATAAATTGTTGAAGAACAAACATGTGTAAAGTCAAACCAGCATTTTCTTTTCAGCGTAAAAGAAATTACTGTCGCCACTGCTGCTGTGAATAAACTGTGTCAAAAAAGGATAAATCCAGATGTGTATTATTGGTCGGCCAAAAAATAAACCCATTTTGGCCGAAAGTTTTGCCAACATCTGCGCTTTATACAAACATTTAATGAAATGGTTTGTATGTTATTCCGTTATGTGCTTTGTTCCGTATGTAACTTTTGAAAAAGTAATATTTTTTGAAAACTCATCTGCTACTAAAATATAATGAATAACAAACGGAACCACATAGATCCTTCTGAACAAAAAGGATTTGCTCTACAATAGAAATTACGAGGGGTGGCTTTTAAGTTTTGCATATACATCTGGAATAAAACAGTAGATAACTTTTAAAGACTTTATTGTTTCTTGAAGTATTCTCCACGAAAATTAATTTACTTTTACATGCTCACACCAGATGCCAAAGCTGTAATTCCACTCGTTTATTGGTACTGTCCAAATTGCATTATTGAAGGCGTCGACTGTTTCCTCCCGTGACTGAAATTTTTTACCATGCAGTCCATTCTTAAATTTCGGAAAATTATAAAAATAGTTGGGACTTGGGTTGGGACTGTATAGAGGATGGTTCAACAATTCGACGTTTTCTTAGGTTAAAAATTCAATAGTTTTTTGTGCTTTGTGCGAACGTGCATTGTCTTGGTGGTGAATAATTCATCGTTCGGTGTTCGTTTTTCAAAGCTCAGCGATGACTTTCGATAGACAAATAATGATGTACTAATCGGCAGTACCTCTTTTCTTCCAGCGGAATTGTTGCTTTGGAGACAAATCTCAAGATCATCTTTTTGGATAAACTTCGAGAAGCGATGACTTTTGCTGGTTTTTCTTCACCTTGGAACACCCAAATAGACGACTGACCTTTATTTTCGTGTTCATATGAGAAAATCCACGATTCATTACCACTGACAATGCGGTACACGTTTTTCGAGTTTCGTGTCCCAAAGCAGTCTAGAGTTTTATGACACCAATTGACACTAGCTTCTTTCTGTTTGTCGGTTAACAGATGCACTATCCAGCGGGAAATTAATTTTCTTACCCCTAATTCTTCATTCAAGTTTTTTTGAATTTAGGTCTTTGAAATCCCCAATGAAGCCGCGATATGTCACATGTCGATCTTCTGTGATGAGCATATGCACAGCATTGATGTTTTCCGGAGTGACCGCCGTTTTTGAGCAGCTGGCCTTAGATCGTCGCTAAGGCTAATCCGTTCACGCTTGAATTCGCAATACCAAAGATAAACTGTCCACAGATGTAATGTAATTACCGAAAACAGAAATCAACTCGGCAAGGCATTCTTTTTGGGATAATTTATTTCGAAAGTTGTGAAAAATTATAGACCGAAAATGTTATCGGTTTAATTCCATATTTCTGATTTGTTAACTGAAATTAACTGTAGCTATAAAACGTGTCACACTGACGTTTTGAATTTAGGTTAGGTAAAGTGAGGTTAAGTTTAAGTAACTCTATGTTCTTACTCGTATATGCAAAATATGAAAGACAGCCCTCGTAATAGTTAAATACCAAGCAAGCTTTTTCACAGTTTCAGCACTTTTGGACAAATCGGATCGATTTAAAAGAGACAAACTATACCTGTACGTTTTTAAATCTGAAAAATCTTGCTACGCCATGCAGGGATAAAATAGTAGCAGAAACGACACTAAAATCTGCAATAAAAAGTTCATTATACTCGCGCAAAAAGGCCAAAGGTTTGTAGAAAAACGTATACACACACTTTTGTTTTGCGCTGTTACGGCTAAATATGTAAAGGGATGCAGCTGCAATTTTTGCCTTTCCTACCCGCGCAGCACCAGGGCCAATATTTGTGCATAAAAAATGTATTCTTAGTCAATATCGATATCTTAAACTGTTGTCTTTAAACCAAAAAATACCGAAAAAGAATTTATATCCAATTATTAAAATGTATGGAATTAAATTAATTTGTAATACACAACAATAAAATTTTAAATTTACTTTAATATTTATCAAATTTTCTATTGTCAAGTGGCGCTTCACATTTACGAGGTTTTTTTCAGAATCTTTAATAATATTGGCAGTTTCTTGACTTTTTTGTGGGGTTCTTGTGGGGTATTTATTTCATGTTTGTATATTAGCCTTCATGTGACCCCAAAGGTAAAGCCAATGGATTAAGTTCAGGGCAGCAGCGTGGTCAAGGAAAATCACTACCGCATCCAATCCGATGACGTAAGAAACGATGGTTTAAGTGACGCACTGTAGCTCGAAAATGCGGTGGCGCTTCATCCTCTTAGGTTCAATAGTATACCAGTTAAAAGCTCAATTAAATCGTTTTCTCATAACTGCAAATATTGTTCTTCATTAAGTCTCTGCGGAGCTCAAACGGGCCAATTGAAAAATTATTAATAATGCCCCACCAAAAATAATGGACAATTCATGTTGGAAGTGTCTCTCCCTTGATAGATACCGACTTTCCAGGGCATAATGGTAATTATTTCTGCAGATAAAAACTCCACGCCTGGTAAACTGCTTCGTCCGTAAACAATATTTTTTTTTAACATAGGGTTTTTATATTATTTATTTGTCATGTTTTGGCAGAATTCTAATCTAGCTAGCAAATCTTGTGGCAACAAATTTTGAACAGGAGTAAGATTCCAGGTACTCTCTGACCCGGAGAGTTAGCACCTGTCTAGGGTCCCTTTCCCAGGGTTACGGGAGAAGACTACATCGGTATGAAAGGCGGAGAGGATGGACCTCGGTACGGTGATCATAGCATAGGTGGCAACCCTTCTTTTAGGGATAGTATAAATGCCTTTCAGTCTGGCGTTGGCTCGTCAAAGGCTAGAGGAGAAAAACCTTGATCAAAAATCCTGGCCCTCCACGTAGGGGGTTGAGGCATTAGACTGGTTCTTTAATATTTGTAAAACAAAGATATTAAGAAAAAGTCTAAACAAAGCCTCGGAGCAATGGACGGAAATTCTCAAAGACGAAAAAAGCAAAGACAAAGGACTCTGAATATAGCTAAATGGAACGTACAGGGAGTAAACAAAAAGTTAGACATCATTGCAACCGTCAGTGTGCATCAGTGCAGAATGGTAAGATAGACATTATTGCACTTACAGAGACAAAAAAGAAAGGAACAGGTACAAGTAGTGTCGGTAACTTTGTTTACCTATTCACTGGAGTCCCAAAAGAAAGGAGAGCAGCCAGAGGGGTATCCTTATTAATAAAGAAAAACCTCAAACATAAGATTACAGACTACATTGCATTAACGAAAACTTACTTCGAGTTAACATGAAGATGCTTGGACACAATATAAGCATAATAGCAGCCTACGCACCATCAAATGATGAAACGGTAGCTATAAATCAAATGTTCTTCGAACAACTTGATGAGACTATCAGTAAAATCGGCAAAACCAGGGAAATAATTATGCTTGGCGATTTTAATAGTCGAACTGGTAGACACACCAAAAGCAAAGCGGTAGGACCATTTGGAGAGGAAGTAACAAATGATAATGGCTTGAGAGTGATGCAATTGTGTGAAACCCACAATCTAAAAATAAATAATGGTTTTTTTAAACATAAGGAAATTCATCGATATACCTGGATCCAGCCAACAAGAAATCTTAGATCAATCATTGAATAATCTATAGGTGGACAACACTCGGAACTAAAGTGGTATGATGTGCGAACACTTCGTGGTGTTACCAGTGGATCTGACCACCATCTGGTAAAAGCAAAAATATTATTCCCTGTAAGAGAAACAAATAGAGACGAAAGTATAGGAGAAAGTGAAAACCTAGAATGCATCAAAGAAAATCAAAAATACAACTTTAGAAGTCTAGAAATCGAAAGAAGTATGCAAAGATTGTATCAGAAACGATTAGATGCAAAATTAATAAACAGAGCATTCATTTGAAGAGATATATAGAAACATAGTAAAAAGCTTAAAGTAAGCAAGCAAAGAAGCTGTGGTACCAAGATAATAAAAATAACAATAAAGTGTGGTGGAGGTAATACAGGAAATGGTCAAGGAGAAAAAACGTATATATTTGAAATGGCTCAGTACTAAAGAGCAAAGAGACCTAGAAATCTACAGGGAAACCAGAAAACAGCTAAGAAATCTGATACGCACGGAAAAAAATTAAATGTTCGAGCGAAAATGCCACGACATAAATACACACGTAGGAGGTAGGCAGAGTTCTGAAGTATGGAAATTCATTTCAACGTTAAAAAACCCAACAAAAGAAAAAGTAAACATCCAGATCATCAAACCAGAACAATGGACAGAACACTACAAGAGACTGCTGCAGGAAACAAGACCCGAATATTTGTCAGCCTCTCCGAGGAGAGACATGATTATCGAAAAAGAAATGATAAAGAATAGTATTAAAAAGCTTAAATCCGGACAAGCTAGCGGACCTGGGGGAATATACGCTGAAATGCTCAAATATGGATCAGAGAAACTACTAGAAAATCTCACATACATTTTCAATCAATGCGTAAACGGACATCCAGTACCTGATGATTTGAAATTCAGCATTCATATCCTCAATACATAAAAAAGGAAGCTTGTTTCAACAACTACAGAGGAATTTCAGTAACCAGTACTCTAAGTTGATTGTACGGGAGGATTCTCAGAGACCTAATAGAGAATGATTTTCATGACCAAGAAGAAGAAGAGCAAAGTGGGTTTCTTGGTGGGATCTTGTAGCGATAATGTTTTTTGTCTTAAACAAGTAAATGAGAAAAGGAGTGCGAGAAATATAGAGACTCATGTTACCTTTTTGGACCTATAAAAATCATATGATACCGTTCCAGTAGAAAAATTATGGACAGTGTTAGAACAAACTAATATCAATCATACATATATAAAAGCAACAAAAGAACTTTACAAAGGGTCAAAATGTAAAATAAAAATTGGAAATTGACTTTCAAAAGAATTCCAGGTAACGAAAGGCTTAAGACAGGGATGTTGTATCTCTCCAACTCATTTTAAAATATATATCGCAGTAGCTTTAAAAAACTGGAAACGTAAAGTACACGGCATGAGAATACAACTTAACGACCGATTTACCATATACAGTTTGCTGACGACCAAGTAATTGTAGCTAATAATAAAGAAGACATGGAGTATATGATGAGAAAGTTAACGGAAGAATACCAAACCTGGGGGTTAACAGTGAACGTGGACAAGACACAGTATTTATGTATTGGAAGCGAATCAAGTGAGTCAATCAAGAACTAGACAATGGACAAACAATATCTCCATGCAATGAGTATGTATACTTGGGTGTCACATTTGATAAGACAGGAACAGACTGTAAAGAAAAGAAAATAGTAAAAGCAAAAAAGGTGATTGGTTGTCTTAACAGTATTTTATGGAGCAGAGAGATAAAAAAGAATGTAAAATTTAATATATATGAAACAATGGTGAAAAGCACGCTGTTGTATGGAATAGAGACTTGTCGCGTAACAGAAAAATACAAAGCAAAAATGGAAATTGTCGAAATGGATGCAATAAGAAGATCAATGAGAATATCTAGAACAGATCATATAAGAAATGAGATCATAAAAGAAATAATGAGAATCGAGGGAAGCATTAACGGATGACATCACTAAAAGACAACTGATATGGTACCGCCATGTGCAACGGATGAACGACGAAAGATTACCAAAGCAGGTCCTAGAATGGCAACCAATAGGGCGCAGAAAAAGAGGGCGTCCTAAACTGGAATGGCAACAGTCAATCCAAAGATCAATGAGTCAAAAAAACCTGACGGAAGATGATTGTCGGGATCAAAGGAGGTGGAGAATAGGCGTCGGACAACGTAGAAAAACGTTCTAAACCGACATAGTAGGAGTAGTAAGATAGTCGGGAAATAAATTTTCTGTGTGCAAAACTCTTGAAATGGTAGATTTAATTATTCGCGTAGCTGCTTCCAACCGCCTAGTGTTAAGCTTTCTGTGATACAAACCAAAATGCCCTCTTTCTGTTACACGGTTATTGTTTTGGGTCGTCCACCAGGATTTTACTTATAAAATGACGGGTTAAAAATTATCGAAAAAACTTTTCGATGTGGTTCGTTTCTGGTTGGATAGAGATACATACCTTGTTACTGGACTACGACTGTTATAAATTGTTATAATTTGCTCGCGCATAAACGGAAATTATATCTCTTAAATCACTGAAACTGATTACGCCTAAGAGTTTTTTATAATTAAAATACTAATATTAAACGTCGATTCCCTGTGTGAAATGCATAATATTCCCGTCACTCATTAGATGTGCTCTGAAATGTGAAATATGCAATATTTAAAGACTGGCAAACGGCTTAAGATATCGATATTGACCAGGAATACCTTTTTTATGCAGAAAGAGTGGATAATTTTTAATGTGAAGTCAAAAAAGTGGCTTGTATCTTTTTAACGATTAAGATTTGCCACCACATTTATCTTCTTATTTTGGCCTCTAGAATCACCTGTTGCACTATGGCCCTTCAGTTATGGGACACAATGTATACATATAGATCATTAAGCATTCCCATCCAATTTTCCGGCCAATAAAATAAGTTTAAATCTGTTTTGGACTACTAAGTAAACACAAAACCATCCTTAAGACTTGTTTCTCACTTTTTTTGAATATTTTAAATATATGAGGACACAATTATTTAATAGTCTGAACAGTAACCTAAAAAATAACAAGTTTTGGATACAGCCTTTTAAATGTGGCCCAAAGAGGCTCTAGTATTTTGCTTTGTAAATAATGACTGTGCACTTTTACGGGAACGGGTTTAAGCTCCGTGTAAAACCCTCTTGTTTGGTTCCCGTTGCCTAAATGCACACAGTGGTGTCAAAACTGAAATGTTTTTGCAATTCTTTGTACTGAAAAATATTGAAGCTATGATCAAACTGGTGACTGAAAATGGTCAAGTGACACATGACAAAATCAAGGAGAGTTCTAGATTTAAGAAACTGATTGGCAGCTACACAGAAGATTGTAAAAGACCACCTATACGTCTAAACAAGCAGTCTTCTAAAAAAAGCCATACTTGTGCACAAAAAACAGCTAAAACAATCGGTTTTTTTGCCAAACAGGAAGTTAAGTTATTACATTATGATTGTACATTTTGATTATTCGAGATTTTTATTTTTGATATAAAGTGTTCGTAATTTTGATTTTTGATAAAATGTATTTCAATATTAGCAATACATACGCCTTTAACGTGGTTTATTAATAAAACATGTGGGAATTCATGTGTTCGTGTTCGTGTGTGAACATCGCAGCAAACCATGATTAAACGGAAAGGGATTTGAGACGTGCCTTCCTTTCGATTGTGACGTTATGATAAATAACATTGTTATTAAATGATTTTTGTTTTATTCTATTAATTTTGTACCATTTTCAAAAGTGTTATTTTAAACTATAAATTATTAAAACCAATTTTTGATAGGTTTACTACCTTTTATAATAGCGCCCCAAGTGATTTATGATGATTCATATGTGAGTGTGCCTTACAGCCCTTCCACTGCGACCACCCAATCAGATGGATACTCGGAACTTTACAAGTGTATGAGATATCTCGTACCATCTGCTAGTTTAAGCCAGGTAAAAGGGTGTGGGTATATGGTATAGTGTGGGTGTATCATTTGGATACATTACAAATGTACCGCCGCGTATCAAATGCCAGGATAAACCGCGTGAAAGGATGTATGTGTATCGGGTGCTATTGTAAACTTTATTCGTTTTTAGTCATCTCTGGCCAAATAAACGTGCCACTGTGCCACGCCCACTATGCATGCATGTCTGGGAAAGGGATGCATTTTAAATGGGCGCGCTCAAGCGTTTTTCTTTTACCTTGGCTCCTGTTTACACTATACGTACGCGATTTTCACTTGTATATAAAGAAACAAGCGGCTGCAGCAGCAGGAAAAAATAAAGAAATGCCCTAAAACAAAACACGGAATACACTACCCGAATCTAGTGGAGGAAAAAGCATAAAAAAATTGCGACAAGATATTCAAAGTATATCTTTTTTATCATTTTGACACAAAATTCTCATAATGTGAGCCTGTTTATCCCTCAAAATATCCCTTTAATAATGTTATATTGGATTTTTAGAGCTTTAGTAATAGATGGTCTATGGTATGGCACAGTTCTGGCACCTCATTCTCTTTTGAGATACTGCTATATCAACAGTAATATTACGGAAGTCATCTCAGCCATCTTTTACTTTTCTTTTTGTGTTTTGTTTTTGTATTTGGTAAATTGTTATACATATACGACAATTTCTACCCCCAGAGATATTTTTTACAATTGGGCACTTAAAAGAAGATTAGTAAATTTATGAGTAAACTTTTTCTATTCCATAATTAAGAAGTTTTAAAGAAATGTTACAAGGTCCTGATGGTTTCTTAGTTTTGAGGTACAAATTTAATTTCTTTGTTGTTAACCTAAGATAAGACGTTACGTTCTGGTGTCAGGTTCAGCGTTTTGATGTCGCTTGTATTTTTACCATTTCTCTGGCAGAAGTTTCGTAAGTATTCGTCCTATCTATCCAAGGTAATTGGTCTAACTTAATTTATTTATATTAATTATAGCGTAAGTACAGGCCATTTCCATTGATTTTTACTTGTGACGCTTGAAGCCAGATCCCCCTTAATTCTTAATGTTCCTTTTTTGGGTAGGCCGAATTTCGGTTAATGAGCGCATGCGTTAGTTTTGGTTATTTTGTAAATTTTTTATGTATGTTTTATTGTTTTACTGTATCTGGCTTCAAATATTATAACATTTGGTAAGTTCTATCAGCTAATCTAAATCTCAAAGCTAATTTCATAGAGTTCCTCGATTTATTATTATATACGCAATCTAAACAAATAGAAAAAAAATATTAAAACACATGCATCTGTACTTGGAAGTTATAATGCATAAGAATGGATAATGGATCTCCTTTTCAAACTAAATTATTATTAAAGTTTCCTTGCCAGTGTAACCTAAACATAGATTGCGGTTTTTGTAAACGACAACCCAGAGCTTGTAATTAACCAATTCAGGGCACGTTTTACGGGCTAACAACCACAATAGAGCTACAGTTTGTGTGAAAACTTTTACGCCAACTTTTGACTGTTCCTGCTACCTGTCTAGGGTTAGTATTTAGAATTTACAATGTAACAGTACAGTATGGTAAGGAAAACAGTTAAGCTGTATCCCAAGAAAAATCAATCGGTTTATTAATAGAGTTCTTAAATTTGGCGTGTATCTTTAAGTTTAAGCTGGTGATGTTATAATTTAGGGGGCAGAAATTTATATTGCATGAGAAAGGAGATAACATAACGAATCCTAAACAATTTTATTTAGCATTTTAAAAACAAGCAGCTACTTGGTGTACTTGTTAGTTTATTTGTTTATAGATAAAGTATATTCCCCTTCTTTTACATGCGCAAAGGGCCCGGATTAGCACCAGTTTCAGACTCATCATGGCCCCGTAGAGCAACCTCAAAAATCCCACAGAAATTTAAACAGTCTATTAACCTACTAAGTATATGTCTACTTTTTGCGACATTTTCATTATGTTCGGTAATGTTTTGCCTATAGGCACTATTCAATTGGTACCTAATATCAGTCTTGCGTAGCATAGAAAATTCTATGTGGTTATTTAAATAAGTAGCACTTACTTTGTATCTTTAACTTTTTACTAAAATGCTTGATATCACACATTCCCTTTGCCACCCCCGCAGGATCACTTTGTGAATTGTTCATAATAAGACAAATAAAGCAAAAAAAGCATTTCGTTTTTCACAACCGCACGACCAGTTTTAAGCATCGCACAATTTTTTATTATTTGCACTAAAATTTTGGTTAATTTTTAGGATTTTTAGGTCCGGTCCATGTGGTCCTAAAGATTTTATTTGTAATCGAAGTTCATATGTCAACGTATATAAATTTGCATAGTTAATTATATAATCGACGGTAGTTATTTCCATTTTGAAAACAAAACAAAAACAAAAACAAACAATGGACATGCGACCGACAAGCCTCTTCACTACTGACCTACCACAAATCAAAACAAACTCATACTTCATTACTAAGGATAGAATAGTTTTTGCACGATGAATACGGCCGACATCTACTAAAACAAACATTCCTCCCACCCCCGCGCGAGAACAGCCACCCATACACCGCTGAAAAACTGGTGAAATTGAAATCTTGTTCCGCGCGGTGCTGCCGGCTTGTAATTATTTACGCTAAAAAAGTTTACCCAATTAATCGCCTTTTGTTAACCACAGACTAAAAAAAAGAACTAGACATGTCGTAAGGAAGATATAACTTTTTGTAAATAAATCAATTAACAATACTGTTTGTTGTCTAGTTTTAGGAGGGCACTGCCCCATTGTCCTCCCTGTAGCAGCCGCCACTGACTGTCTCTCAAATCGACCTTTTGTTTTCTATTACTGAAGGTCGGCGACTGCTCAGATTGGCTGGGTTATTACGTTTGATATCTGACGAAATAAAGCGTGTGGGACAAAACCACGGATTTCTTAACCGCATAATGGATAGCTAACACTTGTTACAACAAATCATTGCACTATGCGTTTGATGTTGTGGATGCAATTTCTGGTGGCAACACTGATGTTACCAAACTTATGCACTTACTTGAGATTTAGTACGAAATGGATGACCTTTCGGATAGCTGGTACAATTTGCCACACATACAAATTAAACAATTGGTAAAATCCATAAGTATTACGGTAAAAAAAATTAAAAAAGTAAATTTCAGAAACGATGAGTACGATCAGTTGGTTTACACAGAACACCATGTAGCATTCAGTGATATAAGTAGCGCAAACACAAAAAAAAGTGCCGTCAAAAGGAATAGGATCCAGAACGTCAAAACATGCTGCAGTGATTTTTAGTTTTTTTCAGCGATATAGAATTAGGTATTCATTTTGAAGTTAAGAACTCTATGGATAAACCTAAGAATGTCAAATAAAGGTGAAGGTATAGGAGGTCATTTTGTAAATTTTCAGACACGTAATCGCCGCCGGGTCAACAAAGGTCGAAAGACAAAAGATCGAATACAAAAGATCGAAAAACAAATGATCGAAAAGACAAAAGATCGAAATACAAAAGGTCAAAAAGACAAAAGATCGAAACCACAAAAGATCAAAAAACAGAAGATCGAAAGTACAAAAGACCGAAAAACAAAAGATCGAAAATCAAAAGATCGAAAAGACAAAAGATCGAAAAACAAGAGATCAAAAGACAAAAGATTGAAAATACAAAAGATCAAAAACGCAAAAATCAAAAGATAAAAGATCGAAAGGCAGAAGATCGAAAAAAAAATTGCAAGTAAATAAGATCGAAATAATAAATATAGAGGGTGTAAAATCAAACCCAACCGGTTCGGTTCGGTTCTCTAGTCAGGAAAGTTGTTTTTTTGAAAAAATATGTTCGAAAGTCGAACAATATGATTTGTGTTCAGTATGGCAAGCCATCGATTTATTTAAAGGTTAGATTATTTTACCTTACCTGACCTTGCCTAAACTGTTTATGTGAATATACCTAAGCAGACCTGATATGCGCCATTTTGTATATTTCGGTTATATTTACTTGCGATTTTCTTTTTCGATCTTTTGTCTTTTGATATTTTATTTTTCGACATTTTGCCTTTCAATCTTTTGTCTTTCGATTTTTTTAAATTTCGATCTTCTGTATTTTCGATCTTTTGTCTTTTCGATCTTTTGTTTTTCGATCTTTTGCATTCGATCTTTTGTCTTTCGATCTTCTGTCTTTTGATCTTTGTTCCGTCATCCCGATCTTTTTGCTAAGATGAAGCTTCGGCATAACTAAAGTTTGTTAAATAGTGTGTTAAAAGTAAACGCTATGTTTTTTAAAACAAGCTTAAAACACAATGAATATCAACATAATTAGTAAAACGACATGTAATGACAGACTTACCTGTACCGTAGTAAAGCATGAATTTGCGAAACCGCGTAACTATAGTTCGATTTGTGAAACCAACAGAAACAACTACTCCGAGGGAAAATACCCCTACCGGCATTGAATTATACTGATGGCTTGATGCTTTCATTGGGAACTTGTTAAAACTGTCTGGTTTTCACTATCTCCAACGTCGATCACAGGGATACGAGTGATCCCCGTCTGGAACACGTCCTGATATTCAGAAACAAGTGATCCATGCTAATCCACGACCGGACCGGTTTCGACCTTTTGGGCCATCCTCAGGTGAATGTAGTAGTTGTTTCTGTTGGTTTCCCAAAACTTATGCTCTACACGGAGCTGTCGCCTACATTCACCTGAGGATGTCCCAAAAGGTCGAAACCGGTCCGGTCGTGGATTGGCATGGATCACTTGTTCCTGATTATCAGGACGTGTTCCAGACGGGGATCACTCGTATCCCTGTGATCGACGTTGGATATAGTGAAAACCAAACAGTTTTATAGTTCGATTGTTTACCGCGATATAGTATGAACCGCAGAAAAGACTTTATTTACCCACACGCGTCGGGTGTTCCTAGGACACTACGCTAGAAGTCTATATCAAGACATGGGTAAATTCAAACTCTTCATTTTAACATAAACTGATAAAATAAAAATTTAATCAGAATTTTATATTTTTCGGATTGCATTTTTATTTTATAATTTCCATGTAAAATTTGAGAGCAAATATTTCAAAAACTAAAAGATAGATTTTGGAAATTTTTACACGGTTAAAAAGATATTCAAGAGACCCTCAAAACAAGGTATATCACTAGAGCCACTTTCCCCATTTAAAATATAGAGGTAAAGTATACCCTCTCAGAGGAGGTGCGTGCTACAAAAATTTTAAGATAGCGTAAAAGTGTCCGCCTCGAAAATATATCGACGTATCCGAGGATTTTCGCAAATTTATTATTGATTTTAGGATATATAGACCAGGCAAATTACACTTTGAGAGAAAGAAAATTATTAACAGGAGTTGAAGCATTGGAAGTTGTAGAGCGGCGAAAAACGAAGTTAAAAAAAATTAATGCGTGAGCAGTGGCGTTGCGGGTTAGGTTTGGGGGGGAAAGCTGACGTCGGAGAAAAAAGTGACATACAGACAAGTCATAGGCCATGAAAATATCTAAAAGTTTTGTGAATGTTATTTTTTACATAACCTCAAAATGTTCGAGAAAAATTAAAAAAACCGTAATTTTTTTTATTTATTGTTTTTATTTTTTATTATTGCAAAAATAATGTCAGTTTAACAGATCTTGGTAAGAGTAGAGCCCTTTGGGTGCTAAATGTCTACAATATTTTACAAACAAAAAAATTAAGAAATTTCTAAGATATTTGTTTTTTCCTTTTAAAATCACTTTATTTTTAAATAAATTTTCTCCTTCAGAAAATCATCGTATCCAGTTCTGCTGGTACTCAGTTTTTGGCACTGAGATGTACTTTTTGGCGAATTAAAAAAAGATAATATGCGTCATTTAAAAACATGTCCAAAAATATAAAAAACTAAAAAAGAAATGTTTACAATATTTTTTTAAGTTATCGGAGTTATTTTATAAGTTTTAAGACATTTTTTAAAACTGACTATATTACTTAATTCCACGCAAGATAGATTGCTATTATTATGGCTAAAAAAAATTAAGCTACCTGTCTTGCTTTTGGAAAATTAATGTAAATATATACATTATGACAAAAATTTTATTTTTTCTAATAATTTTTTTTATCGCTCTGTATGTTATTTTTAATTCCTTTCTGGGTTTTATCGCCCCCAAAAAGTGCCGCCTAAAGCGAAGCACCCTGTCATCCCCTAGTTAAGCCAATTTCTATATGTACAGGGTTTTCCCGTATATTTTTACACCATATCTAAAACTTTTATTTGAATAGATATCAAAATACTATAAATACAAAAGCTTTATAATTTTTTACAAATTTTAGGAATCTTAGAGTCAGAATGTAATTTTTTTTTTAAATGTCAAAATTTGACAGGTTGATGGTTTTTTTTTAAATTGAACACCCTATATATTATTTTAGATTTTTATAGATCTTTTCTTCCTGATTTCAAAAATATATATGTTATGATTATTTCGTTTATTAGTTTTGGAGATATTTTAAAAGTTTTAAAAATTAAATTGATACTCTTTAAAACGTCAAAACCATGAAAAACACAATTCTCTTGTAGAATTTGTGTGTGAAGTGTTTTCGAGCCTGTTCAAATTCTACAAGAGAAAATAGAACAGATATTTGTCGATCAAAATGGAAATTTTGCGCACTCTATTAAGCTATTTACAGAAAATTTATAAGAATTATTCAAAATTAAATAATAAAGGAGACTATGTAGAGAATTATCAATGAAGTTTTAGATATTTATATTTTTCAAAAAAAATTGTATTATTTTTTGCTTTTACTGGCTTGCGGCGCCCCACATTACTGCGCAGAAAGTATAGTAGTAGTAAATTATGTACCTTACAAAAGCAACAGCTCACTTTTTCTGTCAATTCGATTGTCTTTTTCATGGCTGAAACTTAAATTTTTTAAAACTTTTAAACGCATATATTTCCAAAACTAATAAACTAAATAATCTCAACATATATATTTTTAAAATCAGGAAGAAAAGAAAATATATATGTTCAATTTAAAACAGACATCAAACTGTCAAATTTTGACATTTAGAAAAACATTACATTCTGACTGCTTCGTCCCGGCGTTTAGTTTTAAGATATAAAATTTAGAGACATTTATCTAAATTAGAATGCTTTTATTTTCTTTTTTTTGCTAGAGTTATGCTAAAACTTTATACTTAAAGTTACTTTTATTTCTTGGTTTAACCTAATTTTGTTACTAAGATATGCTTTGCCTACAAAAAGGGTAAAAATTTGAATTTGCGCGGTGAATTATATGCTCAAGAATGCAGTGACTTTACTTTATTATTTTGCTTTTTTTCTACCTTGAGTATATCCATTTTCCATCCTTTTTTAATTTAAGTTTTTTTCCTAATTTTATACATACCTTACTTTATACTGCTGTATTGCTACATATAGCAGTGCTCCAAAGTCCGTCTTGCTATACGGATCTCATGCGAATATTTGGGGTACTCTCCATACCAGTGATATATATTGATCGCCAAGTGAAATCACATGCGTGTTTTTTAAGACCACGGTCGTGTATAAACATTTTATGGATTGCTTTGATGTGCTACTGCTACTACTTTGATTGGAATTATTTGGATTCGACTGTGCAGTTGTCCATGTACCAAGTTCCTTTCATCCAAGGGTAAGTCAAAGTGTTTTTGAGCTGCGTTTCTTTACATTTTTTACTTATTCCCTATGCTACTATTCCTAACTAAGAACACAAAAGTGTAACCTAAGAGTGGGAACTATTGGACTGGAGATCCCTATTGCTACAGTTCGGTTGGTTTGTTGACTTTTTCATGCGAAAGACGTCTCGACCGACCATTTTTTGGTCCCGTTCTGCGTAATAGGTGCTCTCAGAGTTGCATAATTGTGTTTGAAGTTAGGACTTTACTTTGCGTCTTTTTGAGACAAGGCATATCTTATGTTTTACATTTTATCTACGGTGTGTCTATTGTACGTTGCACGTACCAACTTGCATTGCATTTTTTTTATTTGTGCAATATACAAATTGCATACAAATTTTGAAAAATTTATTTTTTTTCAAAATTAAAAATTATTGCGCTGTCGATGTATGTAAGGCTTGCGTTTCCTTGCGTACCTAGACAAATTCAGAAACTCTTATCAGTTGCTAAATTTTTTGTGCATATTTATTAGCATTTATACTTTTTGCTAAAAACTTGCTGTTCTTTACTCGATATTTGCTAAAAGCCGCTGGCCTTTTAATATTGCTTTGAATCTTGGTTTACAAGGGAATTTGAAAAGTAGTACGATATATTTTTTAAATTTGCTTCCCTTATTAACTATTGCTTTACTTTGCACTTTAACCTTTTAAAATGGTAAACGATACCGAAAAAAAGGTAAGCTCGGCTAAGGCCTTGCGTCAGACTGCAATCAATGAGTTGAGTGTGCTTGAACACTATGCCAATCAGGCGAAAACAAATCCAGCTGCTCACACAAGGTTTAAAGTTAACTTTAAAAAACTTTCTTCTTGTTGTAAGAGCTTTGAAAAGCATCATAATGCTTTACTGATCTTGATTTCAGACGATTCTGAAGCTCTGGAAGCTCAGAATAAAATACAAAAATATTTTTTGGATAGATGCGTAGAGGTTGAGGCTTTGCACTATGATTTATTTGAGGTGGAGGCTGAAGAAATAAATCGAAGCCACAATGAGGTAAATAATCAAACAATTATTTTTCCGGAACCAGAATTTTCTCTTCCCAAGTTAAATGTCCCTCCTTTTTCGGGCGATGTTGAGGAGTTTCCAAGCTTTATTGAGATTTACAATGCGGTTGTACATACGCGTAAGAGCTCGGACATTGAGAAGTTTAAATATTTACGTACGATTTTAAGAGGCCCTGCTTTAAATTTAATTAAAAATATACCTCTTGAAGGAAATAATTATTTACTTTGCTACGATACGCTGATTTCCAGATATGACAATAAGCGCTTGCGTGCGGTTTCTTACTGGAAATCTATCGAAAACTCACCTCGGCTATCCAATGATGACGTTTTAGAATTGCGCAAAATGCTAGATACGTTCAAGGAAAACCTTGATTGCTTAAAAAATATGGGATATGCGACCCATAGTTGGTGCTTTATTACTGCGAACATGCTTTTGGATCGATTAGATCCCGGAACGCGTAAGTTATTTGAACAAAATCACGTTTCTAATTTAATGCCAAAATACGAAGATATTTACAAATTTTTAGAGCAACATTGCACGTCTCTTGAATCTTTATCTTTGTCTATGAAACAAGATAATGTTCAAAACTCACGACCAGGGAACTTCTCGAGATCCCCCCGTAATCCACGAAATAAAACAGTTTTACTTGCGAACAGACAGTCACAAAAAACTCCAAATTCCAAACAAAACACGTGTTTCTACTGCAAAGCAAAAAATACACATCTGATTTTTAGCTGTGAATCTTTTTTAATGAAACCAATTCAAGAACGCATTGATTTTATTAGAAATAATAAGGGATGCACCAACTGCATGGCTAGTTTTCATCAAGTAAACTCGTGCACTTCACAAAAAAGATGTAGATTTTGTTTTTTTAAATCATCACAGTCTTTATGCCTAAAAAACAACTCCCCGGCTTCGGTGATTGCTTCTTCTTCTGTGACGTCTAGTGGACCACAAACTAACCCCGTAGAAAATCAGATTACTGAAAATAAATCTATTCACGCGGGTACTGTGCTTGGCGACTATGACACGTTGCTTTGCACTGCTTTGCTGCACATCCGTGATGCATACGGAAATTGGCACGAAATACGCGCCATCTTGGATAATGGCGCCATGTGCTCCTTTATAACGAAAAAATGTGCGAATGCACTCGGACTTCCTAAATCCAACATTTCGCTTAATGTAAACGGTTTAGGAGATATGTCTACTACTGCGCGCCATGCGGTGCATTGTAAAATTGCTGCTATCGATAATAAATCGAAAATTTTTAGTCTAGAACCTGTATTAATAGACCAAGTTTGCGGTAAAATGCCAAGTGTATCTTTTAACCAAAATTCTTTGCACTACTTAACTGGTCTAAAATTAGCTGATCCCAGTTGGTATAATCAAGCTGGAATTCAGCTTCTTATTGGCGCGGACCTTTATGGATCACTTTTAGAAGAAGGTAGACTTTATTTTGGTCCAGACATCCCCTCATGTATTAATACAGTCTTCGGATGGACTTTGCTCGGAAAAATGCCTTTGCAAAATGCTGCTTTTGCATCAAAAAATATTTCTACTTTTATGGCAACTATTTCCACTCCTGATTTAAATAATACCTTGCAAAAATTTTGGGAGTTGGAAGAGGTTCCTACGGTGGAGAAAAATTCACCTTCAGATATTTTTTGCGAAAAATATTTTGAAAAAACTACTATACGCGATGTGGACGGTAGATACACCGTTTCGTTGCCTTTTAAAATGAATCCCGTTGATTTGAATTTTGAAAAACGTTTGCTAAATGATAAAAAATTATTTACTTCTTACTCACAAGTAATGCAAGAATACTTGGATATGGGTCACATGCGTGCAGTTTCACCCCCTAATAACTCAGAAATTCATGAATATTTTTATATTGCTCACCATGCGGTTATAAAAGAAAGCTCGAGTAGCACGCCATTTCGTCCTGTCTTTGACGCATCGAGTCATTCTTTAAATAAGTCTAGCCTAAATCAAGCCCTTCACACGGGTCCTAAACTACAAGGAGATTTAGTTAAAATTTTGCTTAATTTTCGGCTACATAAATATTGTTTTGTTAGCGATATTTCTAAAATGTACAGAATGATAAATGTGGAGGAAAATCAACACAAATACCAACGAATTTTATGGCGTTTTAATTCTGAAGAATCGGTGCAAGATTACGAATTAAAAACTTTGACTTTCGGGGTAAACTGTTCTCCATATTTAGCAATTCGAACCTTGCTTAAATTAGCCGATGATTATCAAGACTTACCGTTGGCTTCTGCGATTTTAAAGGACAGCGTCTATATAGACGACTGCGTAGTAAGTTGCAATGATTTTGATCAAATCATTCTTATGAAAAATCAATTAATTGAGTTATTAGGGCGAGGTGGATTTGAACTGAAAAAATGGGCATCAAACGAACCCAAGTTGCTTGCAGACTTGCCTGCAACCCACATACAAACCAAAGACTTTTCTTTGGATCGAGAGGATGCAAACTCTCTAAAAATTTTAGGCTTGAGGTGGAACCCTCAAAGTGATAACTTTTTTTATTCTTTTAATTATAATACAAAAATTTGCACTAAGCGTAATTTGCTTAGTACCCTTGCGAAATGCTTTGACCCTTTAGGTTTCCTTACACCGGTTACGTTTTTTGCAAAAAATTTAATCCAGTACTTATGGTTTATAAAGTTAGATTGGGATCAGTTAGCACCCCCGGAAATAATTTCCAAGTGGAAAAAATTCGAGGAAGAACTCAAATTATTTTCTGATTTTTATATCCCAAGAATGATTGATCTCTCTAATTTTCAATTTTGTCAAATTGTTGGATTTAGCGATGCATCCGAGCGCGGTATGTGTGCGGCGGTTTATTTTCGTATTGTTTATCAAAACGGAGATATTAAAACGTATTTTGTGTGCGCAAAATCGAAAGTCGCTCCCATAAAAAGAATCAGTATTCCCCGTTTGGAGCTCTGTGCGGCAGTTTTGCTAGCTAAACTCATTCAATTTATTCAAAATACTTTTGCTAATAAAATTGCTTTTCAAAATACTATTGCTTTTACGGATAGTATGGTAGCGCTCTCTTGGATCAAAGGATCACCACATGCGTGGCGCACTTTTGTATCCAACCGAGTCACATACATACAAGAAAAAATTCAGCCTTGCGATTGGAACCATGTTCCTTCTGAATTAAATGCCGCGGACCCCGGGTCACGTGGTCTATTGCCTGCAGATTTAATTAATTGTTCCCTTTGGTGGCAAGGACCCGAGTTCCTTTGTAAGCCACAAGAGACATGGGATTTTACTAAAAATAATATTACTACACCCAAAGAAGCTCTCGAAGAGGAGCGAAAATTGGTGTTTGCTGCAACAATTGAACCAAATTTTTTGGATTGTCTGCTTAACAAATTTTCAAATTTTTTGCGTTTAATTAGACTTGTTGCTACGTTTTATTCACAATCTTCGCGCGCGTAAATTTAATAATGAGAAAATTATTATTAATTCTACGTGGTTAATACAATATGAGTTACAAAATGCAATACTTGTGCTTATAAAACACGTGCAAAATAAATATTTTCAAAACGAGATTTCTTTACTTGTCGATAATAAACCGTTGCAAAAGGTTTTTAGAAAATTAAATCCGTTTTTGGATCAAAATGATATTTTACGCATTGGCGGAAGATTATGCAATTCGAAATTAGATTATGACAAAAAATTTCCTATACTTTTACCCGGTGATTCTCAATTTACAAAGTTATTGATTGCGCATACTCACGAGAAACATATGCATACCGGCATAAACACGACTTTATTTTTACTTTTTCAAAATTATTGGATTTTTGCAGCTAAAAGGCATATAAGAAAAATAATTTCGCGTTGTTCTACATGCTGGCGCACGCGCCCCAATAATTATCAACCCCCTGTTGGAAATTTGCCAAAATTTCGCGTTTCACAAGCAAAAGCTTTTCAACACGTTGGCGTTGATCTTACGGGAAGTTTTGCTATTACAATGAGCCGCATGCGCGGTGCAAAACGACTTAAGGCTTATGTCGTTCTATTTATTTGCGGTTGTACGAAGGCGGTACACTTAGAAATTGTGTCAGACTTATCGGCAGACGCTTTTATGGCAGCATTCCGACGTTTTATGGCCAGAAGAGGACGCGTGGAAGTAGTCTACTCGGATAACGCGTCAAATTTTACGCTTTCTGCTAAAATGCTTAACGAGATGTTTGCTGAAGTTGCTAATCGCGAATCAATTCGTTGGCACTTCAACCCTCCATCCGCACCCCACATGGGCGGTTTGTGGGAAAGTAACATCAAAAGTGCAAAGTCTCATTTACTACGAGTAATTGGAGAACAGGTGCTTACTTTTGAGGAGCTTTATACTGTGGTTACTCAAGTAGAAGCTATCCTCAACTCTAGGCCTTTGTGTCCAGTCAGCACAGATCCAAATGATTTGACTGCACTGACGCCCGGTCATTTCCTTAGCCTGGAACCACTTACGACTGTTCCAGACCGCGATTTTGACCAAGTGCCTTTAAATAGGCTTTCTCGGTGGCAGTTGCTGCAAAAACTGCATCGCGATTTTTGGCGTAGATGGCACAGAGATTACTTACATACATTGCAACAGCACGCTAAAGTGAATCAAGACAAAATTGATCCCATTGCGATTGATACGATGGTTTTGATCAAAGATGATCAAACCACTCCCTTAAACTGGGTATTGGGACGAGTAGTAGGATTGCACCCTGGTACTGATAATGTAGTAAGAGTTGCTACAGTTAAAACCTCCAAAGGTTTATTCAAGAGGCCTTTGGTGAAATTGTGCCCTCTCCCTAATACTTAGTTCAGAAAATACCATACCCTGGGTATTTTCAGGGGGGCCGGAATGCTTCGTCCCGGCGTTTAGTTTTAAGATATAAAATTTAGAGACATTTATCTAAATTAGAATGCTTTTATTTTCTTTTTTTTGCTAGAGTTATGCTAAAACTTTATACTTAAAGTTACTTTTATTTCTTGGTTTAACCTAATTTTGTTACTAAGATATGCTTTGCCTACAAAAAGGGTAAAAATTTGAATTTGCGCGGTGAATTATATGCTCAAGAATGCAGTGACTTTACTTTATTATTTTGCTTTTTTTCTACCTTGAGTATATCCATTTTCCATCCTTTTTTAATTTAAGTTTTTTTCCTAATTTTATACATACCTTACTTTATACTGCTGTATTGCTACATATAGCAGTGCTCCAAAGTCCGTCTTGCTATACGGATCTCATGCGAATATTTGGGGTACTCTCCATACCAGTGATATATATTGATCGCCAAGTGAAATCACATGCGTGTTTTTTAAGACCACGGTCGTGTATAAACATTTTATGGATTGCTTTGATGTGCTACTGCTACTACTTTGATTGGAATTATTTGGATTCGACTGTGCAGTTGTCCATGTACCAAGTTCCTTTCATCCAAGGGTAAGTCAAAGTGTTTTTGAGCTGCGTTTCTTTACATTTTTTACTTATTCCCTATGCTACTATTCCTAACTAAGAACACAAAAGTGTAACCTAAGAGTGGGAACTATTGGACTGGAGATCCCTATTGCTACAGTTCGGTTGGTTTGTTGACTTTTTCATGCGAAAGACGTCTCGACCGACCACTGACCCTAAGATTCTTAAACTTCGTAAAAAATTATGAAACTTCTGTTTTTATCATATTTTGATAACCATTCAAATAAACATTTAAGATATGGTCTAAAAATATACGGGAAGACCCTGCACATATATCAGCAGTACCCTGCACATATATCAGCAGCTTAACTAGGGGGTGGCAGGGTGCTTTGCTTTAGGCGGCACTTTTTGGGGCGATAAAACTTAGAAAGAAATTAAAAATAACATACGCGATAGAGCGATAAAAAAAATTTATTAGAAAAAATAAGGCAGGTAGCCCAATTTTTTTTTAGCCATAATAATAGCCATTTTTTTGCGTAAAATTAGGTAATATACTCAGTTTTAAAAAATGTTTTAAAACTTATAAAATAACTACAGTAACTTTAAAAAATATTGTGACAATTTTTTTTTTAGTTTTTTCCTTTTTTTGACATTTTTTTAAATGACGCATATTATCTTTTTTATTTCGCCAAAAGTATATCTCAGTGCCAAAAACTGAGTACCAGCAGAACTGGATACGATAATTTTCTGAAGGAGGAATTTCATTTAAAAATAAAGTGTTTTTGAGCGGAAAAAACAAATATCTTTGAAACAACTTAATTTTTTTGGTTGTAAAATATTGTAGACATTTAGCACCCAAAGAGCTCTACTCTTACCAAGTTTTGTTAAACTGACATTATTTTTGCAAAAATAAAAAATAAAAAACAAAAAATAAAAAAAATTACGGTAATGAATTTTTCTCGAACATTTTGAGGTTATATAGAAAATGTCATTGTCACAAAAGTTTTAGCCAATTTCATGGCCTATGACTTTTCTGTATATGAGTTTTTTCTCCGAGGTCAACTTTCGCCGGAAATCGCAACAATACGATTCCCTGCCAGTTTTTACGCCCCCAAACCTAACCCGCAAAGCACCTGCTCACGCATTTATTTTGTTTAACTTCGTTTTTCGCCGCTCTACAATTTCCAATGCTCCAAGTCCTAAATAATTTTCTTTTTTTTTTGCCTTAAAATATGGTAATTCCGCTGGCCTAATAGGCCATTGACAGTTTTCGTTAGAACACCCTCTATATTATAGACCTGTAAAGTTATTTATACTACATTTTTTTTGTATTAAATTAAGAACGGTTGATATAAAAACAATCTCGTGGCCTTGAGGGCATTTTTTTTCAGAAACAGGAAAATCATTTTTCAGATAATTAAATTTTCTTTTGGCTTAATTTCTCACGGGATACTTCTAATTCAAAGGCCATAGTACAAACATCGAGAAAATCATATAAGGATCGGCTAAACTAGTAAAATAATAATAATTATAACCCATCAAACACGTTTTCGTGACTAGCGGGTAAAAAACGGTATTGTTTCTCTCGCATTTTTTCGTGGTTAGCTCGAACGCCTAACCTCACCGGGATTCAAGATTTAAGGGACACCTATTTGTTAAAAGTTAACAAAACTCTTTTTTGCCCGCTTAGCCACAAAAACTTGTTTGTTTTTAATTCACAGGTACTAAAAATTACGATAATTAGTAACTGGGGCTCTCTCGAGCTTATTATTTTTGGCTGAATACATTCAATTATGTTTTTTTTAAAATTTAATTATCATATAGCAACTTTTTTTGTGTTTTCTCTCTCTATCCCTGTTTCTCCTTAATTCTTTCATCTTCTCTTTATTTTGTAGAATCTGCTTAATTTTTAAAATGGAAAACAATAATAAGAGCATAAAAACTATTGAAAATGGAAGAAAATATATAGCGCACTTATTTGGTCAATCAATTTGGATCGTCCCTCAAGTTTCAATCGTTTTAGATAGGCCACCAGTAATTAGCGATGCTTCACAACCAAGGCGTCGTGTACTGTCAAATTCTATAGACGTGTCGTGCTTTCTGTCTATTTTTCGCAATTAGTAGGCGACATAACATATCGCGCAAAATGTGGAAACAGACGCGCGTTTCTTATGCCGTTTTCCCGGTCAGAGTCGACCGACGCCCATTGCGGATTGCGATTATCCCTCTCTGTTTATAAAACATACGGAAATCAAATACGTAAAAGAACGGCAACGTTGGCGAAATTTTCGATTTGTTTGGGCTTCAAGCCTGGAATTTTAAATAAGCCCCTATTAATCAAGGGGTATAGATGTTTTTTTTTTGTACGCTGTTGGCGTTTCTGATTAGGGCCTCCCGATGTCAACTTTTTGAAATATAAAAAATAATAAACTTTACTTTTAGTTCAGGGTAGACAGTGGACTATGTTTGAAAAAAAAAATTAAAAATATTTATTATACAAGAGAAAAATTGCAACATTAAAATATAAGTTTTAGTACAGACTATTCAAATATTTAATGAGTACCGATTTAAGAATAAAAATAAATAAATAAAATGTTACATCCTAAAAGGCATTGTATTATTATTATTAAATTATACGCATTTGTAATGACGTCACCATGTGAGAAAGAAACGTATGGCGTAGATTCTTTTTTATATTTACTATCGTTTTTGGGCTCAATTTTGTTGCATCTGCGGCTCGCTGTATCACATTCTCAAATTGAAGTGCGATTTGTTCCCTTTCCAGTTGAAAAAAAGCCAATATATTTAAAATTATCAGCTGCGATTGTTGAGGTATTATACCTATTATATTTGTTTATCGGCATTTTAGAACTTTTTAAAATAATTTCCGACAAGTTGACAAACTCATGTTTGTGATTGACAGTGACGGATACTTCACATAACCGATTACCCACCTATTTAAAAAATTAATTAATCATAGACACTTCTTTTTTAAAAAAGTTTATTGTCACCGCTGTTTACAATATAGTAAACAAAGATAAAAAAAATGACGTCATTACAAATGCGTATAATTTGGACTTATAGTTTTGAGCCATTTTCCACCCCTAAAAGTTTACCCCATTTTCTTCTATAAATGTTGGACTTTGAAATTTTGGACTCCTCTATGAAATTGCATTTATCCGTAAGTATTTTAAAGCTATTGCTTATACGTATATGAAAAAAATCAATGAAACAGACGACGAAAACGAGAAAAGAACCGACACGAAAATAATTTCCCACTGGATCATTTTTTGAGCTCGTTAAAATTAATTTACTTACACAATAAAATATACGGTGTGTAGGAAAAAGTCTTTCCAGGTCTTTTATACGGAGAATTAAAAAATGCATACAACATTCAATATCAAGGTCAGGAATGGAACCAGGATCAACTACGCAGTAAAAGACATGGTTACCCGCTACACCAAAGAAAGTGACTTTCAAATATTATAATATATTCACAGAAAACAAATATTATACACATTTAGAAATATGTAGCTTTTCGGCCCATCTTTATTTTCATAATAATTTGTGGATTTACGTTTAAAAATAATTTTTGTTTGTAAGCAAAACAGGGCCTAGGGTTAGCCTTTTTTAACCCACTAGCGATAATAGAAATGCCTTTACAAATGTCTTAAAAAACACCTGTTAAAATTAGATGAGAAATGCGCGATAATTCAGTATATACAATTAATTAAACTATGTCGTACGCAATCTTTAGAAAAAAAAAATGTATGTAATAACGTTATTTAAAATATGATATGAAAAAAAAGTGTTTTGAATTTTATCTACGGTAGGCAACGCCTTTCTCTCTATATTGTATGCACGCCATTGAACCCTTCCTACTCGAATTTTGCAAGTATAAAATAGAAAAACCCGTGGAAGCAGGTAAATATGTTGGTAATGATTATGCACAAATTGCCATTATTAAATGGGCAAAATACGCAATGATAATATTTGTTGGCTAACCACCCTATAATAACAAATCCCGGAAATATCAAAACCATATTTTCAAAATTTCGTCAACAATTAAAAAGCTTCACTAAAAAAAAATTATTTAATTTCAACATTTAAATAAAATCAATTTTGTAAAAAAAAATTTTAGCCTTTAATTTATTCAATCTGCATTCATTGGTAGACATCTGAGCCCTGAAGGGGAGAAAAACTAGAGATATCCCAAAAAAAAATAACCCCAAAGTTAAATTCGCCCCGCCTGGGAAAACAGAGTCTATTAGACTAAAAAACAAAGAAAAAAATCGGCAACACGCTAGAAGCTTAACTTCTGTAATTCTGTAGCAGTCCCAAAATTTCACTGGCGGCCGCGGCCCTTTCTTGCGACTGGAATTTCGGTCTTCAACCCAAAAACACGTGTGACTTCTTTTTTTTTTGTCGGAAGTGATTTCTTCATTCCCCTGTCACACACAGGGTGGCGCTTCAAACTCCCAGCATGAGCAAAAAACGCGCATGATTTTACCAAAATGATCAGGTGATCAAAAAGAAAATAACTTTCAACAAAGAGAGAAATTATCACCTGATCGGAATTTTTCCCAAACAGGACTTTCTTTTTTGAAGGTTTTTGCAGAAAGCCCAAAAATATCAAAACAAACTTTAAGGTTAGGTTTTCCAAAAAATTCAAAATAAAACAATAAAGATAAATAACTGGCAGCATTAAACATTCCGCCCACCATAAAAATTTCCAATTTTTATAGAAAAACCCAAAACTAAAAAATAAAAAAAAAAAAACAAAGGTTATTCAATTACCCAAAGGGTCTAAACAATAAATTAGCATTTTTGCAACAATAATTTCATCGCAATAACTATGGACGTCATACTTAAGTTAATTCAAATAAGCATGATTCACGCTACACAAGGCTTTGAAGGTTGGTTACTGGCTGGGTAACGGACATACCTTCACCAAACTACGGTCAAGTAATCCTTTCGCGGTTTTTACTTGCACGACACGGGGGATTCTATCTGGACTCGAGTAAATTTTTTCAATTCTACCGAGTGACCACTTCAATTGGGGTAGGTTTTCGTCTTTCAACGCTACTATGTTCCAACTTTTGGAGGGTTATCGGGGGTATTCCATCTTTCGCGTTGTTGCAACGACTGTAAATACTCCATATGCCAGCGGCGCCAAAAATGCTGCTGGATCTGCTGAACAAGCTGCCAGCGATGGAGACGGTTTAACTTAACATTGGTTAGGTCTTCATCGGGAGGGGCTGTTAAGGGTTCCAAAGTGAGGAAATGTCCAGGAGTAAGACTTTGAAAGTCATGAGGATCAGGGCTCATACTACACAATGGTCGACTATTTAAAATAGCCTCAATCTGAACCAATACAGTCATCAACTCTTCAAAGGTTAGGATTTGATCCCCCACAATTCTCTTCAGATGAGTTTTCGTGGACTTTACCCCAGACTCATGGAGTCCACCAAAATGCGGACTGCCGGTTGGATTAAAACACCGCCCCAACAAAATTAGTGCCCTGGTCACTGTAGAGGGCAGCACATCTGCCACGTCTACCAACAAATCGGCGGAGGGCAGCCAAAAATGCATCAGAAACAGCCTCCAGGTGAATGGCCTTTGTTGGGAAACAAACAAAAATACACCCATAAGCCTTTTGACCTTTTACACCACGACGCTTGGTTAACGTGATGAAGAATGGACCCATAAAAGCTACACTAACATGGGAAAAGGGCTTCACCTGGGACACTCTAAATTTAACCCTGGCACAACAAAAACACTTGGAAACAACACCGTGAATGGCACTTTTCACCGATAAAATCCAAAACTGTTGATTTAGGAGGTACTCCAATAAGCGAGGACCTGGACGTCCATGCTCATTATGGAATTTTTCAATAATCAAAGTGGTAAGCCTATGACTACGAGGCAACAACATGGGGTGTTTCACCTCATATGCTAAATCAGTGTGACGTAGTCTACCGCCCACCCTGAGAACACCATGGGAATCAAGAAAAGGAGCTAACTTTCGAAGAGGCTTACCACAACTCTCACCCTTACGTATCCTTTTCAAATCTTCAAAAAAAACTTCTTGTTGTACAACTCGCACAACAACTAAAGTAGCATAACAAAGATCTGCCTCATTGAGGGCTTTAGTAGAAAAAGATAAAGAAGGATCTTTTTTCACTCGAAAAGGTCTCAAACAAAAGGCAACAATGCCCAAGATTTTACGTAAAAAGGAGTAACAGCTGTACTTCATCAAGGGATATTTCTGTCATAAAAACAAAACGATTTTCCTCAGGGGGTAGATCAGCATCAAACGCATCAATTTTATGGTTCATAGGCCATGTTTCACTAGACTGGGCCAACCAGGATAGTCCAGTAAACCAAAGAGGATGGTCTATCAATTGACCAGGAAGTAAGCTCCGGGATAAGCAATCAGCTGGGTTCTCCTTACCATTTACATGGTACCAACAGCTGGGGGGAACTTTCTCTTGAATAGTCGTTACACGATTGGCTACAAAAACCTTTTGTTTTGATGGACACGATTTTATCCAAGCAAGGGTAACGCTGGAGTCAGACCAAGCAAAAATCTTATCAATCGGGATGCAATCAAGATGATTGCCAACAAACTCCAATAGCTCTGCCAACAATACAGCAGCACACAATTCTAAGCGTGGAATAGAAATACTTTTCAAAGGGCACACCCTACTTTTCCCACACAAAAGGGAGATAGAAATATTTCCATCCAACTCAATTTGTCGAATATATACTGCACCACCATATGCACACATTGAGGCGTCACAAAAGCCATGCAATTCAGTGGTGACAGCATTTTGCTTCACAACATAACGAGGTATTGATATCGAAGATAATAATGGTAGTTGCGATACATAGAATTGCCACTGTGCAACAATATTACTGGAGGGGGTATCGTCCCATGAAAGACCCTGGACCCACAAACGTTGCATTAAACATTTAGCACTCAAAACAACTGGGGCTAGGAACCCGAGTGGATCATATATCCTTGCAATCTCAGAAAGAATGTTTCTCTTGGTACAAGGTCTTTCCATAGGCATCACATCCTAACAAAACGAATCCAATTTTGGACACCACTTTAGTCCAAGGATTTTTAAACCAGCAGATTCATCATCAAAGGAAATTGGTTGCTGATGACTAGCTGGAACCGATTCTAGTAACTCAGGAGTGTTGCTAGTCCACTTACGAAGTTCAAAACAACCCAATTTTAACAACGCAATTAGCTGTTTCTGGCTTTCTAAAGCTTCAGCTACAGAATTAGCTAATCCGATGGCATCGTCCACATAAGTAGTATGCATCAACACCTTGCTCGCTAGTGGAAAGCCACTGCCATGATCTTTAACGAGCTGGTGAAGAGTACGAATAGCTAGGTATAGGCTCGAATTCACACCATAAGTTACTGTTTGAAGAGAGTACTCTTGAATCTCCTCGGTTGGGTCGAACCGCCACAATATCTTTTGATAACACACATCAGCTTGATGCATATCAATCTGCCTGAACATTTGACGTATGTCACTAGAATATACAACACTATAAAGGCGAAAAGTAAGCAATATTGACACAATATCTCTTTGGAGTTTAGGTCCTACCAATAAAATAGAATTTAAGCTACGACTATTTGAGGTCTTGGCAGATGCATCAAAAACAATTCGAATTTTTGACAAGTCACCATCTGCCTTCACAACTGGGTGGTGTTGGATAAAATATGAATGGAAGTCAGGGCTAGAATTGTCCAATTTCATATGCCCCTGGTCTAGGTAATCCTGAACAAAGTCTTTGTACGCACTATACAAAGTAGGATTTTTCAACAATCGGTTTTCCATCATATTGAATCTATGCAATGCTTGACGTTTAGAGTTACCAATTTCTTGTCGAGGCTCTCTGAAAGGCAAGCGAACACATATCGGCCGGACTCAGTTCTTGAATGAGTGGTAGCAAATATTTTTTCACTTAAGTCCTCATCAGAGGAAAGAGGGATTTTTTGAGGGGTCGATTCTAGTTCCCAAAACCTTTGTAAGGTACTATCCAATCGAGATTCTATAGGGGAAGACACTGAGATCAACAAACTAATGGGTTTTTGAGTTTTACGAGGACCATCAATACCACCAAGGAGTATCCAACCAAATATTGAATTAATGGCACAAGGTCCTCCATTTTCTCCTTTTTTAAAGCCAGACACAAGCATCTGACCAAACAAATCAACACCAATTAAAAGGTCTACACTACTAGGTTGTCCAAAATTAGGATCAGCAACGGCCACTGAATAGAATCATATTCTACAACAGTCACAGGTATGATTCCACAAATTTTAGGAATAAGTATGGCATCACAGGAAAACAAACTATCAGGAAACTTGGAGGAGCCTATTTGCAATGTTACATTGCCATCTGATGTACTAGAAATCATGCCATTTATCCCTTCAATAGGAGTTCTATTCGGAGCTACTTTAAGTCCTAACCTCTCAGCCAAAGAGACGGTTACAAAGGACGCTTCACTAGCGGAATCTAAAATTGCCCGACAAGACACAAACTTTTTGTTGGCATCTACAACTAAAACTTCGGCAGTTGCAAAAAGCACAGGTCTCCTCTTACGAGGTTCAAAATGGTTGCTACTGGGTGTAGCGGTATACAATGCCTGTTGGGCACCTTCACTATTAGGTATACGGGGGGTCTCCCCTGGACGATTAACTTGGGAGCTCGGAGAGCTTTTCACAAAATGCAACAGGGAATGGTGAAGACCCTGGCACTGACGACACGTGGCATTTGTAGGGCATTGAGATACACCATGTATGCCAAAGCAGTTAAAACACAATTCACGCTTAACAAATTGATGGCGTTGACCTACTTCTAATTCCAGAAATCTGGTATACTTCACAAGGGGGTGGTAGGGCTTTTGCTGGCAATAAACACAACCTTTATTACCAGACTGGCCTGTTCCAGTCAATAACACAGGATATGGTGGTTTGCCACCCTTCCTAGGGGGTAGAGGAGGTGAGACCTCCTTCGGCTTATTCAAAAGAGAACTATATTCCAAAGCCCGACAATTTTTCTCTAAGAATTTAAACAAATCTTTATAGGACGGGATTTCCTTATCACTATACTCAATCTCAAACTGAGTTTTCAATGGGGTATCAACCTTTTGCAAAAGAAGAAGCATTTTAGCAAAATCTAAAAGGTCTACATCATCATAGTTTGACATTGCTTCCAAATTTTGCCGGAAAGTGGACAACAATAACCTTAAATCATGAGGGTTGCTCGATTTTGCAGAAGGGGCTTGACAAATAGACGTCCAATAATTTGTTACCAAAAGTATTTTATTATTAAAGCGTCTAATCATTGCATCGAAGGCTACTCGATAATTATCTCAGGTTAGCGGTATGTTCCTAACAGATGCGGCCTCTCCCACCAGAGCGGTATTTAAGGCTTGAAATTTAGCTATTTCACTCATGTCAGCTTTATCATGAACAAGTGACTTAAACATATCAAAAAAGGTGGGCCATTTTTTAAGATTACCGTCACAATGGGGTACCTCTATTCTTTTAATTTCAAGATCCCTGTCCACACTTACCAGGGAAAGGTTCAAAATTGGCTGTGAGTCATCTTGGTAATCCTCCGATAGAGCTCACGACAAATCGATCTAATTGTGTATTTCATTTTATCAAATTCCTGCACTAAAGTTTCCTGACTTTCTTGTATCTGATCACTACTATCCAAGCTTATAATTTCAAAATGCAATGCATCGAATTGACTTACCAGAGAAGGCACATCTTCCCATCTGGGTTTTAACTTTTTTGCATTCTCTGCATTGCCCTGTGCTTCGACGGCTCTATTATAAGTTGTTTTTAATTTATTAAAAACACTTTTTGTTTTTGTTTTAAACTTCTTGGATCAGACATTATAAAGCGCTTTTTATCAGATACAAAAAAGTAGGTTTTTTCGCGACAAATTGGCTATCAACACACCGGTACGGTTCGCTAAACAACGCGGCACTAATCTCGCGCTTAACGAAAGCAAAAAATGAAGGTAAATTTCGACGGATTTCACACAAACAAATTCGAAACCCGACGAATAATCAACAATTTTCTAACCTCGGAGGTAAACAAAACAACACGTGAAGTTGTGAGGTTAGAACACATAAACGTCAATGAAACGTCAGCCAGCAAGAAAAAAGAACAGGGGCCCGGGCCGCTCCCAAATGCCGAACGGGGGTTTTTTTGATCGCCGCACAAGGTCATATACCAAACTCAGGGCAACCAACCTTCAAAACCATGCGGACTCTAAAAAAAACCGGTACAAAAACAACAATGTCTGAATCTGGCAGAAAAAACGATAAAATGTGGTTGCTGCAAAAAAACTATAAAATTACCAATTTTTAACAAAAAAAACTGTAAAATCCACAGGGCTTTTTCAAAACATAAGGGTCTGAAGGACCAAATAGACATCTGAGCCCTGAAGGGGAGAAAAACTAGAGATATCCCAAAAAAAATAACCCCAAAAGTTAAATTCGCCCCGCCTGGGAAAACAGAGTCTATTAAACTAAAAAACAAAGGAAAAAATCGGCAACACGCTAGAAGCTTATCTTCTGTAAATCTGTAGCAGTCCCAAAATTTCACTGGCGTCGCGGCCCTTTCTTGCGACTGGAATTTCGGTCTTCAACCCAAAAACACGTGTGACTTCTTTTTTTTTGTCGGAAGTGATTTCTTCATTCCCCTGTCACACACAGGGTGGCGCTTCAAACTCCCAGCGTGAGCAAAAAACGCGCATGATTTTACCAAAATGATCAGGTGATCAAAAAGGAAATAACTTTCAACAAAGAGAGAAATTATCACCTGATCGGAGTTTTTCCCAAACAGGACTTTCTTTTTTGAAGGTTTTTGCAGAAAGCCCAAAAATATCAAAACAAACTTTAAGGTTAGGTTTTCCAAAAAATTCAAAATAAAACAATAAAGAAAAATAACTGGCAGCATTAAACAATTGGGTTGGGGCTAATGTTCACAAAATAAGTGGCTTTATTATTGTATTGTGTTGGTCTTAACTCACCACCCTCACTCTTAACGCGCCTTGTGCGTTGAAATCATAGATTTAGAAACATAAATAGAACAAACAAACGTGAATTTTAGTACCCGTGAATTTAAAAATCAAACAAGTTTTCGTAGCCAATCGGGTACAGGCTTTTGTTTCTCTCATACTTTTTTGTGGGTTGCTCGAAAGCTTAACCTCACGGGGGTCCAAGTTCTAATGGACACCTAATAAGTGTTGACAGTTAACTGTTTTGTCCTTATGGGACTCCCCAGGACATTGCTGGGTCAAATCAAATCAAATCAAATCAAAATTAGCTTTATTAGTCAGAATACAATAGTATACATTGACAAAGCCGTGCTTATCTAAAGTACAAATATCCAACTAAAAGCTTTAAAACTATGGAGATACATTAATCCCTATCAAAATAACAATAATAGAAAAACTAAATAAAGTTTAAAAATAAATTTAACTAACATTTGATGTACCTACTTTTAATTACTAACGCCATAATTTTATTTAAGTTCAAACACAAAAATTGGCTTTATTAGTCAGTTTACCAAAGTAGACATTGACAAAAGCCTCATTTATCCAATTATAGTCTATTGAACACTAAATAATTATTATTGATTTAAAATTATTTAAATAAAAAAAAAGTCAAACAGTCAAACTTAAAACTATATAAAAATCGGTTAAAATAAGAAAAATCTAAAATTTGATTAAAACATAACGACGCCAAAATTTAAATTCAATGAAAATTATTGATTTAAAATTATTTAAATAAAAAAAGTAAGTCAAACTTAAAACTATAGATAAAAATTGGTAAACACAATAAAAAGCTAAAACTTGATTAAAACAAAACGTCAAAATTTACATTCAATAAAATGAAAACCCCACGATCTGTGTCAGATTTTGTCAGATAAACCTAAATATAAAAATAATTCAAATTGAGACCCTTGCGAAGTTAATTAGTAGGTTTTGTCTCTAATCCTATGTCTGTAGTGAGAAACCCTCTCGGTAGATGGCGCTTCTTGCGATGCCAGGCTTCCAGGATGCAGTGACCCTAGGCTTTTCTCATGATATACATAGGACTAGAGACAAAACCTTCTAATTAACTTCGCAAGGGTGTCACATTGCAGCAGTGTTCTGATAAGTCCCATAAGGACGAAACGAAACAGTTAAGTGTCAACACTTGTTAGGTATCCATTAGGTCTTGGACTCCCGTGAGGCTAGCTTTCGAGCTACCTAAGGAAAAATATAAGAGAAACAAAAACTTCTTTTTACTCGATTAGCCACGAAAACTTCTTTTATAAATAGAACGCTTGTCAAACTCGTGCAGACTGGTGGAAATGGAAAGAAATTAAAATCGTCTTTTTGTCACAGATTGCGAAAGGCCAACATTGACCGACACGATTTGAAAGGCGGCGGCATTGAAATAAAATCGTAGTGAAGCATCATATGACATCAATGTGAGACAGCTTCACTGCTTATTTTCCACGGCGACCTCTAGGGTTGGTGGCTTATACTCTTATTTACTACGTTTTGAAGCCTGGCGACGCAGTTTTCGTGACTCAGTGACCCTATATGCTTGTTCACCATGACGACATTTAGGGGTAACCGCTTGTACAGTCGGGGACTTAATAAATGGCCGCTGCCTTTCAGAAGAGCTTGGATAAGAATCCCAATACCGGCCGAGGTTATTGATCGGATTTCGTAGCGCGTCGTTTAACACATATAATTTATTCGCATTCCTGGCTTAAATTCAATCATGATAAATTTGGCTTCGGTCTGTATTCCGTTTGAATGTTCGGTTAAAAAAATACACATAATTGCAGAAAAAATTAGCTTTGGTCTGTAGTCTGTTTGAATGTTCGGTTAAAAAAATACACATAATAGTGATTTTAATTTATTGTTAAAAAATATAATTATTATTGATTTAAAATTTTTTTACATACTTACATAGAGTAACACAAATGCAACATGTTTGTATTCCTAGCTATTTTTAAAATGGTAAGTTTTAAAAGTGTAAAGCTAAAAAAATAAATACAAGCAAAAATTGGTTATTTGAGTAAGGGCGATTCGAAAACAGCTGTGAAGACGGCCTTTACTTTAAGATTTGAATTGTTTTAAATGTGGAACTACCCCGACTTCTGGATGCACAAGAACACTATTTTTGGGGGTAGCTAAATAGTCCAGTCATTATAGAATTTTAGTTTGCATAAGGTGTTGTAGTCGCGATTTTGACATATGTTGTTGACCTTAGGGGCGGCCGGCTCCCGCCGCCATCTTGGATTTAGTGTGCATAAAAAGGGTATTTTTAAAATTACTTGGTTACTGTACGTTTTAAAAAAAAAGTTTTAAACATAAGTTGAAGACAAAAACTGTCCTACAATAACATTTTTGCATGTTTATTTGCTTTTTCAGTGATTAAAAAAAATATTAAAACATGTTCGCAACATAAGAATAAACGAGCATCTTTGAAGGGTATTATGTATGTTCTTACCTTTTATAATTATATTTTGTCTTAACTTTGATTCAGTTTTTTATTCTTTTAACTTTAAACTTTTAAAAATATTTATATGTATCTATCCGTTTACCCGTTTACACGTTTACCCATTTACCCGTTTGCCCGTTTACAGGAAAACGTGTTTTCTGTTTTTCGTTTTCCGTTTTCCCTTTTCCCTTTTCCCTTTTCTCTTTGCCCTTTGCCCTTTGCCCTTTGCCCTTTGCCCTTTGCCCTTTGCCCTTTGCCCTTTGCCCTTTGCCCTTTGCCCTTTGCCCTTTGCCCTTTACCCTTTGCCCTTTGCCCTTTGCCCTTTGCCCTTTGCCCTTTGCCCTTTGCCCTTTGCCCTTTGCCCTTTGCCCTTTGCCCTTTGCCCTTTGCCCTTTGCCCTTTGCCCTTTGCCCTTTGCCCTTTGCCCTTTGCCCTTTGCCCTTTGCCCTTTGCCCTTTGCCCTTTGCCCTTTGCCCTTTGCCCTTTGCCCTTTGCCCTTTGCCCTTTGCCCTTTGCCCTTTGCCCTTTGCCCTTTGCCCTTTGCCCTTTGCCCTTTGCCCTTTGCCCTTTGCCCTTTGCCCTTTGCCCTTTGCCCTTTGCCCTTTGCCCTTTGCCCTTTGCCCTTTGCCCTTTGCCCTTTGCCCTTTGCCCTTTGCCCTTTGCCCTTTGCCCTTTGCCCTTTGCCCTTTGCCCTTTGCCCTTTGCCCTTTGCCCTTTGCCCTTTGCCCTTTGCCCTTTGCCCTTTGCCCTTTGCCCTTTGCCCTTTGCCCTTTGCCCTTTGCCCTTTGCCCTTTGCCCTTTGCCCTTTGCCCTTTGCCCTTTGCCCTTTGCCCTTTGCCCTTTGCCCTTTGCCCTTTGCCCTTTGCCCTTTGCCCTTTGCCCTTTGCCCTTTGCCCTTTGCCCTTTGCCCTTTGCCCTTTGCCCTTTGCCCTTTGCCCTTTGCCCTTTGCCCTTTGCCCTTTGCCCTTTGCCCTTTGCCCTTTGCCCTTTGCCCTTTGCCCTTTGCCCTTTGCCCTTTGCCCTTTGCCCTTTGCCCTTTGCCCTTTGCCCTTTGCCCTTTGCCCTTTGCCCTTTGCCCTTTGCCCTTTGCCCTTTGCCCTTTGCCCTTTGCCCTTTGCCCTTTGCCCTTTGCCCTTTGCCCTTTGCCTTTGCCCTTTGCCCTTTGCGCCTTTGCCCTTTGCCCTTTGCCCTTTGCCCTTTGCCCTTTGCCCTTTGCCATTTGCCATTTGCCATTTGCCATTTGCCATTTGCCATTTGCCATTTGCCATTTGCCATTTGCCATTTGCCATTTGCCATTTGCCATTTGCCATTTGCCATTTGCCATTTGCCATTTGCCATTTGCCATTTGCCATTTGCCATTTGCCATTTGCCATTTGCCATTTGCCATTTGCCATTTGCCATTTGCCATTTGCCATTTGCCATTTGCCATTTGCCATTTGCCATTTGCCATTTGCCATTTGCCATTTGCCATTTGCCATTTGCCATTTGCCATTTGCCATTTGCCATTTGCCATTTGCCATTTGCCATTTGCCATTTGCCATTTGCCATTTGCCATTTGCCATTTGCCATTTGCCATTTGCCATTTGCCATTTGCCATTTGCCATTTGTCATTTGCCATTTGCCATTTGCCATTTGCCATTTGCCATTTGCCATTTGCCATTTGCCATTTGCCATTTGCCATTTGCCATTTGCCATTTGCCATTTGCCATTTGCCATTTGCCATTTGCCATTTGCCATTTGCCATTTGCCATTTGCCATTTGCCATTTGCCATTTGCCATTTGCCATTTGCCATTTGCCATTTGCCATTTGCCATTTGCCATTTGCCATTTGCCATTTGCCATTTGCCATTTGCCATTTGCCATTTGCCATTTGCCATTTGCCATTTGCCATTTGCCATTTGCCATTTGCCATTTGCCATTTGCCATTTGCCATTTGCCATTTGCCATTTGCCATTTGCCATTTGCCATTTGCCATTTTCATTTTCATTTTCATTTTCATTTTCATTTTCATTTTCATTTTCATTTTCATTTTCATTTTCATTTTCATTTTCATTTTCATTTTCATTTTCATTTTCATTTTCATTTTCATTTTCATGTTTTCACGTTTTCACGTTTTCCCGTTTTCCGGTTTTTGGTTTCCCCTTTTTCCCGTGTTTTGTTTTTGGATTTTTTCGAAAAGTAATACCTTTCGTTTCCGGTGGGCCATCCTTTATGTTAAACAATTAAAAAAGCAGGTATTAATTAAAAATATCTCTACAAGGTTTGACTACTCTTTAAATAAAAAGTCTGTGTTAATCCCGCCAGAATACACACATCCTATGCTAATAAACAAGAAATCAGCTAAAAAAAGATGTGTGTATCCAAAAAACGTGTATGGCTTCGCCCGTTTATCGGCCAATATTCCAAATAGTTATTAATTTCAATAACAAAAATTGCATTGCACAAAAGTGCACAGCGAAAGCCGATCGACGTGGAGTCGAGGGAACAAAAGCGCGCGATTCATTCATTCATAAACCTCGCAGCGGCCATTTATTAAGTCCCCGACTGTACATATAATCTGTGAAAAAGTGGCGGCCAACGTTCCGTCGTCCCTATTAGAGGTTGCGCAGCAGTCGAAGCGCTATCTAATTTTTTTTCTATATCTATGAGTGGGAGCAGGCACAACGTTGCCGAGTTTTTCTTAAAGTATTATTCTTCGGAAAAAGCGCGCGCTACTACTAAAATAATTTTTAAATGTGACCAGTGTACTGAGGGTTTCCTAAAATAAAATACTGATAGTATCAAAAGAAATACACATTGCTTATTTAGGAATAGTTTTCAGGCGCCGCGCAGGTCGTCTTCCTTTCAATCTACAATGAGTAATTTTTTGCGCTTGGTACGATATATTAATTAATTAAACAATAAACTATATAGAGCACCGCAAAGGGTCTTTCTAAATTTTATAAATTACTTATAAAGACACCAAACGAAAACATATATACTCATTTAGGAATAGTTTCTTTATAGCCTTGCCTATTTAGACACGGACAGCATCCGGTGTTGTAATATGGTTGGTGCTTTCAATGTCATGATGACATGACGGCTGGACGACGCATGCTCAAAAGAAAAATTCCGTCGACGCAAATTTTCTATGTTGCTTACAAAAGTGTGTGAACAATGTAAATAAAAAGGGCCAGTTAGGTTCTCTGCATAGATCTAAAACGAATTTGTTTTAATCCAACCAAAAAGTAGCAAATGTCTTCTCCCGATAATAAATATTTTTTAAACCATCTTCAGTTTAACAATAGTTTTGGGTTCACCTTTATTACAAGCAATAGTTTTTTAGACCATCTTTATTTAACTTTTCACTGGGTAATTTTTTGCCTATATAATAAGTTTATTTATAAAATTTTCTTAGCGTAACTTTGCTAATGATATAACAATATAGTGTCAAAGAATAATTAAAGCCATTTAGCAATAGTTTTTTGAGCCATCATTATTTTAAAAGCTTTCGGATTACTTCCCAGTACCTACATATATGGTTTTTAAAGCTTGTAAAAATTATTTTCAGTCAACATGAAATAACTAAGTAGCAAAAGGATTTTTTCAAAAGAGTAACGATAGGATTGCTAAAATGAATTGAATGAATGCATCAAACCAAAAAATTCAGGCTCACACAATGTTAAGATACAAAGTTTGTAAACATTTCCATTAATGTACAATTTTAATAATTACTTATTAACTATAAAATTTTGGCCTTTTACAATTTTGCGGAAATGGTCAACCTTGTGTTCATTTTATCAGCTTCAAAGCAACAGAAGATAAAACTTGAAACTTTCCTTTAGGAAAAGTTGTACAAAATAGAATCGTGAAATTTTTACAATAATATTTCGAAGTGGAGAGCAAGTTTTTTTTAAGCCAAAAGTTTTGAAAAGCTTTGCTTGTATACTGGAGCAAAAAAGCGCAAAGTTTTTGAAAGAGTAGGTAAAAAGAAGTAACGTAAAAATAAGTTGCAAAAAATAAATAACCTGATCAAAAAAAAGAAAATGAAACTCGCTCATAAAAAGGCCAATTTGATTAGTCCTAACATAAAGAGACATCATCAGGTGTCTCTAGGTACACATTGCATACAACAGAAGTTAGCAACAGATATGGGTTTTTGAAAATTTACTGTTTGCAGGGCTTATTGTAATTGAATGGTTTTTGCAAAAAAGGTTAATTTTATTGACAAATAAATAAACTAATAAGGAGTCTTCTCCTATAGTTATCTGAGTGGAAAAAATTGGAAAATAATATAAAAAAAATTATTTCTATCTTTTCGTTACAACAAAATAAAAAAGAAATTGTCAAATCAGACGCCGGTTGGTTGGTGCGTCGTGTAGCCGCTCACGATGGATGAAACAAGTCGACGATTGTGCGAATCAAAATAAAATATGAAGAAGAGGAAAATGTTCGGCGAAAACAAGGCAGTGACTTGACCAAAATCAATGCGCTCCAGTTCCAAGTCTCGAAATGAAAGAATAATAGAAAAAAAAATTAATAATGAGTCATTGCAACATTAGCCTGGATAATACTTGCTAGTCTTCTAGGCATTGAATTTGTTAAATTTGGAAGCAAATTGGGTAACATGAATAAGGTGGTTCAAGTTTTTAGGAGTAATATTCATTTTTGTTAATTTTCTTGAAATAAGTCTCCAAACGATTTGGATTGGATTGGCATCGGGAGTTTTGGCTGGCCATGGCAAAACCTCGATATTCTTCTCTTGAAACCTTGAAAACTGTGGTGATATTTATGTTGTGTGGATAGGGCAGTTGTCTTGCTGGTATACCAAACCATCTGGGTAAAGAATCCTGACTTGAGGAAGCATGACGGTACTCAAGATAAAGCCAGAGCATTAAACCTCCCAAGGATTCTAAAAAGAGCGGTCATGTCCTCTTACCGAAGTCCATAATCTAAAATTTCTTTTCGATCACTGTATGATTGAAGTATCTTTTTATCTGTGAATAGCACACGTTGCCAAAAGTCTTTATTTTCTAGACAATAAGTTAAAGCAAAAATTAGGCGGGCTTGCTTTTTTCTGCATTTAAAATATTTTTTTTTACCACACGACATCTTAATCTGGAACGCCTTGGGTGGGCCAAAAAAACCGGACAATTTTTTTCATTATAACTTTTGAACTATACCATCGATTTTAATAGGACTAACTGCACTTGGCAGAGAATTGATCAAACTTTTGACTAAATATATGTTTTCGGTGGTTCTAAAAAAACACATTTTTTTTTCAACCATTGTTTTGAATATTATACGATTGCCTTGACAAACATGTCTTCATTTATTTCTTTATAAATTCATTATTACTGAACCGGTTTTCATGAAATAAAAAACATCCTGGTGAGAATTGATTGCTTTTTAAAGATCATGATCAAAATTTATCGCCGTCTTAAAATTTAAGATGGCGGAGAGAATCATACTTTATTCTCCAAAATAGCGTGTTTATTCTTATTTTCTGAAAATGTTTTAGGTTTAGCAAAAATAATATATTTAGTCAAAACTTTGGTTAATTCTGTGCCAAGGGCAGTTGGCCCAGGAAAATCCATTGTATAAAAGTTATAATGAAAAAAAATTGTCCGGTTTTTCTTGGCCCACCCGGTATATTATTTAATAACTGTCACATTTATCGTGACTCACACTACAAAGGAAGGTACGTATTTAATCCCTTCCCGTTTAATCACGGTTTGATGCAATGGTCACACACGGCCACTCACGTAAATAAATTTCCACTAGTTTTTAGAGATGTCACGATATACCGCGTTAATGCATGTGCGTATGGGATGCCGGACGCTAGTAAAATACGCGCCTGTAAAGGTACGAAACTGACCGACCCGTTTCTCGATTCTGACCTAACAAGTTAACAATTAATTGCCGAATTTACTTCACAATAATACAGTTACAGCCGCTTAGCGGTCGTCATAGAACAATGTACTTCTTTTTTTTTTTTTTATTTTAGATTAAGGCGCATCGACCACATAGGGTCATTAGCGCAAATTAACGTTTGTTTAACATGATATAACCTTATTATTTTAAATACATTGCAAAATCTTACAGTCTTTTAAAAAGGCTAGGACACTGTTTGAATTCTTTGTTTCATTGTTTAATAGAGCACCAATGTACTTCTTGAAACTTGGTTTAAGCTTAAGAAATTTTATTTAGCTGTGGTATGTGCAATGCAAATAAATCGCTTATTAAACACATTTGCCGTTTCGTAAAAAATGGATTAAACCTTGCACATTAAAAGAGTTAAATAACATGTCAATATTTAGAGAGGTAATTGTTAGGTCGATTTTCACAGAAAAACTACATATGAGCATTTCGTCGCCCTAATGCAGAACTATTGTCACAAAATTAAGTTTTTACATCCTCGGTTTCATCACTCGGTTTCATCACTTAGACATCCAATATTTCCGCATTCAATAAAGCGCGCTTGGAGCTATACGTTTCCGTAAAAAAATAGAAATTGGGAAAACTGGACATAGAATAGTTCTGCATTAAGGCGACGATTTGTCTTAAATGTCCTAGCTTTTGAGATTAAAGAATTTTTTAAAAATCTTTTTTTAACCAGTTTTTCAAAATGTTGTGCAAATTTAGTTTGGTAATGTCCCCTGAAGATGTAAGTTTCTGCTTACGAAACATGTCGGGACTATTTGTTTAAAACAAATTAAAAACTAGTGGAGGAAGACAATAACCTGTTTGATTTCCTAAAGACTTAATTCATTCTCTAAGTATTCTCCACAAAAATTAGTGCACTTTTGCATGCGCTTAAGCCAGTCGTCAAAGCTGTAATTCCACTCGTTTGTTGGTACTGTCAAAATTGCATTCTTGAAGGCGTCGACTGCTTCCGTTGACGACTGAAATATTTAAAGACGATTCTTGATTTTTGGAAAAGTATAGAGAACATCTGGAAGCCAATCGGCAGTAACCGTCCTTTGATCTTCCAGAGGAATGGTTGCTACATGACCTATTTGTGAGACAAATGTAGCGACCATCTTTTTGGCTACACTTCAAGAACGGATGACTTCTTGGCTTTTCTGCACCTTGGAACACCCAAACAGACGTTTATTTTCGGGTTCTTATGAGTAAATCCACGATTCACCACCACTTTCAATGCTGTACACGTTTTTCGAGTTTTCTGCCTCAAAGAGGTCTAGAGTTTTCTGACACAAATTGACCCTAGCTTCTTTCTGTTCTCCGGTTAATAGATGTGGTACCCAGCGGGAAACTAATTTTCTTACTCCTAATTCTTCATGCAAATTTTTTTGAATTGCGGACTTTGAAGTTTTCCATGAAGCCTCAATCTCGCGATATGTCACATGTCAATCTTCCGTGATGAGCATGCGCACAGACAGCATCGTTCTTTTCCTGGGTAATAGCTGTTTTGGGTATACCTGGCCTTGGATGGTCTAAGGCTAATCCGTCCACGTTTGAATTCTCCATACCAACGAGATGCTGTCGACTGATGTCGTGCTTCATTTCCGAAACAGAAATCAACTCGGCAAGGTATTCTTGTTGAGATAATTTCCTTCAAAAGTTGTAAAAAATTATAGCCCAAAAATGTTCTCGATTTAATTCCATTTATCGACTGATTTGCAAATCTAAAAAATTAATTGTAACTATAAAACTATATCTATCGCACTGACGTTTTAAATTTAGGTTAGGTAAAGATTGAGGTTATGTTCCTATATGCAAAATATAAAAGACAGCCCTCGTAGCTAGGACGAGTTTCATTACCCTGGAGACCATCGTTGAAACATTGTGTTCCTGTTTGATAGGTAGTTTTAAAAAAAAAATACCAATGAGCATGGTTGCACCATTGATGGAGCGTTGTTTGGCGCTTAAAGTTAAATGTTCTGGGTTTGATCTCTACCACAGCAAAAACTTGTTTGATCTTTTCGTTTACCCCGTAGTTTGGGGTTTTATTAGTCTCCATTTTATGCTATCCAATTTGCTAAATAGAAACTCATAGTATATACTAAATGCACAATACAATGCCCGAAAGGACCTCGATGGATGATGCCTAATACCCGTAAGGAGCTATAAATCATAAGCTATTCATGTCTGGGCCTGTCTGGTGTCCATCTAATTAACTTGCTTCAGCGGTCGCTCTGAAGTCAGTTTAGGTCAGATCGTCCACAAACAAAACAAATTTTCCATACAGGGTGTTTCTGAATTCCATGTATATGTGATTTCGTTTTTGAACCCCGATGTCATTAATGGATATTCTTCTTTTTTCTTAAGTGGCATTAAAACCTCTGGTGAGTTTTAGCCTGATAACCATTCTGGTACGATTCTTCTATCCACATCGTATATATATATATATATATATATATATATATATATATATATATGTGGCTACCCTCTTACTTTCCTTTTTGCACGTCTCCAGTTTAATTTTTATTCTTGGTGTTCTTATCTAATGAATTCTCTGTATATGTCCCAACCAAGCTAATCCTCTAATTTTGATGAAGCTCACAATTCTCTATTAATTGTTCTAATTCATAATTCACCCGTATTCGTATTTTTAGTTAGTTGTTCTTCATTCGCTTTTGTCAGTGTCCAAAATTCGCATTCATATGTCAGTAGATACCTGTCTAATTATTGTGGTGTAGATTTCGTTAGAATCTTTGATTTTCGCAGGTTTTAAACAATAATTAGATATAGGGACTTTATTTCCGTTGATTATTCTCTGGTTTATTTCCTGTGTAATAGAGTTTTCTTTGTTTATGTTTTGGCATGATTTTACGAAAAAAATCAACCTGGTAACATAGACAAGCAATATACCGATTCTAGGGTTTTAAATACCGCTCCAAGTCTGTCGTTAAAAAAAATTGGGAGTAATTTGAAGAAGCGAATTTATGGCATTAGGAAAAAAACTTTTTATGTGGAGAATTAACCAACAAACTTTGATGAAGTTTTTTTGCAGATTTTGACAGCTTTGCTTAACTCTATTACAAAACTTACCAATGACTTTTGCGCATTCGGCCACACCAATATTCAAGACGGCGAGCGTGGGCCAAAATTCAGAAAATAAGCATATTTATGTGATACCTTAATTATGGGGTTTTTGGGTCCGCTAAATCCAAATCTGTTGTTTAAAAAATAATGGGGGAAGGGTTTATGGTGTAAACAGTAGTACTGTTTATGTAGAGACTTAACGAAGAAACTTTATCAAATATTTTTTTACAGATTATATTTTATATTATTATATTTTGAAATATTCAAGATGGTGGTCGTAAAAAAAAGAAAAACATGCGCATGCAATACATCAGTTATAGGGTTTTTGGGTACACTGAATCCAAATATGTTCCTAAAAGTTGGTTTTTGAGGTAATCTGGAGGAGTGGGGAGTATTTTATGGGGTAAACAGTATGCGAAGACTTAACGAACTTTATTGTATTGTTATTTTTTAAAATGTGCAATTATGTCTTATACATAAATATTTTTGTTAAATCGACTTAAATTCTTACATTTTTTAATGCGATAAAGAGTTTTAAGGATAAGTGACAATTTAAGACAATTTTTTTGTAGTATTATATATATATATATATATATATATATATATATATAAATTTTTGTTTTTTGTACATTTTTGTTAACTTAGCCTAAATTTTTAAATAAGATAACGTAGTTTTAAGTATTGGTTTCACTTTTTAAATAATTTTTTGTAATATTGTTTGAAGAATTTTAATTGACAGTTTTTATGTATCGCTTTCTCAATGAGAATTTTTTGTTTTTCTGACAATAAAGCATATTTTAATTTGATTTGTATCATATGCTTCTTTTTAGACCTTTTGCCCACGGCCGCGATCTTAAAAATACAAAATATACTGGGATCAATCAATCAAAATCTGTAAAAAAGTAAAGTTTGTTGGTTAAGTTTTCGTATACTGTTTACCTCATAAATATTCCTAACCCTCCAGATTACTCCAAGACCTTTTTTAACATTATATTGGTATTTATCGATCCCGAAAATTCCTTAATTGATGTATCGCATGCGTATGCTTTTCTTTTTTTTTTCATGGCTGTTATCTTGAATATTTTCAAAAAGTGGTTGATGCACAAAAATCATTGGTTAGTTTTATAATGGGGTTAAGCAGAGCTGTCAAAATCTGCAAAAAATATTTGATAAAATTTGTTTCTTAAGTCTCCAGATAAACAGTTTTACTCTTTACCCCATAAATACCCCCCACTTCACCAGATTATCCCCGAATCTTTTTTTTCTTGACAACAGATTTAGATTCAGCGGAACCAAGAACTCCATAACTAAGGTATCATATGCATATACTTCTTTTCTAAATTTTTGCTCACGGAATCTTGAATATTTCAAAATGGTGGCTGATGGCAAAAAGACTTGATTAAAGTTTGATCGTAAAGTTTCTACATAAACAGTTTTATCCTAATATAATAACTTACCCCCCTGCCACTTAAAATTACCCCCATTTTTTTTTAAATTTGATCAATAATTAAGGATTCAGCGGACCCAAAAACCCTAGAATCGGTCTATCGCTTGCTTATGTTAACAGGTCGATTTTTTTCATAATAAAATGATGAATAAATTTCGATTCCCGCGGCCCAAAAACCAACTAAGAAAATGTGCCGCATACCCGCATACGTTTGGTTCAAATCTTTTTTCATTCAATTTTTTCACTTAAAAATGGCTGCCATCTTGGATTTTTCAAAATGCCCAAGGATGCCAGAGTGGCATCACTCGGATTCTTAATATAGAGCATCTCGGCTAACAAAATCGAACGAAAATATTCTTACACCAAACATTTCTACCTTTTTTTGTTTTCCTCCAGACTATTACTATTTCACATAAATTCGACCAGTAAACTAGACATTGATCTTGAAACAATAGGGATGCATCCTGCAGCGTTTACTTATTAGATTTTGAGTTAAGCTGACGGCCCATTGTCAGGATATTAAAGTTTTAGATATCAGAGCGTTATTGGACTATTACAAACTTTAATATGGTAACTTTAACCCTTAGATTAAGTAACCGCAAAATAATAAGACACTGGACACTGCCACGCTTTTTTGCTCCAAGCGATATTTGTTTATTGTTGGATCTAATGTCGCGTTTACATTTTCAAAGAGGTTATGCAAGTTACTAACATTCTTCGCCAGATCCCAGCAGAAATGCGTCGGGCCAGGGCCTTTCCTGAATCTCACAAAAGGGCAAATGAAGCCGGCCCTAAGAGAATGGATCCGAAAAGAGATACAAAAGAAATGGACTAGCATAGGAAACGCCAGACAGGCGAAAGAATAAGTGACAGACTACAGAAAGTCCCGAAGGGACTGGCTGCTCCGAAGAACACGAAGAGAGGTGGAAGCGATAGTGGAAGTCCCAACCGGACACTGCGTCCTACAAGGAGTCTTGGCGAAGATGAGAGTGAAGGAGGCCACGTGCGAGCGATGTTGGGCCACGGACGAGACCTCGGCGCATTTCCTCTCATCATGTGGAGCCTACAAGGAGGTACAAGGCGAGGTATTCGAAGAGGAAGCCTTTGAGATGGGGACCTTCTGAATCTAAGGAGGCACGATATTCTGGCCTTTGTACAGAACACTGGCCGATTCCTTAGCGAAGGAAGGACGCAGTAGTGGGGATACCCGGTGGTTGGCGAAAAGGGCGCTTCAGTGCCTAGTCGCCAGGCCGGAACCTACCCCACATTACTACTACTAACATTCTTCACGGATTTTGCACCAAATGATTTAAAAAAAGCGTGCATTTGTAAATAACTGTATAACTGTATAACTCTACTTTATTGCCTTCGAAAATTTACATTTTCATACAATATAGTATTGCCTAAAATTACTACAATAACAAAAATTTGTAAATAGTTTACAATATTTGTTCCGAGGTACGGAAGGCCGGGCTTCGAACTGAGAATCCTGGGATTTCTGGGATTGGTTAGCTTACTTATTTATAAGTGCGTGCGCCTGCACACTTCCCGCTATCCCCAGTGCCCACATAGCGAGTTAAAAAAAAATATTGGCAGTATCGGAAATTATTGATCCTCACGTAGTAAAATGAACGTTAGAGAAACATAGACCAATATTAAAACATCTTGTAGAATTATTTTTATCCCTTACAAAAAAAGTGGCTTTGGGTAATTTGGGGGGGGGGGATTCGGTTCGGTTGAGTTCGGTTTTAACCAACCACCTTCTGCCAGGCTTAAATTTCATAACAAGACTTATGATAAAAACCCCATTTTGATATATCAACCCATCTTTAAGCTACGAGGAGTTTTTGAAAAGGCTGCATTTTAGATTTGTGTCCATATCTTTTACATTTCTCAATTTTTTTTAAATTTTTGGATGGACAGGTGTTTACACTCTTGAAACATATTAAAACCTGGTCAATATTTGTTGATTTTTTATTCCTTCATTGTGAAAGTTTCAGCAAAGCGACTATTTCAAATTTTGACAATAGATTGTGGGTAAGTAATGCCAGTCTGCAGGTTGCCAATTATTTTTGCCTTCCTAGCCCGTGTAGCAATGGCTAGAGAAGGTATTATTTTGGGCGAATTTTTTTTTTGAGATAACACCAAAAATGTGTTGGATGTATTTTGACCCATCCTAGCAGTATCGTCGTGACGCCTGTCTGTGTGTCTATGTGTATATTATTTCTGTCCATAACACGATAGCTCCTAAACCGCTGAACCGATTTTCATAAAATTTTCAGGTAAAATAGTGTTCGACACCCTTACGAGCTGATTAGATTTTGGTCAAAATCCATTAATGCGATGAAAATACTTTGCCAATCTATGGTAACCTAAGCTCACACTGGTACTATAGTTATAGTGTACGTGTGAGCTAATATAACTAAAAATTGAAATATATTTTATTCAACTTCAGACTAAATTACCTTTTGTTTGATACCACACAAGCCATGTTTTGACTTAAACTCTAATTTTTAAAATCTACCCCCACCCTTTTTTTTAAATAAATTAAAATGTATTTTGTTTAACTGCAGACTCAATTACCTTTCGTTTGATATCACACACGCCATATTTTCACTTAAACTCTAATTTTTGAAATCTACTCCCACCCTTTTTTTAAAATAAACTAAAATTTATTTTGCTTGCAGACAAACATACAGACAGACAGACTTACATACAGACAGACGGCGCAACAAAAAAGTTTCAAAATTAACTGAAACGCAAGGATATATAAAATTTTTTGAAATCGGAGCACCTTTTTTTTCTCGAAACACTACTATAGTATGTGTGAGCTAATACTATAGTATGTGTGAGCTAAAATGCTAACTTTTTAACGAAGCATCGTATCAATACAATGTTTTCGGATTACAGTAGACTATATTTTGCTCAATAATTCGTGTTATAATCAAAAATTTTGTAGGAGCTTTTGTTTCTGAGATATTTATAACAAACTATTTTCAAGGCTAATATATTATCATGGCTTCACTTGACGTGTGATAATAGCCTAGCTAGGCAGATGTCAGACCCGTCATGGATTCATTTATTTTATTTTAAACAACCGTCAAAAAGAGCTGGAAGGAAGGAATTTTGCAAGATGTGTTCTATTACATCTCACGACTACGAGAATAGAACCAGTGGGATAAAACATCTGTCACAATGTATAGAGACCCTACTGTATATTATATGGCCTTAAAAGCTAAAACCAACAAGTGTATGACTCAATAAGCCATCTTTCGTGTTAGGCGGGACTCATTTCGATGCAAAATAAACGCCCTTTTCGTGTATTGAAGTGGGAATTGTGCCAAAACAGGTCATTTTGTTACTAAGGAAAGGAAATTTAAAATATAAAACTTGACGTTCTACAATGTACCTAGTATGTCTTTATTTTATAACAGTTTTAACTCTGTTTTATTTAGTAAGGGTTATGACAATAAATGGGTTAGGTTCTTTTGTTGGCCTTTCTTTAGCTTTTGCACACAGGATGAAAATATGACTTGACATTAGAAAGTGAGAACCTTTGATCTGCTATCTTGATTTGGGAAAAAATATTTGTATTGCATCTTTCTTGATTATATTAAAACCTTCTTTTAAATATTGCTACAAAATTCGTCCTAAAACTTCTTGCATCAGTAGTAGTCTATATCCCGGGTCTTTGCATTAAGCCAAGTGTAGCTCTTCCTCGCTTAGGGTTGGTGCCCGGAGTACCTGTTGTTTCATCATTACATATGCCTCACGTTCTACCAGGAGGTGGCCTGGTGTCTCATCTTTCGTGTCTACTACGTTTTACCTCGATGCTTGAAAATGCGTGTTTCTTTTTTAATGATAAGTGTAGGCTGTTTTATACTTTTTTCAAGAAAAAAAATCCGGATTTTTCGCATTTCCAAAATTAAAAATTTTGTAAAAATTCATACAAATTGCTATAGAAATTATTTATTTGACGTTTGTTATGTCGAGATATAGAGGGGCGGTTCAGAATCGACTGAGCTTTCAATAAATGGTCATTAAGCCAAAAAATTAGGTGATAAACTGTCTGGCCAGGGACGATAATAAGCTATGGTTTTTTTAGAAATGTATTTACTCATAGAAAAATGATTACACCATATTTTTTAAATCTAACGTTCTACCTGATGTCTGGCTCCAACATTTTAATTTTTCACGCATTTTTGACTCCGTAAAATCGTCCAAAATCGTCTATTTTTAATGAAAAAAATGATGCAGAAAATTATAGTTCAGCACAGCCAAATATTCTAATCGGCCTAACCTCACCTTACACGAAGTAAACCACAAGAACAGAAGTTCGGCAGTTCGGTTTTGTTCGGTTCGGGTCAGCTTACGCCGACTCCTGCTGAATTACTTTAAGACGCAACAAACCTAGCCTAAGATCAAACCGAACATAACTTAACTGAACCGAACCGAACCGTACCGAACCGAATCAAACCTAACTTAACCTAACCTAAAAACACAACCCTCAGATGCACCGTAACAAGGCTTTGCTAATCCATTCTCCCTTTTTATTGTTTTGTATGTGAGCAACAAGGACTTAATCGCGATTAAACCCATGATCGCGCTTGAGTGCTTACGGTGCATCTGAGCGTAAGTAAGCAAATCAAATTGAAAAATGTGATATGGCCGAATGTCCTGGAAACAGTCGGCCCAGGGAAAAAATACAAAAAAGATCTAGTGTGAAAATGTGTTAAAATAGCTGTGGGAAGGTCAACTGTACAAATTTACAAAATTGTGTAAAAAAGAGAAAAAAAAAACACGAAAAACTAGGTATTTGGATAATTTTAAATTGTAAAATAATTAATCCTAAGATAATTTACAAATTTATGTCCAAAATTTGACGATGCAGTGATACCAACCAACCAAAACAAGTCGAAGAAAAAACCCTATGTAACGTTTTTTTTCTTTAAATATTTTTAAAAAACCAAACTTTTTGGAATTATTCTAGATACTCTGGCAGTATCTACTTCTACTCATAACACACTTTGGAAATATTTTCTGGATCATTTTTTTTTAAATTTCGATTTGCTGACAAACTTTCATTCCTAAATAAAAAATATTAGGGTGGATTCAGAGTTCTGTAAACGATGCCAAATTTAAGAAAAATAAACAATCTGGGAACTATGTTGTTCATACGTTTACATCATATTCCACACCTTTTTTCTATTTTCTCAACAAGGACCGCTGTCGGTTTATATTTTTAAAAGATTATTTTTTTTCTGGTGTGGTGTTTTCTGGGTACGTAGCTCAGCACTTTTATTAAACTCAAGTATATTGAAATCAACGGCGGCGTGTACTTTATTGATGTAAGGCGCCCGAGATGTGGGTATGGGTCGGTCCGGTAATATTAAAAAATTACCTGGGTCCTAAAAAGTAAGGGGCCCGAGCCCTCTCGCCCCCTGGCGAGCTTTCGAGGCTCCAAATCATTATTTTCCCAGAAAAATCAAAACAAAACTTTCAAAAATCGCAAGGAAAACAATAACACAAATTCAGCATAACCTCAAAAATTAGTTAAACTTCCAATTAAACGGCCGAGATTGGGCGTTTAAGTTAAACATCGTTTAGGACCCTATAAACTTTCGTTAAAGTATGGTGCAAAATAAACTAATGAATTAAACGACGTTTAACGTCAAACGACAGTTAAAATAGAATGGTGCAATGCTCTTCTAATCTTCGTTGTCAATCAGCTCTTTTTATTTTATTGTAGTTACTTTTTTCACGAAGCAATTTTCTGCCATTTCATTTCATTAAAGCAGGAAAACACAAAATAATGACTTTATTTGTCGACAAACCATAATGAAATCTGGTGAGCTCTGCTATGTGCTACGAAAGCCTTGTCCGGATTATATTTCCTATTTAAACAAATAAGCCTTCTTTTCCTTTTTAAGCCATTGCATCGCGAGCGAGCTAGGTAAAAATATTTTGATTTTGTTTTTCTTTTCGTATTTTGGAGCAATGTGTTTCGAGATTAATATTAATATTTTTTGTTTAAATAAAGATGGATAGTACAGGCTTTAATAGTATTAAAAAAGATAGTTTTGAGACGAGAAAGAATATGTCAAAACTTTTTTCTACTCCTTTTAGTTTTGAAGCTACGAGTAAAAATTCGGAATTCTTTGTTGTCATGACAGATTTTTCAATTTTGCTAAAACTTCTTTACAGGAAGTTGATTCTGTCAATAAAATGACGTCAAATTTTTGATTCGTCGAGTAATCTATTTTGAAAACCCGAATCAGACTCGGTTGACGTCATTTTATTAAAATATCTGCCCTTACAAAAAAGAAATAACCAATTTTTAGAATTCCGAAATTTTTGGATTTTCCCACATATTTTTAAAATTATAACAGCTAACAAAAACTTTTCACATATTCATAGGCATAGCTTTTGAGAATTTGGGTGTAAAAAATAATACCTGAGATGTAAAGCGTCGATTGAATAAATCATTTAGAAATTCTGTCACAATAAAAAGTAGAATAGAAATCGGCAGAGAAATCAAATGTTTTGGCAGCAAATAGTATGCGTGATATTAAAGAGGTATGACAGAGGCTTCCGCAATATTGAGCAAAATTGTGCTACGATTTGTTTCTACTTGTTGACAAAAACATAAAAGTTTCAGAAAGAATTATAAACTTTTTATTTCCACCGCAACTGCAACACTTTATACAGGGTGTCCCAGCTAAAAGGTAACAGAGGTGTTTTTGGGTATTTTTCGAGCGAATTTGGAGAAACGCTTGAACACGTCGATTTTGTTTGCGAGGGGGACACTTTTTGGCAATCTTGAAATTTTTGTAGCACGCACCATCTTCGAGGGGTATACATTACCCCTGTATTTTGGATAGGGAAAGTGGGTCTAGTGATACCTTGTTTTGAAGTTCATTTGAATATACAGTGAAACCTCTCCTTGCGGACACCTCTATTAAGCGGACACTCCCTTTAGCCGGACAAATTTGTTAGAACCAAGCTCTTCCCTATTTCTTTCCATGTAAAATTCACTCCTATAACCGGACACTCTAATAACCGGACGCGGACAATTTTTTTTGGTGAAAAAATTCTGAAACCTCCCTTAACCGGACGTCAACCTCTTACAACGGGACGGACATGGGCATAAATATTATGTAGTATGTTGGCAACAACGCACTCTGCAGCCGGGGAATTACCTGTTTCCGTTTAAATGCGGAGACTAAATACTTCTGTCGCATTTACAACATATTTTATTCCGCGGAGGCGGGACTGCTGTGTTTTATTTTTATTATTCAATTGGGTAGTAATAGATAAATCTCTTTGAAATGGTGCCTAGTAAAAAACTTCTTAGTTTACGTGAAAAAATTAAAGTTGTTAACGTTTCGGAGAAGGAACATCTATCAGAACGTAAGATCGCTCAGGCAGCCAAAATTTTTGATAAATATCTATGTATATATTAAAAGTTTGCAGCTCCCTCTCATAAGCGGACACCTCCAATAAGCGGACAAAATCGACAGAACCGTGATTAGTTTTTGAGATATTTTCTTTCAAATTTTTAAATTTTACATGGAATGATAAAGTAAAAATTAAATCCAAAAAATATAAAATTCTGAATTTGTAAGTTTGAAGGCAATTATCTCAAAAACTGATACATAAATTTTTAATATTTTTACACAGTTGTAAAGACATTCAAGAGGCCTTCAAAACAAGGGATCATTAGACGCACTTTCCCTATTCAAAATATAGGGGTAAAGTACACCCCTCAAAGAGGGTGCGTGCTACAAAAATTGTCCAAAAAGTGTCCCCCTCGCAAACAAAATCGACGTGTCCGAGCGGTTCTCCAAATTCGCATAAGAACTATTCAAAACACGCCTGTTACATTTTAGTTGGGACAGCCTGTATACCAAATTACAAACAAAACGTTATTTGTGTATTACGCCACTATTAAGGAAATTTTTTAATTAGGAAACCACTGCGTTTCTCCTAGACAAAAGAAAAATCATATATTTTCCAGTGGTTTATTAGAAAAAATAAATATTTTCCTAACAAAATGTGAAACACAAATAAATAAAAAAGGTAACTATCAAATAAACCACTTTATAAGAAAAAAAACAAAACAATTTTTAAATGGTTTTAAGTTTAATATCGATTTAAATCTCCCAAAAGGACAGGAAAGCTAATTTAATTAAAAGCTATACTGAACACGAAGATTCTGCTTAGAAAGAGAAAAACTAATTTACAGGTGTAAAGATAAAAATAGAAAAAACTTCCCCTCTTTATCCCTCTCGAGTCATGCGCCGCCTTTCCGCATTGTTTTTGGTAGGGATAAATATATTTAATTATCTAGTTTGGGTGTCGTGTATCGTTCAGTTACTCGGAGATTTTTAAAGAGGAATGGGTACACTTTTCGTTTATTATTGTTTCTAAACATCGTGTTAAATTAGACTGCCACATCCTGAAAATAAAATTGACTTCTTACACTGCTGTTGTCACGGCATAACCGATACAACTTAAAAAAAATATTTTTTTACTTGTAGGCTTTGTATCCATGTCTTTCTAAAATGTTTCGAATGGTTTTGGGAGGAATATTATCAGGTATCTCTTTAGCAATGGCTCAACTTGAACAAGGAGGGAGTAGTTTAGTCGCAGCACAAAGGGCAGTTTCTCGCTGTTGCCTTTGTTCCGACATAGGTCTTGGACCCTCATCCACCTCTTCATTGTATTTACATTGCCTACAGAGCTTAATGCACTTAAATTTATCAAAAATAAACAAATGTATTACATCTCGAGCGGAGTTTCCTGCAAAATACCAACATTTGAACCTTTTCTTCGATAGTAAATTTTAACGCCGGTATAATGCCCTAGAAAGAAATTGACAAGGTTTGACAAAACCACTTTTTGTTTAAATTATTTTCGATTGTATTATTTTCGACCGCATCACAGTTTCGATATTTCTATACGCCCGGACCGAACTTCCGCAACTAAACGGCACTGCTTGGGCCAGCCGCTTGTAGTGAATCCGATTATGGGTCCCTGCGACGACGTGTAATCAACTATTGTCTTTCGGAGTGGATTTTATGTAAATTTTCCGGAGATAATAGAAATTTTGGTTTGCCGAGTGGAACTTTGCCTCGAATTAATCGTATGAGAAGTCTTCCTACCAACGACAGATTTTACATTTAAAATGATACAAGGTAGCCCGCAGGTTCCCCAAAGAATAATACTTTTAACAAAACTCGACAACGTTGCGCCTTTGTATACCGCACCAAATGAACCATTGTTGAATAGAAGATACATACATAAGAATATTATGTATAGGGTAGACTAGTGGAAGACGATAATCATAATTATTTTTATTTTGTGGCCACTAACTCAAAGTATGATTGAATTAAATAAATTAACGAACAAAATAAAATACCTTAATTAAAAAAAAAAAAACCTTTAGTTTTTTTAAGTTGTTGAAGAAAATGTTAAAAAAGTTTAACTTTAAAAATGTAATGTTAAAAATTTTTAAAAATCAAAAAGGATTAATGCAAGGTTTTTAGTCGGAACCATAAATAAATTTTGTTGGTTTGAGCGCGGAATTTCTTATTAATAATTAAATATTATATTATTGAAAGCATTTTGTTAAAGTAATTACCTATTTTATTTTGGGGCAATTCCGAACAACATTTTTAATCCTTTTGAAAGACTGCAAATACTGGCAACTACTTTAATTGTTACATTCACAAAGGAAATACTTTTTAAAAATAAACTAAATTTTTATATTTACCTACCTCCGGAAGTTCTCAGAGGTTCATTACTTACCACTTGCAAAATTAGAGAAGGAAAGGGTTTATTATTTTATGGTGTGTCATTGGTGGACTACTATGCCTACTTGCTTTCATAATTTTTTTAACAATTCAATATAATATAATTTGTTAGCTCCCGCTAAATTTCGCGGTTGTTTTTAACTTTTTAAAACCACCCAATTGGATGAAGGACAGAGTGCATTTCGCGCATTTGGACATGCGCACCAAGAATCAGAGAGATCCTTTGTCAATCGTCTCGAGAAATGGCGTGTTAATTTCGTTCTCCAACTATTTCAAATTTCTACACCTGAAAGTGCTCGATTTTGGTGTACTGAAGCATAGAACTAGAAACTTCAGCCCCTCAGCTACGTGGTGACATCATTAGATCCAGATAGGGGCCCCTTGGAAGTGGATAAATTGGCTGCAAACTGGTGAGTGCATTGTTTCTGATTGCCGTTGTGTGGCACCAACAATTAACCTATGGACGTTTGATTATTTCGTAATTTCATATCAATAAATTTATGTTTGTTCGCGCTTTCATTAATTACATTTACAGTCCATTGCATCGTTTTTTCTAACCGCGGGCTAACATCATTTATTGTCAAGAATTAAATTAAATTGATTTTATAATGTTATTTTATTCTAGCCGTTAATACACATGTCTTCTATGTAACAATAATGATGAAGGGTTGGTCCACAGTATACTAATTATTTATAGTAAGGAAAGCACCCCGGTCTTGTCATAATACTGTTATACATACCCCCTGTATACATTAGTTCGGAATACAAAGTTCGAGAGGCGCTTATTACAGACCGTCACCCCTGGTATAAAAATATTATGTACAGACTTCTGTGCTGTCGCCATGGACATTAACCGCTACTCTCGGTATATGTTTTTGATTATGACTGACATTGGCAAAACAGATAAAAATATGACGTTCATTTTTCATTTGTGGTTGCAGTTTTTCGTGATTTTTCGACTTTTTACCTTATTTTAAAAAGTGTTTTTTGCTAAATTGTGGCCTATCGGTAATTAAGAAATTTAAAAGAAAACAATTTTGTGTTCGTGGGTGAGAAGACTATGCTAGCAAGCGCTATTCCCAAACGGAACTTAAAAAAAATACTTCGGCAAAAAAACTAACTTTGACGAAAGACGAAATTCACAAATATATAGTGTGAGATGGACACGTTGAACCTGAACGGAGTTTTAAATGTTTAGTTTTAAATGTTATTATTATTATATTATTTCACTATACTTATATACAGGGTCTGGCAGAATGATCTCCCACAATAAAAACGCCATTGTAAATGCTATTTATATTTCATTTTTTTCGGTACACAGTCGAAGCTGATTTCTGAAAGTTTCACTCGTGCAATAACTCTAATGCGATATTCCTGTAATTTCTTGGTGTATTGCTGCTTTCAATTCGTCAATGGTTCGGGAATAGTGTTCAAATATTTCCAAAGTATCTGGAACTAAAACATGTCTACCAAGTACGAAGTGAGTACGAAAAGTTCTATGTGTCGTAATCACAGATTCGTTACCTACTTTTGCTTAATGTCTCGATAACGAAGGCACGATGGCAAGGTAATGGCAAGCCGCGAGCTACCAACCAACTACGCTAAGCTTCCCCTCTCTTCAGTGATTCAGGCACAGTGGCAGTGCAAAATGTGGGAGATCATTATACCGGATCCTGTTTAATTAAATGAATAACCGGCAATATTCACTTTACTTTATAAGGCTTACGTTACATTTTTTTATTTTTCATGAAAAAACAATTAAAAAACTTTCCGTTTATAGAAACCTATATTTGCAACATTATTATGTATAAAGCATTGTAAAAGTATACATTATTAATTTAAGTTAATGTAGAATGTGTAAATACTTTCTATGCACTTATAAAAAGGAAATTACTGTAGAATAACCGTCAAAAAGCCTCTTTTTAACTAGAAAATTAGCTTCTCAAGGAAATTTATGTACCTAAATGAATGGGAAACAAACTTTTAAACCTGATAATTAAATAAAAAATTTAACTTTCCTTTTTTTTATTGCTAGTAGTCATTAATTTAAACATTCTTTGATTAAGCTTCCTTATTGATTGTTGTTTATAGAGTCTTTTTAAGCAAATTGAGCTTTGACACGAAATAACTCATTCTTATCAGCGCGCATCGTTTAAATTTAAATCTATGTAATTGACGAGTAGAATGAGTTTTTTAGTGTTAAAATTTAATTTGACAAAAACTGTTCAAAACACTATATTAAAAGATGTAGCTTGATTGGAGAACGATTTCATTGATGGCTACGAGCATCCGGTATACAATAATTTGAAAAGTCATCCTGTAGCTTAGAGACAAACTGCGCAAGCGTTATATTGTTTCAAATCCCCCTGTAAATGTTTAGTACGGTGCACAAAGTTGAAGAGGCGCTGATTCGTGCACGACACCCCGGTATACTGAACAGAACCGAACCGAACCGATTTAGTAATACAACTCCCACCGTGTAAGTGTCTGGTCTATCTCTGTCATTCGTCTATGGGTTGGTCTTAAGCCGCCATCCTCACTCTTAGCGCACTTGATGCGGTGAGAGCCAGCACAACGTTGCCGAGTCTTGGTTAAAGTATTAGTTTTATCTATTATCAATGTCAAAAGTAACGACTGTACCACAGCGCGAATAAAACTGACACGTGGATCCCTTGATTTAGTCAATTTTGTCAGGAGTAACGAAAAATTACAAAAATTTTGTCACATTTTCACCAAACTTGCAGTAACTTTTTTACGCTGGATTACAGTTAGTGATATCAGGTGTAGATATTCGTTAGGTATAATTATCTGTCACTGTCAAAGTTCATACCTTATTAAACCTGCTCGGAAAATTTACGCGCGACGAGGCAAACTAAAATCGGCGGTATGCGCCCTATTATTTTCGCAGGCAAAACTCTTAACCAACCTAAAAAATATCGATTCTTAATCCTCAATTCAATTCATTGATCCTTAACTCTAAGAGCAGAACGACCAACAATCAAAAATGTTAAAAAAAACTTGCTTCATATTTAAATTATATTGCTTGGTAATAAAATATAAATTGTATGGTTAAAACTAAAAAAAGAAACATATGCAACAATAGCGGTTGCCAACTGTATCAATTTTTTAATAAATTAAAGTTAGGCATCTGAAAGAGTCTTAATTATGAACCAGACGCTTGCCATTGACTCTTGACATAATAAAGATACTGTCATTAATTCTGATCGTGTGAGGGCCGCTTTAGACAAATATAGATATATTATTGAATGAATTTCCATTAATAAATATAAAAATTTTTGTTACGTAATTAGTTATCCTATAGAAATGTTGTTTGGTGTCATTCGTGTAAGATCTAGTAGTGTACGCCATATTTTTCTTGCACTAGCAAGTAAGGCATATTATGCTATAAAATCTGTCGCGCCATCTGGTGGCAAGTTTATACATAATAAGATCTTACACCCGTTAGGTAATTATGTTTCAAACATTTGTTTAAAAACACACGTTACAAAAACGCTCGTGTACCAAAGGTCTAATAGATTTTTTTAAAACTTACCTTCAAAAACAACTAACGTAGCCTGCTCGCTGACTGCGTCTCCTACACCGTTTTCCGCAACGCACTCATAGGTGGCGTCATCTCGACCAGGTTTGACAGGTTCTATTCGTAAGAGGGCGCCACCATCCGGAAAGTCTTTTACTTGATATCGGGTTTGCGAACCTGATAAATTAAAAAAGGATTTAACTATAAAGTAGTAGGATAAGGTTTACTAATAAAGCCGCGTCTACACCTGAACATTTTGACGAACATTGAGCCGCGTAACGAGCAGAACGGCGAGCAAAACCGCGAATGGTCTTTTTTGATTTCGACAAGCAAAACAACGAACGGAGCGCTTGTGTTGTTCCCACAAATGCTCTCAGTTTTTTTCCTTCAATATTCAAATGTCTGTTCGCCGTTGTATTTTGTCCCTTCCAAACCAACGAACCCATTCGAGCGCATTATCTTTGATATATGGGAAACAACCGACAAGCGATGGGAATGGCTAGACTCTCAAGACCCCGTCCAAACTAGTGTTCTGTTCATCGCTCGCCTTGCTGTGCCGCTGTGTGGAAGATGCTGGCCGTCAACATGTTCAGGTGTGGAAGCGGCTTAAGATAGCAGTAGAAATAGTTCACCGACAAGATAGTCAAAAAAATAACTGACAATATCTGGTCTAACCTGGATTTTAGGTATATAGAAAAGTATATTGCTGATTTTAGTAGTCAAAGGGCTCTAGTTTAAGAATCCGGTTGATGCTACTTTGGCACCCTTGAGCATTTTGAAATATTCAAGATCAGAAGATCAGCCGCCGATTAAAGAAAAAAAATGTATTAAAAAAAAACATTAATCCAAGATTGGGCGCGATCAATAGCTGTTATGGTTTCATCAAACAGTACAAGCTCCAACCCCGCTTCCTTCAGGAACTTTGCCAAAAAGAAGCCGCCATCTTGGATTTTCGACTATTTTTCCTTTATCAGTCTGTTATTCAAAGGACTGACTTTTTGAGCCATGGGCTATTTTTCATGAAAAACCTTATCACGTGCTACCCTTCCAGAGATACGTACCCTTAGGCATTATTAACATGCACATTCCAATCAAACTAAATACAAGTACAAAACACTTTCTTGTAGAAAATGAAAGTTTCATTTAAAATATGTATCACTCAGGGCAGTGCAGATTGTCAGTAATGCTCCAAAGGCATCCGTAAATTAAAAACATATTCAACCAAATTTCTATATTATATGTATTTTGCGGTTCTCGCAAAAACTAAAAATATCAGGAAAATCTATTTATTAAGCTTTATTTTAGAGAATAAAACGTAGGAAATCTAATTTTTAAGGACGCCAAGTTTTAAAAAATTACGAAAACGCATTTCTTTTACGGACGCCACTAAAATATTAGTTGCAATTTTGAACTAATGTTTTACAGCTGATTTAAAAAAAAAACTGATACGACTGAAATACTTTTTCCAATTTTTGAGCAGTGTATTGTAAGCCACCATTAGCTTTATCAAAACCTCAGCATTTTAGCAATATCAAAATTGTCAATGAAAAGTAAAAATACTCTGCCAATCTATGGGCACCTAAGCTCACACTAGGTACTATAGTTATAGTGTGAGCTAATATAATCAAAAACTGAAATATATTTTATTCAACTCCAGACTCAATTACCTTTCGTTTGATACCACACAAGCCATGTTTTGACGACTTAAACTCAAATTTTTTTAATCTACCCCCCACCCTTTTGAAAAAAACTAAAATGTATTTTGTTTAACTCCAGACTCAATTACCTTTCGTTTGATATCACACACGCCATATTTTTACTTAAACTCTAATTTTTGACATCTACCCCCACCCTTTTTTCAAAAATTAACTAAAATTCATTTTTTTTTAACTCCAGACTTAATTACCTTTCGTTTGATATCACACACGTCATATTTTCACATAAACTCTAATTTTTGGAATCTACCCCCACCCTTTTATTTGGCTTGCGTTCGGTGGATTTTGTTCATTTTTAAATGGGACCATCACGGCCCAAGACCCAACTTAGGTACCAAATTTCATTAAAATCGGACAAGCGGTTTTTGAGTTATGCGGGTTGGTCGTTACAGACAGACATACAGACAGACATACAGACAGACAGACAGACAGACAGACAGACAGACAGACAGCAAAACAAAAAAGTTTCAAAATCATCTGAAACGCAAAGATATATAAAAAATTTTGAAATCGGAGCAACTTTTTTTTTCTCGAAAAAATTAGGTGTGAGCTAAAATAATAACATTTTCATCAATGACAGCATGTTGAGGATACTACAGGGCACATAGCTCTGCAAGGGTGGGACCTAGGTAGCTCAAAGATATCTCGTTTAATGGGTCTTGTAATAAGCATTCAGTCTTCTCTTTGCATATTTTTTTAAAAAAGTACTTTCTTGGGCGAAAGGCTAATAAAGAAAAAAGTATTCAAAAATGCAACATGACGGCGCCATTTTAACAATGTTCCTGCAGGGCAAGGGATCTGGGCTTTTAGTATGTTCATTGGGACCCCAAAAGCTATTGATTTCGACTAGTTATTATTTTATGTTTTTAAAAATGATAATTTTTTAAATTTCTTTATCTCTACTTGGGCGCCATCTCGAATATTTTAAAGTGCTTAAGAGTACGAGAGTGGCATCAACCGGATCCTTAAAGTAGAGTTCTTGGTTTACCAGAATCAGCAATAAACTACACACTTAAGCAGAAAAAATTTTAAAGTCGAGGCGGTGAGATGTAGTAGTGTTATGGCAGCAAACAAAATTAGTTTGATAAACTACCTAATTCAACTAGTGCAACTTTTTGTATTCTATTCGGGAGACCCAGTGATGTCCTTAATGCACTTATTCCCGTACGAGCTTACAGAGCTCGTGTTGCACTCGATTGTAGACTATTCGAATATTAAAGCTGCACTTGAGCGAACTCATGTCAGCACGAAAATCATGACAATAGAACAGAAGTAGCGCAAAAAATTTCTCAAAAGAATTCATTACGTCATTACTAGACACTATGACAAATATTTACCAGCACCAAGATAGAGTCAAATCACAAGTGCAGTACTAACTTTCGGAAAATAATTCGCTACGGAGAGAAACTAGTAATATGATTGATGTAATTGATGATTGGAAAATAGCATTTATATCCTCAATACATAAAAAAGGAAACAAGCTGGATTTCAGCAATTACAGAGGAATTTCAGTAAACAGTACCAGTACTCTAAGTAGATTGTAGGTAGGATTTTTAGAGATCTAATAGAGAATGATTTTAATGAACAAGAAGAAGAAGAGCAAAGTGGGTTTTGTTCAGGCAGATCTTGTAGTGATAAGTCTTAAACAAGTCGTCGTTAACAAAATGAACAGGCGTATCTCAAAATAACAAGTTTTGAGTAATTCCAATGTAAATATTTTTATTTACTCCAATCTGAGTTTATTTAACTGTAAAAGATGCTTATAAATTGCTGATAATGTAATATATCGCAATGGAGATACGCCTTTTTGCCGAATAAAAAATTTACTTAAAACTAGTAATTATGGTGGGCGCAACTCAAATCTGGATTTTTTTTGTAATACGCCCCTTCGTCATGTCAGCGACGAAGTAATTAAGAAAAGGAGTGCCAGAAATATGTAGACTTATGTTACCTTTTTGGATCTACAAAAAGCATATGATATTGTGCCAGTAGAAAAATTATGGACAGTGTTAGAACAAACTAATGTCAATCATACATAAAGAAAAGCGATAAAAGAACTATAGAAAGGGTCAAACCGGATGAACGATAAAATATTAACAAAGCAGGTCCTAGAATGGCAACCAATAGGGCGCCGAAAAAGAGAGGGCTCCTAAACTGGAATAGCAACATCCAAAGATCAATGAGTCAAAAAAACCTGACAGAAAATGATTGTCAGGATCGAATGAGGTGGAGAATAGGCATCGAACAACGTAGAAAACCGTTCTAAGCCGACAAAGTATTAGTATTTTAAAAATATTAAACAAAAGTATTTCAATCATATGCGATTTTAAATGCTGACAGTTTTGTAAGGACAATTAATTTTATAAAATATCTCATCTATTTAATATTAGCAGTGTGTCTGAAGGACGCAAGCGAAAAAGTCTTTAACAAAAGGAAAACAAAAATGATAAATCTGCGGAGAAAAGCGTAAAGGACGTAAAAGAAAATGAAATCGTGTCAAGACACGGTTAATCTGCTGATGTTGAGCGCGTCACGTACACAGCTATGTCATTACACACTGACACATAAGCAAAGAAAGCCGTATAGCTGTTGTTTGTCTCAAGAAAATAATGTAGCTTTAACGTATAGTACATTAGTTTTAAACAACGATTTTAAGCCAAAGAAGACACAGTTTCTTTCACAAAAGCGGAATTCTACCTCTAAAATACTAAAACTAAACACACACATCACACGACAGCCCTGGTCTAGACCTTTTCACGCGGTGAAGCGTTCAGTTATTAGTTCTTCTGTTTAAATGCGAGAATCAAACAGAAAGATTTTAACCAAGAAACGTCAAAAAATCATACATGTTATGTTTGACTTCGTCAATGATAATCTAAGGTAACTAGATATAAATGAGAGTTCTTCACAAATAAATTAAATATTTTCTATAAATGTATGTATATAAATTAACTTTTACAACAAAACTTTAAGCACATACGTTATACAAAGACCTAACAAAGAATGTCAACTTACGGATTACGGGTCTTATGCGAAATGTAATTTAGCTTAAACATAAAATAGAAACAACTTAGGAATACAATCAAAAATAGATAAACCACTCACGAAGAACTAAGGTAACGATATTCAGATCCAAAAACAAAATATCAAAAAGAAGACAACAGACAGTAAATATAGAAAACACAAAAGACCGAAGCATAAATAGAATTCAAAAGATAGCTAAAACCAAAACTCAAAAGAAAAGATAGAGAAGCACTGTTATAGGTACTTACTTGAAACCTTTTTGCCATTTTTCTTCCATTGAATTTGGGGCAGGGGGTCGCCTCGCGCTGCACAGTAAAAGGCTGCAATTCCACCAGCTTTCACTTGAAGATTTCTGGGTTTTGTGATAATTTCCGGCGGATCTGAAACAATAATCTAAAATTAGTGATTTTGAAGTAAAGCGTTTTCTAATATAGGAAGGTATTAAAATAAATGTAGTACATTTATTTTTTAAAGCATGCCTTTAACTTGTTTAATTTTTAGTTAAGTTTTTTTAGTTTTCAATTTTGTAAATCTTCTTAAAGCAGTTTCTTTGGATCATACTCTTTTAAACCTGTTTTTATGGGATATGGGAACAGAAAGAAGAACCAAGTATCTTATGACAATGTTTTGTGAATTCATCTAGACTTTTGCAAACCTCAAATCGTACTTAGCACTCCTTTGGACCCAATGGTCTGGATGGTGAAGCCACATATTATTCTCCAATAGAGATAAAATACATTTCATACATAGGTTAGAATAATATGGTGTTTTTGGAGCTTTGGTCTAGACTCTAGAGGATTGCTAACCGCCATCTGAGGCTTGATAAAGTGTGGACGAATACACGAAATCTTGCAATCAGATAATTGGTTGTTCTTTCTTTACTCATACACAGTGTGCCTGAACGAAGTAGGTTACATAAAAATGGTTCCAAAAACTAATTGCCCATTTTGAATATGGACTCTTTCTTGACTTCAAAGCGATATTCGTATAAATCCTAGCTGATCCTCAATTTTTGATGATTTTATCAATTTTTTGCCATTTTTCTAGTTAGTCTAGGCGCTGGCTCCTGTCACGTGTGACCTAACATGTGCGCTCAGTTTGACTGCGGGGCATTGTTAAGCACCGATAGGTGTATAAAAAAAGTTTGGTCACGTGGTTGAAATCATGGTCGTTTGGCCGCCATCCTTGAAAATGGCCGCCAAATTGATAGATTTTTTTGTTTAAGCGTATCTCCCTACCCAGTCATCCGATTTTAATTTTTAAAGGCTTGTTATACTCCTTTTTTAAAGGCAAATAAATTTTGTAATTACACATTTTTTAATAAATCAACTAGTCTTTGAGATATACCAGGATTATTAGTATTTCTGCTAAAGACTGCCTTAAAGAGGGTGGTTTCTAAAACTGTTCACAAGATTATACAAAAAGTGGATTTGCAGTGAAACGATGCATCGTAGCGAAAAACGTTAAGAATAATTTTTATAGTACTTTTAATTCCGCTTCTTTTGGCCATTGTCATAACTTTTACAATTTAAAAAAAAAATCGATTTTTGAGCGAAAACATGGAAATTTTACAAAATTGTATATTTTAGCTGGCTTGAACAGCTAACTATCAAAGCTAGGATGCTAAGTGATAGATCGGAAGAAGCGAAATTAAAAGTACTATAAAAAACTAATTTTATCGTTTTTCGCTAGGTTGCATCGTTTCGCTGCAAATTCACTTTTTCTATAATATTGTGAACAGTTTCAGAAACCACCCCCTTTAAGGCAGTCTTTAGGGGTACCATCCAACGAACTTTAAAAATATATAGTGAATATCTTTTTCTGTGAAAAGTTCAAAGCCTTCTATGTAACAAAAAAAAACAAATGTCAATAATATTGTAGTGGTATATCCCAAAAACTACGTTATGTATCAAAAAATGTGTTATGATAAAATTTGTTTGCCTTTCAAAAAGGAGTTAAAAAATTAAAATAGGACGACTGGGTGGGGAGATACGCTTAAACAAAAAATCTTTTAATTTGGAGGCTATTTTTAAAGATGGCGGCCAAACGACCATGAGTTCAACCACGTGACCAAACTTTTTTTATACTGCTATGGGTGCTTAACAAAGCCCCGCAGTCAAACTGAGCGCACATATTAGGTCACACGTGACAGGAGCCAGCGCCTAGACTAACTAGAAAAATGTCATAAATTTCGAGAAGAGGATCAGCTGGGATTTATATGAATATGGCTCTGAAGTTAGGAAAGAGTCCATATTCAAAATGTGCAAGTAGTTTTTGGAACCATTTTTATGTAACCTATACTTCATTGAGGTACACTGTGCATAACCCCATAAACGTTGGTTTATTTTTCCTATAATTAACATGGGGATCGTCTAGATAATTTACAGAAATGATCATTTATATATTTCAGAAACATAAACAATCTACTTTTAATAGATCTAAATTATATAAAATCAGAAAACTTTCATTATTAGCATTTTAAAATGGACTTTGTTTGCCACACAAAAGAATTAATTTCAATTTTAAAATATTTAACTAGACATTTTAAGCTCTTCATTAAAAGAGCTAAATACCCCGATAATTGCCAATCGAGCTTTATTCGATTGCCCAGTTTTAATGCTCTTAATATTTATTATTTATTTATTGATGCACAGCAATTTTTTATACGACCAAATACGCAATAAACCATTTTTATATTTACAGAACTAGTATCGTTTCATTTTATATAAATATTAAACCAGGTGAAAATATCTCATTTAGGAAAAAATAGTTGGGTTATTATTAAAAATAATAATCGGACAAAACTAACTGAAATATTTTATTCCACTTTCGTTGGGATCGTGATTACATTAAGTGATTAAAGGCATGGGATTGTGGAAAATTTTTCAAACTCTGTTTACGAAGGCATAAATTTTGAAAATATTCTATTGAAAAAAAATATCTTTTGAAAACAAAATGAGTTAAATAGGTTAGCTAGTTTTTTTTTTTTTAATTTCCGCGATCCAATACAATGGTAATAGTTTTATAGCCCCTCAGTTTATTTTGAGACCGCTTGAACCGAGGACGAGAAGTTCGAAAAATTTTTTTTACAAAAATTCTATCTTTCGTTCTTATATGCAAAATATAAAAGACAGCCCTGGTACAATCATCACAGACTTGCTTTTTTGGTAACTTCTACATCTATTTTTCATGCAGGCAATCCCGAAATTGACAGATTTTGGATAAATGACCGAAATACGTTTTCCATCAAAATGCGCGTTGGACGCGTTATCTAGAAACTCATTTATTTACCATTCGGGTACGTTTTATATTTAAAACAAACGCAGTCTGACACTTTGAAATTTTACGATGGGTATTTATGGCTCGACAGTCGATTCCACAACCTTCAGTTGGGAAATCGAATTTTTTTATGGACAACTCTTATCGGTAGGACCATCGCTCAAAAATGTATTTTTAGAACACAAGATATCCCTCTGATGAAAAAGTGAAACTATAAATAATATCTAAAAAGAAAAACAATAAACGCTTCTATTAGGGGTTTCAAAGCTGTAGCTGTAGCGTCAGAGCCATTCTGTGTAACTTCATGAGTAAGGCAAGCTGATGCGTTATCTTCAATACTTTTTAATCTGGTCCCTGAAGATTCTGTTAGGATGATTGAGACAAGCGGATATATTGGCTCCAAAAAAACGTAGGTAGCTGACTACTGGGTTGATAGTGGTTTTTATAGTAGTGACAAAAGATCTTTGACCGAAACGTTAACAGTTCTTGATGTTGAAGCCAAAAAACGAGGACTGAAAATAAACGAGTTAAAAACTAAATACTTTAACTTATTTAATAAATGCAAGTGGAAAAGTTTACATACTTCTGAGGAAACATGAATGTAGACACTCTATTACAGACAAAATAAACTCGAAAATAATCAACGGAAATAAAGTCTTACACCCTCATCAAAAACTGCTTAAGTCAAGAATTCTAACAAGATCTGTTAAACAAAAAATCTACACTACAATAGATAGACCGGTAGCGACATAGGGATGCAAATTATGGAAACTTACAAGAGCGAATGAAGGAGAACCAGAAAATGGTTAATGGGTACAGATGAATTATGAATTAGAACAACTAAAACACATGGCGCAAACATCGTGAGGTTTATCAAATGTAGAACATTAGCTTGATTGGGACATGTTCAGAAAAATAATTAACTGAAGACCTGCAGAGAGAGTAAGAGGGAGGCTACAAAAACATGGAAGAAGAATAATGGATGACGAAGGGATTGATTGATATGAACTGTGTAGATGTACAGCTTTAGCACAGTTGCGTCCAAATTTACTCTTTAAACCTGATAAGGACGAACTTGTAATCGCCCAATCTCAACTAAATCATCATTAATCCTTAGCATTTGAACGATCGTACGAACGAACGAAGAATCGTATTAAAGAGGGAAGAATAGAGGGCTTTGGCTAATCAGGCTGAAACCCACTAGAGGTTGTAATGTCATTTGAAAAAGAAAAAGAAGAGAGAAATCAAAGTTTCAATAAAACAAAATTTAGAAAAAAGAAGCTAAAAAATTTCTGAAAAAAACTGAATTATTTCGTTAATGCCTCTATAATTTTTTATTAATTATAGGTGTTGTTCGTAAGAATTCTCTTTTGTTTAGATAACTGCTAAAAGTTAAAATATAATTTTAAAAATTGGAATATTTCTCTGTGCGAATAAAATTTAAATATATAGTGCACATCGTTTTGATTTACATGATAGTAATTTCGAGATGCAGAGTTTTATACTCCAAATTGTGGAAAAACTGACCGTAGTATTTTATATATATTTTATTGTTTATTTTATGGCGCCCAGTTTATTTTTAATTGTTTATTTTTTCCGACCAAATTCAAAACTCAATATTTTATATTTTGTTATTATCTTTAGTTATTTTTAGTGTATCATATGTATCTTATCATTCTTATCTATAAAAAAAATACATGATCTAAATACCAGGTCCAATGTCAATATTTATTTGAATAAAATTTACTGTTATCATAGTAGATAGAACTTTAACATACCAGCTCCTAAATAATGACCTAGCGTGCGATCCTATAAAAGCTCTTATCTTTTAGTAAATTAATAAAAGACGTTTGCTTTAACTGCGTACTTTACATCGTATGCTTGCACCGTCGTGATAAAGAAATGTAATTTCAAGCAAAATTTTATTTAAAAATTAAAACTGCCAGAGACACTCTCCGCCGATTTAATCGGACCTGAATCACATCGCGAGTACAACCATTTTAGGATGGGTATAAGAAACTCTAAAACAATACTGGAGAATCCTTTCAGAAACAGCTCATTCTCAGGAGGCCATTATAGAACCCTGTAAAAAGAGATCTAGGAATTTCATAGGACTTACGAGACAGGAAATCCGTATAATGGTTGGACTATATAAAGGACATCGTCGACCAAGAGTATAACAAAAGAAACAGAATGGAAGACGACGAGACCGTTTTACATGTATTGTCCGGCTTTAGCACAGTCATTGCGTCCAAATGTACTCTTTAAACCTGATGAGGACGGAATCGTAATCGCTCACAAGTAAATCATCATTATTATAACCATAAATAACGAACGAATAAATCAAGCGTTGCTCTCATGTTGTTGAAGAGCTATTTATTTATTTATTGTTTACTATTTATTTAATTGAAGATGTTTATAAAAATTGATTGGGAAGAAATAGGCATCAAAGTAAACTAACAAAACTTTTACCACTCAATGATGCTGATGATATTTAAGGCCATATAACAGATAAGATAGAAGAACTGATAAAAATGCTGAAAGAACCTAATACAGCAGCTAAAAATATAGGTTTGAGTATAAACTGCACTTAAACTAAAATCATGACAAACACATATGAATCTATCACGATCAGAATGAACCAACAGAAAATAGAACAAGTAAAGGAATATATATGCCTGGGACAAATTATTGCAATAAAAAAAGAAAACCAAATGGCTAAAAGCAAGAGACGAGTAAGATTGGCCTGGGCAGCATTCTGTAAATTAAGCAACATGTAAAAAATTATCCTCAGTAGATACCGCAAAACAAAAGTGTATACCCAAAGAATCTTTCCTGTACTTACCTATGGATCCCAAACTTGGATACCTACAAAATCAAACATGGATAAATAAACAAAAGCTCAATGGATAAGAAATAAAACAAAAGTACTGGATGTCAGGAGAAGTCAGCAAAATTAAAATGAAAATTTGCCGGTCATAATATCGGACAGAAAGACGATCGATGGAACTAATGTATTGTAAACTGGAGACGCTGGCAAAATAAAAGAAGTTGAGGAAGACCCCAAATGAGATGAGCAGACGACTTGAAGAAGCATGTGGGAGCTAGATGGATAAACACGGCGACGACAGAGAAGAATGGAAGATATTGGGGGAGGCCTATGTCCAAAGATGGATCGAAGAAGGCGAAATAGAAAGATATATAAGAGATTTATTTAATTTACTATTCCTTGTTTTCAAAACTTTGCATATCGGAAACGTTAACTGTTACTCGTACATACATGCAATGTTTCGATCGAGATAAAACAAATTAGTGCTTGATATTAACTAACAAGCAGCTCTGCTACTAGATACTAGATATCCAGTTAGTGCACTATCCACAGCCAACTAGCAGCGAACGGGAAATTGCATTCTTACTGTTAATTAGTCGATGGTATCGTGTATCTATTAGTCGTAACTCATGCAGCCTTGAACTCTTTTGAAAAATATATAGTGTCGGTATACTTAGCTTTTAGGCAATATAAAAAAAATACAACAAATAGGTGATTGAATTCTCATTTCCCTGAATCATAATTGGTTTGTTTATTCATGGGTTACAGGTAGGAATAGATAGATTGGCTAGATCATTCTATTTAAATTACAAATTCATTATAAATAATTAATTTGCGGTTTACATAAACAAGATCTTATTACCCGAATTTATTTAAAATTCTGTGACCGATCAGAACCTTAAAAAAGTATAAATGAAAACGTCATAAGGTAAGTGTTTGTTTTTCCTCTACTTCTTCTCCTAACCTATGAATAAACAAACCAACAATAAATAGGCACAAATATTTGATGATGATGATGTCCTTCGCGACCACCAGCGGACCATTTGTGACTCACTATATGCCTAGAAACCTAATAAATCTAGCGACATTATTGAAGAATTATTCATTTGGGTCGACCTGAGGTCTGCCAAATGCATTTTGACGGAAACGAGCTAATGCTGGGCACTTACACAGTCCGTGCCTGGCGGTTTTGTCATTTTTCTAACATGGAGCACATTGCACATTCAGTCTTTTCCGCTAGACTCATTTAGTCGAACCTTAGGTATAGCTCTTTTATTGCTTACTTGGATAAAGAAAAAAAAGCGACGCAGTGTAATGTGAATATGAAAATACCTAAATTGTAAAACAAAAAAAATTAACTGGCTCACAGAATAATAATAATGCGTTAGTTGTTTTAGAGGTTTTTAATAATAATGGATTAGTTGCTCCTAATTTTAATAATTCTTTTATAGTTATTTCCATGGATTTATTTGTATTATATTTTTAAACTAATTTTCACTTATATTTGACCCGAAAGGTATAAGCGCTTTAGCATTATAAAGATATGTTATTGTTTCTTTGTGGGTTTATTTTACCCGCGAAATTTTCTTCCCCATTTCCTTCTAATTATTTCGGTTTTGTGAAATATACACCACAGGCAAAGGGTTAAAGGGAAACAATTTGTAACCTCGTGCTAGCCTTTAGCCCTGCAATATTTACGTCTTTTAAGGCTTTGCATAAAATTTTCCTTTACGAAATAAAAATTTCAATGAAAAAAACAGTCTCTCTCTCCGCTTGCGGCAAATTCATAAGGTACTTTGGTCAAGACCTTTCGAAAATAATTTTAAATATAATAATCTATGATTAAATTTAAAAAAAAACTATTTCCCATATAGATATCCACAATAAACAAATATGTAATTTTATAATTTTCTTATGACAGCATCTTTGGAATCGTCCCTTATATTTGACAAGTAATTTACGCTTTATGGTCAAATCCAAACGAAGCCCATATTTTGTCTCTGTCTAAACCCTTGCGGTTTCCATATTTCCCTCTCTGTCAGACACGCAAAATAACGGCAACGTTCGTAAAATTTTCGATTTTGCCGGTCCAAAGCCCAGTATTTGCGATGTCCATAAAACAGCCCGGGAATATAAATCAGCTGTTTTTTATTTACCTAGTGTACGAGGATGTATAAGAAATGATTAGGTCCATAAGGTTGCGGCTTGTTTTTTTAAAATTTATTTCTTGTTTTATGTTATCACCTCGGATGTCTTACACAAGACACCCGTGATTAGCACATGTGTAACTAGTTTTATGTCTGTGTTGCAAAAAATCAAAGACTTAAGACTATTTAGACAATAGGACAATACATCTTTTATAGTAGTTTAATATGTTTTGGTCAAGAAGGTGGGAAATTTACATCTTTAAATGTAGGATATATGAAGTTTTAGGCCGTTTTTCGCATAAAATTTTCACTTAAGCCTAAATGACGCTGCCATAATTTGTGGTTTGTGATAAATAATGACCGAGAATAAGCTTCCCATATTAAAATCCACGGCAACAAGAAGAACCAAATCGAAACACAAAGTAGCATAATGTGGTGGCAATAATATAGATAATAATAATGATAATAATAATAATCATACATAACATTTTCAGTTTAAAAAAAACTTTAACCTGATAAGTCATTGTTTTATTTCATTTGCAAAAGAAATATAACAATACATACCGTGAGTGATGCAGGGTTAAGAATATTATTTACAATAGCAGGAGAACTTTGTGGGTTTATCAATTTACTTAAAACAATACCTTTCTTAGCGACTACTTTACAGGCAAGGAAGGTAAAAATATTTACTCTTAAATAAATTTAAAAAAGAATGCTTTTTTAATATTGTCAAAAAACGTAATAACCGGAGATTGCTTTTATAAAAAACCAGAAGCAAATATGTTTGCCCGCAGTTAGAAAAACGATAACTGCAATGGACTGTATATATTTTAGTTAATGAAAGCGCGAACAAACATAAATATATTGATAGGAAATCACGAAATAATTAAGGTCCATAGGTTAATTGTTGGTACCACACAACGGAAATCAGAAACAAAGCACTCACCAGTTTGCAGCCAATTTCTCCACGTTCCAAGGGGCCCCTGTCTGGATCTAATGATGGCACCACGTAGCTGAAGGGCTGAAGTTTCTAGTTCTATGCTTCAGTACACCAAAATCGAGCACTTTCAAGTTTAGAAATTTGAAATAGTTGGAGAAAGAAATTAACACGCCATTTTCTCGAGGCGGTAGAAAGGATCTCTCTGATTGTTGGTGCGCATGTCGAAATGCGCGAAAAATGTACTCTGTCCGTCATCCAATTGTGTGGTTTTAAAATTTACAAACAACCGCGAAATTTAGCGGGAGCTAACATAACTGCCCTCCAAAACACACAATTTTAGAATATCAGCCGGACAGATATAGATATAAGAAAAATGATCGACCGATAAATATAAATGAATGAAAAACAGATAAGTACCGTAAGTTTATTTAGAGATAACGAAAACCCGAAAAAGGCAAAACAAACAAACAAAATTAAAAAAAATAATAAAGAATTACCTATTGTAATAATTGACTTCAATAGGTAGAAAAAATTAAAATTACTTTTAATTCGGCAAGAGGCACAGTTTTACAACTGACCGCTTGTAAACACCGGTAGTCGCTTGTACCGTCGCTACACGCACTTGACCGCCTCCACCGGGATGCAATTCGAGAACCCGACCGACTGGCCATTTCAAAGGTGATTGGATGTGATCACTCATTATGATAACCAAATCATTTAATTTGATATTTGGGGACGAATCAGCCCACTTGTGCCGCTGTTGTAGCGTATGCAAATAGTCTACAGAATACCGTTTCCAAAAATCATTATGTAGTTTTTGGATTAGTTGCCATCTCGAGAGCCGATTTAGGGGAACCCCGGACAAATCTGACTCCGGAATTTCTGAATTAAGGGGTTCAAGGGTCAAAAAATGCCCAGGAGTAAGAGGTTGAAGATCGTGTGGGTCTGAAGAGGCAGGAGATAAAGGGCGACTATTAAGTACAGCTTCTATGCGACATGTAAGGGTGGACATTTCCATGATAGACAACTTCTGGTCGCCGACAACTCGAACAAAGTGAGTTTTAAAACTTTTGACGCCAGCTTCTGCCAGGCCATTGAAATGTGGACTGAGAGGGGGTCCCAGATGCCAACGAATAGAAAGTCTGGTGGACGCACTTCTTGCATAATCAAGTAATTGGTTACGAAACCCTACAAAATAACTGCCCTGATCTGACCAGCATTGCGTCACGCTTCCACGTCTGGAAATGAATCGATGGAATGCACCTACAAACCCTTCGGTGGACAGTTCCATGGTTAATTCCAAATGCAAGCAATGTGTGGCCGTACAGACAAACACACAGACATACGATTTGAAAGCCTTAAAACCACGGTAATGATGAGGAATCACAAAGAAAGGTCCACAAATGTCGATAGCTACACTCGAAAAAGGTTTAAGTTGATTGATTCGATGAGCGGGAAGTGAACTCATTATGGGCGGTCTATAGGGTTTAGGGTTGATTCTAAAACATTGCAAACACTTGGATATGGTTCTTTGAATTGCCCGTCTGGCAGATAATATCCAAAATTGCTGTAAAGCAGATCATGTAATGTTTTAAACCCAGGATGAAGGTATTGTCGATGAGTGGACTCGATAAGAAGAGTAGTTAAATGATGGTTACTCGAAAGTAAGACGGGGTGTTTTGCAGAATAATACAAAAGGTCAGATTTTTGTAATCTGCCACCGACTCTAATGATATTATTTTCATCAAGAAAAGGTGAAAGTTTTCGAAAACGTTTCGGTATTGGTTTATCCTTAGATAGCGCGGAAAAAAGCTCAGAAAAGCAAGAACCTTGAACGCGTTTGATAAGAAGGTATAACGCACTTTGCATCTCACCGGTGGAAGGAAAAACAATATTTTCAAAAATAATTTTTTGGTCCGGTGGCTTAGTGGGTTTTTGATAGGAATGGTTTTGGAAAAGGTTAACTATTCGAAGGACATAACAAATGATACGTTGAATTTTTGATATAGATGAATATTTGATAAGAAGCTGATCTAAGAAGTTAACGTCAATTATCGCATTGCAAAAGACCTTTGGCTTTTCCTCCGATTAATATCTCCGAAATCAATCGGCATTTTTGACTTATGAAAATCGGGCCATTCGTTTTCGGGAGACCACAAAAACGACGGTGCGTTCCACCACATGTCATGTGAAATGAGCTGTGAGGGGGTGGCCCCTCGTGACGCAATATCGGCTGCATTTAAAGCAGAAGAAATGTAGCGCCATGAGTTTGAGGGAATGATTTCTTGGATTCTACTGACTCGATTTTCAACAAAGGTTTGCCAGCGATTAGGAGGGGATGAAAGCCAGTGCAATACGACTTGCGAATCGCAGAAAGTAACGATATTTGTAAAAGTTATTTTTCCTTCATAGCTAGATAAGACGAAATCAATTAATTCGCTTAAAAGAAATGCGCCTAGGAGTTCTAGCCTAGCCAAAGTTTGTGACTTTATGGGCGCGACCCTAGATTTTGCAGATATGAGAGAAACAGATATATTGTCTTCCTCTTCTACACGAAAATATACGACGCCTGCGTAGCCTCAAATTGAAGCGTCACAGAAGCCGATGATTTGACAGGTATTGATTTTTGACAGTTTGATTTGTAGGGGTAATTGAAAATTGGAAAGAAGCGGGAATTCAGAACGAAGTTTGTTCCAAGAGTCGATGATAGAAGAATCTGGTTCGTCGTCCCAGCCTATTTTCGATATCCACAACTGTTGCAAAATAAATTTTGCTTGTAGCAACAAGGGACAAAGAAAACCTAAGGGATCGAAGATTGTTCCTATGATAGATAAAATAGAACGTTTGGTTGGGAGTTTGTCCTTCATTCGGCATTGATAAGAAAAAATGTCGTTTTTTGGATGCCATTGAAGTCCTAAAACTTTGATAAAGTGGGGTTCCTCCTTGTCAAAAGAGAGAGGCATTTGACGATCGGATTCTAGCAATGTCCCAATAACTCAGGACAATTGCTTGCCCATTTTTTTAAGTTCAAATCCTCCCGACATCAACAAATCATTGAGTTCCATCTGTAGGGAAAGAGCTTCAGAAAGCGAAGGGCTAGTTCCCAAGATATCGTCGATGTAAATGGACGTTTTTAGAACAGTACTAGCCATAGGAAAACGTTCCTTTTCTCTCTCTGCCAGCTCATTTAATGTACGCATGGCTAGAAAAGGTGAGCATGTCATGCCAAAAGTGACAGTAGAAAGTTCCCACACTGAAAGTGGGTCCTGTGGAGAAAACCTCCACAATATCCTTTGATAAGGACGGTGATAAGGATTGATAAGGACTTGACGGAACATCTGTTTGATATCAGCAATGTAGGCAATAGGATTAAGACGAAACGTAAGGAGTAAAGAAGCAATATCTTTTTGAAGTTTCGGTCCAGATAACAACGTGTCATTGAGACTAATATTCTTTGGGGTGACTGCCGAACAATCCCAGACTACCCTTAATTTTGTACTTAAGCTTTCCGGCTTTAGTACGCAATGATGTGCCAAAAAACATGATACGTCGACTTTTGGTTGACTAGATAAAACTAGACTCATATGATTAGAATCGATATAGTCTTGCATGAAACTTGAATAGGCAGAGTACAGATCAGGATTTTTGATTAATCTATTTTCTCGAAGTAAAAATCTACGATAAGGTTGCGGATAAGTATTTCCTAGGTCAGGGTTTATTTTATCTTTAAACGGAAGATCTACCATGAATCTACCGCTCGGTTGTCGTACGACACTCGCAGTAAAAATTGATTCCGCTTGTTTTTCTTCCTTTGATAAGATTTGTTTTTTAGGCAAATGTTCGATTTCCCAAAACCTAGGGATAATGACCTCTAACGGAGGTGAATGACTCGTTAAAAAACAACTGGTTCGTTCCGTAAGACTACCTACTTCGTCCACTTTTCCCATGACGACCCAGCCAAAGATGGTTTCAAGGGCTGAAGGTTGCCCTATTTGTCCAAGAACCCTGCCCTCCTTGAATATCTGTGCGAATAGCTCGCAACCAATAACTAGGTCCACAGGTCTAGATTTGAAATAAGATGGGTCGGCAAGTTTAAGGTTTTCCAAGTGTTTCCACTGATTATCGTTCAAAGTGAATGTAGGCATATTGGAACATAATTGTGGAACGACAATTGCTTCGAAATTAAGTAAAGGAGTGACCTGTCCTTGTGGCTTAATGTGACATTGAACGAGCCCTTTGGAAGTAAGAGAAGACATTTGATTTAATCCGAATATTTCAGTGGTGTAACTTCGCCTAGGAAGATTAAGACGCTGAATACACTTTTCACTGATGAATCCTGTCTGTGATCCAGAATCAAGCAGTGCCCTTACAGGTTGAAAATTTCCGCAACCGTCCATAACATCTATTATGGCGGTGCATAAAAGAAAGGTACCTGAAGGTCCTGAGGTATTTAATGACACATGAAGATTATTGACAGGTGGTGTGTGAATGACAGGACTAGTATCTTGGCTTCCAGACGCTTGATTAGTTTCTAAGATATGAGTTAAAGTGTGGTGCCTTTTACTATTGCAAGTCCTGTATGAATATTTTGATTTGCACGTATCTACCCCATGCGAGGGATGAAAACACGCTAGACATAATTTTTTCTGCTTGACGAAAGATAGGCGATCGATAGGTGAGAGGTCAAGAAATGTTTGACATTTCGAAAGCACGTGACCTTGATTACACCGGAGACATTTTATTCCCGTACTTGAATTAGTTGAGGTGCCAGCCAGTCCTATAAAAGGCGAATTGGATGATTTATAGGTAGGCTTTTGCCCAAACTGATTTTGCATAGAATTTGAATTTTGATAGGTAGGCTTTTGCCCAAACTGATTTTGCATAGAATTTGTTTTTTGATAGGTAGGCACCTTTTTGGGTGCTGTTGATTGAGGAAGTGATTCCAAAACTTTACATCTTTTTTCTAGAAATTGAAAAAGTGACTGAAAAGTGGGAATTTCGGTATTAGTATTGGCGTGACTCATTTCGAAATTTGAACGCGTCGGAATATCCAATTTTTCTAACAAAATGAAAAAAATAATAAAGTCCCAACTGTCAACGTCAAAGCTAAGTGATTTTAAAATTTCTAGGGATTCTGAAAAGGTGTCAATTAATTTACGCAATTCTTTAGCTGACTCGTTTTTTAAGGTAGAGTTCATAATTGTGCTTAAAGCATCATTTGCGAGGTCTCGCTTGTTTTGATATCTATTGACTAATTTGTCGTAAGCAATTTTATAATTTTGATCAGATAAGCTAATCCCTGATATCAATTTTAAAGGCTCATCCTCGAGATATGAAAATAAATATTAAAGTTTTCGGACGTTACTTAGACTTTGATTTTGATCTATAATGTTATTAAAAAGATCGAAAAAGCTTGGCCATAATTTTTTATCACCTCGAAATATGGGAATACCTAACTCTTTGAGTTTTGGAGTTTCGTTTTGTCGAACATATGATCCCGAAAAGGATGGGGCCTCAACCGGAAATATTTCAGAGTAAACCCCTTTACACGCATAAAAATATTTACGAGCTTCTGAAAGGATCGCATCCTGCGTTTTAAACTCCTCGTCGTCCGAGTCGTCTATCAACATAATGACATCATTATGTGCCAACATGCATTTATCGAAAGTTTCATCCAAGTCGGAATACCTCACTTGAAACTCGTTTCTCGCTTTTGCGTCCGTTGCCGCGGTCTGTGAAAACACATAACACTCGGTGATCGCATACAAAAAACCCTTGCGTTTTTGCACGGCTTTTTTGATAGACATGATTTTACCTTTTTACCTTTGAAATGACGAAATTGTCGGTAAATATACAATTAACGCTAAATTAATGCTTCTGAAATAGAAAAATGACGAATTGTCGAAAATATGCACTAATTTATCGCAATTGACGAAAATTGTTTTAAATATCGAAATGATATGGAACACATCTATTCACTGAAATGTGCTTGTTTGTTTTGATTGCTTCTCGATTTTTGTTTACTGAATGACCACGCGGTAGACCCTGCGTTACCATAGCAGCGGACCGAAAACAGGTGAACTGCGCCGATACCGAAGGTCGAGCGAATATCTCTCTCGGTTCAATAGGATTGGCAAAATTCAAGGCCTTGTGATCGTCGTGTGAAAAATGGCCGACTTATTAATACCGTCGTATGGAGTAAAATTTAAATAATTCGGGTCGAAGGAACACTTATGTTTGCCCGCAGGTAGAAAAACGATAACTGCAGTGGACTGTATATATTTTAATTAAGGAAAGCGCGAACAAACATAAATATATTGATAGGAAATCACGAAATAATTAAGGTCCATAGGTTAATTGTTGGTACCACACAACGGAAATCAGAAACAAAGCACACACCAGTTTGCAGCCAATTTCTCCACGTTCCAAGGGGCCCCTTGTAACGTTGGCACTGCTTACAGTGAACGTTCCATTTGTTGTAATAGAGAAGAGTTAGTATGAATTATAAACCTACCTTTAAATTGCCATTGTAAATGTTTTCCGGTGCACAGGAAATGTTTACAAAACTTCACATGTATAGTAAATAGATTTATAGTTTTTATAGAATGGATTCCCTGATATAATAAATTTGAAATATAGATACTAATTAGAAAATTAAATATAAACATTATGAAAATAAATTAGAAATATTTTTTTAAAAAAAATTATGGTTATGTGTTGTTTTTCAAAACAATAATAAGTTAGGCACACAGAGAATAGCATGATGGGCATGTTCAAAATTTAGAATGATAATTTTGTAAAGACATTCCACACTTGATAAAGTGTAACCTAAAATTTAGGTTTAGGTCTTTCAGTATTTACAGTGTGTAAAAATAATTGAAATAGATAAAATTCAGTGGTACTTGTTACAAGCTTTCTAGAATTAGAGTATAGCGGATTATTATTGTCACAATAGTTTTTTATATGTTCTATATGGACTCGTACATAATCTTGGAACACACCTTTAAGCTTTGGTTTTGAACGTGATAAACATTCAAAATTGTACGAAGTTGTGAACAGTTCTATGGTAAAAATGTTGTGAACATTTCCATTGAACCGCCCTCTAGTGTTGAGAATGAACCACTGTTTTGTTGAATTTGAGGTTGTTTTTTTATTATAGAGTTTTATAGAAAAATTTAAATTCCGGCGCGATTATTTTGTGTTCCGGTCTGAAGTTTTCAACTTTAGGGAAAATGTCAAATTGCTTGGAACGATTTCCGCCTTTTTCATTTTCATGGCCGACTTTGAGCGAGTCGGCATGCTCCGAAAATTTAAAATTTGAAGACAAATTTCATTTATATCTTTCTTCATGCTTACATAAGGCCTTAAGCCATCTTTGGTGTGTATTGTGCTTGAAGACAGGGTGGAATTTGCTGATTTGAAAGGGTAAATTGATTGAAAACCCAAGTTCACATGTGACAGAGGGTATATGGTGTTTTTTTGGTTTATTTCAGAATTTCATCTATTTTCCTGTACTTTCAATTATGTTCCAGTAAAGGCAGTATTGATTGGGTAGCCCTTCGCCCTTAAAAGAAGGTAAGAATACATAAATACTGAGCAGAAATTGCCTTGTCTACTTTGCAAGCTATAGGGTTGTAAGGCCCCGTTTGTAGACCTGGTAAAATAAATTTTTAAATGTAAATTTTTTATGTTTTTGGTCAGAATTTTGATTTTTATTAATCAACAGCCAGAAAATTCTTGGTTTGTACATTATCATTTTTTTTGGTTTTTTTAATATAAATAAAAAAAAAATCTCCATAACGGTTCGTACAGCGTCGTGTCGTTTCGTTATAGGGAGCTATGTTGGGACACAGTCATTCCGAGGCAGGTTGGTAGCGTCTGAAGTGGTTGTTCAGCTAGGAGGTTCATCGCACTCAATAATATCATCAGCATTGTAGACCTGGAGAAACGACAATAAGGTCAGATCAAATTTAATATGACATCCATAGGACCATGTTTTTTATAAATTTTCTTATGCTTAGGTTTTACCTGTTATGAATTCTCTTGGTGTAAACCAAAAGAAAACTCGAGTTTTTTAAATGGTAAATTTTTACTAATTGAACATTTTTAAATAAATTTTCAATCAATTTAAGATGTTATCAACCTTTCAGTGTCAATATGCCAGATCGGAGTGATAATTTAAATTACATTTTTCCTTTTATTTTATTTTAAAATAAGCTAGAGGTCCTGGTGGTACCAATTGTACAGTGTATTGTCAGCAGTGTACAGTGTATTGTCAGCAGTGTATTTCAAACTCAAATTTTTTTACATGAGTAAATAAAAAAATGTAATTTGTCCGCAAAATAAATGAGTTTTATTTCTAGGGATACCAAACAAGAATAACCCTTTCTTAGTTTAGGTTGGTAAAAACTAAGTGGCGCCGTATCGAAAATTAAACTAAATTTTTTTAATCCATCTATTACCAAATTCAAGGGGCCCTGAACCACTGGAAAACATTTCCTCCCTAGAGGAGTCTCACCGGGGTAACAACAACATAACATACACCGTTATATGAATGGCGCCCTTCTAACTTGAATTTTGGTAGTTTTTCCCAATTTTCATTTTTTTTACAGTTTAAATATAAATAGAAAATATGAGTTTTTTAAAAAATATCCACTGAACAAATTTTTGGGGTATCCTTAGAAAGAAAGATCAAAAGTTTGAGATATGCTGGGTTGACAAAAATATGGCATGCTTTATTATATTTTTTATACAGGGCGCACGACTTGTCTCGGGTTTTTTTAGGAAAGTGCTATGCAGTTAAGATATTAGAATTGGCATACCAATTCAGTCCATGTCACACAGAGAGCTATATCTTGATCAAACCTAGTAGCTTACAGAGAATCAAAAATTTTTTTTGATTTCCCCCTACTACACCTTAAAACAAAAAAAAAATAATAATAAAAATTGGTAGCCCCTTTTATAATGAAAAACTGACCCATACCTGAGTGCAAAAATTATTTTCTTTTCGCTCCAAAGTCCTTTTTTTAAATAATTTCCTTTAAAATAACCCTTTGGGTTTTCCAAGAATTTTCTTTGATAATTTATTACAGGGTGTCCTGGATATGCTGGTAAAGCAATCCTTGGACATAACCTTGAACTCTAGGCAATCATCTAGCTGGTGAGTTTTATTACATTTTTCAGTCAAGAACATTCCTAGGGCAGGTTTTTGTGAGTATACAGGGTGGTTTATTTTGTCAAGTATATATAGTGTGAAAGTTTTTTCTATAATTCACCAATAATACACAGAATAACCAATACCTTGGGTTAGAAAATAACTAGTAACAATTTGAAAAGTATTTAAATTAGCAATTTAAATCTTAGCATATACCTACTGGGTATTCACTTTTCCTTGGCAACAAAAGTTGGCTGCTCAGTATATTAACTATAAAGTGAAGACTTTATTTGATTTCACTGGTAATATACAGGGAGTCTAACTGATGATGCTAAAATCAGTTTTAAGAAATACCCATACGAGAGTAGGAATTTTTATGGAAAGTTTTTTCTACAGGTAGGACTAAAAATATATACTCTACAGATATAACAATTTCTTTTAAATGTTCTATAACCTGTTAGGGTTCTTCAAATACCACATAAAATAAAATAGGTTGGACTTGTTTTTTATACAGAGAGAGCATAATCTTTTGGAATTTGCACACAGTGGCTCAATTGAAATTATAGGTACAGTAAGTTTTAAAGAACAGGTGTCTTAGGTGAAATTGTGGGAAATATTTTTATCTGACCTTAAAAATAAAGGGTCGCCCAACCAGTTTTGATTTGTACAGGGTATTTTGAAAAAAAAAATATTTTTCTTTAAATTTAGTATGTCATAGAGAATCTATTATTAAAGTATAGGGTGTTTGGTGTGAATTTTCCTTTGGGTTGGACACAGTGGCCCCATGTTTGATAAAATATAGGAAGAGAAAATAAAATTTGATTAAGGTGATATAGTGACGAGCCAAATAAGGTTTAAGTCTTAATTTGTGGCCCAAAATTTTTTTGAAATTTGTATAGGGTGGCTCAAAAATATCTTTTTTTCACACCCAAACAAATTTTTTGATCCTTCACGAGTCATGAAGCTACGATAGGACTGGAACTTTCCAACCTACTTTTGACTTGTATATGGGGAATAATTTTCTAGAGATGTTATAGTGGGTGGCAAAATTAATTTTTTGAAATTTTGCCAGTATAAATTTCCGGTTATATAGGGAATTCCGGAATAATTTTTAAATAAATTTACAATTATGAATTTTAGCAATTTAGTAGATTATGACGTTGAGTACGAGCTGAGGATTCGAAACATTTTATCAACCCGTCAACTAAAAGACAAACGAACTATACTTGCTAAACTTTTGAAGAAAGAGGGTCAGGGCCAAATTTCAGTTGATAGCAATACATATGTGATTTTGACAAGGAAAAATTGGAAATAGGTACTTCCTTAGAGTCAATTCAAAAAGTCATAGAAGAATTTGAGGGTACGGATAGAGATTATTCTTATTTAAAAGTAAAGTCGCGTTTGTTTCATTTATCGGGTCGAATTAAAAACCTAGAGATTCCCGAGGATAAAGCGGAAGCTGAAACTTTTAAAAATGAATCCTTTGCCTCTTGCATCCAGTGTGAAGCAGAACTAGACGATAAATTGACAGAGGAAGATCCTAACCAAACATGTTTAAATCAAACGGTTTTGCATTCCATTTCACCACAAGTCGTCACTCAGACCGTTTCTTGTTCTTCAGATAAAAATAGAATAGGCGATTGGGGAATTAAATTCAACGGTGATAAGAAAAGGCTATATGCGTTTTTAGAACAAATTGAGGAATTGGCCGAGTCTCGAGGAGTAAGCGAGGAGGATCTTTTTCAATCAGCGGTTGAGTTGTTTGTAGTTTCGGGTTATCATTGGTTTAGGCGAGCGAAAAAGAAGGTGAATGACTGGAAGTCTTTGATAAATAAATTAAAAGAGGATTTCTTTTATGCAGATTGTGAAGACCAGATTTGGGATGATATTAGGAAAAGAAGTCAAAGAAAAAATGAGTCTGTAGCAATTTACATTGCACATATGGAAACTTTTTTCGAAAGACTCTCACGTCCCGCACCGGAAGTATCAAAGGTTAAACACATTAGGAAAGGTCTTAATGATGACTATATAGATAGGCTCGCTTTGGAAAAAATTGATACAGTTGATGATTTAGATAGGTTATGTAAACAACTTGAGGAATCAGACCGCCTTAAAAATCAAAAGAAAAATCATGATATTGCAACTATGGGTTTTGGAGAAGGTTCTTCTAGAGAAGTAGGGAACAATGGGAAAAACAATAATAGTAATTATAAAAAATATAATAGCAATTGGGGTAATAATTTTCAAAATAACAATTTTCAAAATAGGAACAACAGGTTTAAGAATAGAAGTAACTTAGATACTACAAATACGGGAAATAATAGGGATAATTATTATAGGTATAATAACAAACAAGACTTTAAACGAAATAACTACAATGATAAAAATAAATTTAGCAATAAAAATTTCAGAGTAAATAATAGCAATCTTCAAACATCAAATACAGGGAAAACTAGTGATAGCAAAGTTGTTTGTTGGAATTGCGGGTTAGCAAATCATTTTTTCTCCTCTTGCAAAGCTAAAAAGAAGTTATTTTGTTATAAGTGCGGACTAGACTCCGTAAATATAAAAAATTGTCCCAACTGTTCAAAAAACGAACAACAGGGGTAACCTTTAAGGGTCAAAGTCTTACTCCTACTAAATACCGACCCTCCTTAGATGTTTAGTTGAGATTTCGGATTATTTTGAAAATTTAAACATAGTAGTAAATGAAAATTTTTTTCCCAAAACTCTCACCCATGTTTATACAGAAACCACACGATAATAGACCTCATATTAAGATAAAACTATTTGATCAAGATATAGTCGCTTTAGTAGACAGTGGCGCGTCCGCGTCGGTAATCGGGAGTCCTGGTTTAGAGTTTCTAAAGAATTTTGGAATTCAAATACACAAAACAGGACATGGAAATGTTCGTACAGCTGATGGTGCTCAACAGCCTATAGAAGGAGTAGTGGACCTGTCGGTTTACATAGGTAATGTATGCAGGGTTATTTCTGCTTATGTAGTACCTTCTATACCCCACAGTTTTATTTTTGGATGCGACTTTGGAAAAAATTTTAATCTTATAATGAATTTTAGGAATAATACCTGGAGTATTAAATGTAATGAAAGTAGTGTTGAGGACATAGATATTCCTACTGTGACTGATATTTCTTCTTATTCAATTCCACCTTCCTTATGTTCTTTAAATAATTTGAGTAGTGAAGATCGTGAAAGAGCTCAAGTAGTAATTGATTCCTTTAAAGACATTAGCAATGAAGACCATTTAGGTCGTACTAATAAAATTAAAATGACTATTGATACTGGTAATGCACCTCCTGTTAGGAAAAGACCTTTTGTTATGTCACCATATATGATGGAAATACTTAATAAAGAAATTGATGATATGTTAAAGTTAGGTGTTATAGAACCTTGTAATAGTCCATGGTGCTCTCCAGTAATGTTGGTAAAGAAGGCCAATGGAGAATTTCGCCTAGTTTTTGACGGTCGTGGCATAAATTCCATTACTACATATGATTCATATGCATTACCGAATATTAATAGAATCCTAACATCCTTGAGAAATGCTAAGTTCGTCTCTTCAATTGATTTAAGAAAAGCGTTTTGGCAAATACCTTTGGACAAAGATTCTAAATTAAAAACTGCTTTTTCCATAGTAGGTAGGGGTACCTTTTGCTTCAATGTGGTACCGTTTGGATTGTGTAATAGTGCGCAGACGCAGCAAAGGCTAGTTGAGGCTCTCTTTGGAGCTAAGTACGAGCCCTATATATTCTCCTATCTTGATGATTTTTTGATTTGTAGTCCGGATATTGAACATCATATAAAATTGTTAGGTGAAATTCGTGATATTTTAAAAGATGCTAATCTTACAATTAATTTGAAGAAATGTGAGTTCTTTAAAACACAAATTAAGTTTCCCGGCTATATTGTTGGGGCTAATTCGCTCAGGACCGACCCTGAGAAGGTTTCGGCGATGGTAAATTATCCTAGACCTAAGACGGCTACGGAGATAAAAAGATTTACAGGCTTGTGTAGTTGGTACAAACGTTTTTTACCTGATTATTCTACCTTAATGTCCCCTATTACTGATTTGTTGAGAGGTAAGAAGAAAAGTCAAAAGATGGGATGGAGTGATGCAGCAGAGAACTCTTTTGTAAGAATCAAACAGCTTTTAATCTCAGCTCCAATTTTGGCACAACCAGACTTCTCTCAAAAATTCATAGTTCAATCCGACGCTAGTCAGACTGGCTTAGGTGGTTGTCTTACACAGATAATAGATGGGGAAGAAAAAGTGATCGCTTACGCATCTAGAACCTTGTCTCACTCAGAGAGAAATTATAGTACAGTAGAGAAAGAGTTGCTTGGTTTGATATTTTGTTTCGAAAAATTCCGACCATACATTGAGGGTACAAGATTCACAGCCATCACCGATCATTACAGCTTACTTTGGTTAAATACCCTCAAGAATCCGAGTGGAAAACTTAGCAGATGGGCTTTAAGATTAAGGCAACATTCTTTCGATTTAATTCATCGCAAGGGATCGAGTAACATTGTTCCTGACGCTTTGTCTCGTATTCCACCAAATAAAGAAGAAAAGGAAGAATCTGTGGTTTCTGAGAATAATTCTGTTGAATCTATTGCTTATATGGCAATTGATATTAATAAGGTTGATGCTTGGTTTACAGAATTTCGAGAAAAGATTTTAAAATCCCCAGATCAATATCCTCAGTGGAAGGTTGAGAATCAAATAGTGTTTAAATTTGTTCCTTCAAATTCTCCGTTAAAATCAGATATACCTGATTGGAAAATATTAGTTCCAAAATCTCAAAGAAAAGATGTTATTATATCTTGTCACGATCCACCTACTAGTGGTCACTTTGGGTTTTATAAAACTTTTAGTAGAATACAAGAGTTTTACTACTGGCCGAAGATGAGGCAGGACATTTTGAAGTATGTTAAAAGATGTCGTACCTGTGGTTCTCAGAAAGCTACAAACAGAGCTAGAATGGGACTCATGGGAAAGCAAAAGGTTATTGACCGTCCATTTCTGCTGATAGCTGTAGATTTAATGGGACCTTTTCCAAGGTCAAGGAAAGGTCATAAGTGGTTACTTGCAGTTATTGACTCTTTTTCAAAGTACACTATGTTGTTTGCTATTAGGAATGCCACTGCTAAAACAGTTAGCAGTATCCTAGAAGAAAAGGTTTTCTTGGTTCATGGAGTTCCAGAGTACATAATATGCGATAATGGGAAACAGTTTGTTTCGAATAACTTTAAAACTCTTGCTAATTCGTATGAGGTCAAAAACATTTAGTTTACACCTTTTTATGCACCCCATTGTAACTTCACAGAGCGTTATAATCGTACTCATGGAACTGCCATTCGTTGTTATGTCAAAGAACACGATTCCTGGGATATCGAGCTTCCAAAAATTCAACAAGCTATAAATACTGCAAGAAACGAAACTACAGGGTATCCGCCTTGCGTTATAGTTTACGGTCGTCATACTCCTTTATCTGGTAAATTTTATAGCCAATATCGCGCTGATTTAAATATTAATGCAAATGATTTGCAACTTCCAGAAATAATTCCAGGTAATGCTAACTCTTATGTTGAGAATCTTGAAGGTCTAAAGGATATCTTTGCTGAAATTAAGAATAAACTTCATGATGCATATTTAAAGAACGCTAAAACATATAATCTACGGAAAAGAGATATAGAGTTTTTTGTTGGCGATAAGGTTTGCCGGTCAAACAAAGTCCTGTCTGACGCCGCTAATAAATTTATGGCCAAATTAGCTCCGAAATTTATACTTTCAATCGTTAAAAAGAAACTTTCTAAAGTTGTTTATGAGTTAACAAATATGGATGGCTCAAAAGCAGGCAAGTGGCATATAAAGGATCTTAAGCCTTTCTTTAAAAATATTTCAGCTGAAGAAGCTAGTGCTTCCGAGAGATCGGAAGGATCTGAATCGGATTAGATGGGTTTATTTCCGCACATGTGTCCTGTCTGTTATTAAATTAGAGATAAATAGCGGTTATGGTTTATACTGACGTTAGTTTTCTGAAAGATTTGTTTCAGTTTTGTTTGAATAGTCCATTATAGATATTGTCCCTTACCGATTTTGTCCACTACAGTTTTGTAACTTTTAAATGATTAGGCTTCCTTATGTTTAAAGGACGAGTGATACGCGCAGTTATCAAGATTCAAACAAAGCATTTGAAACGGTGATACATTTGATTCCAAAGATTAATAGCTGGTATTCCTTTATCTTTCTTTGAGGAAGTGATAAGTTAAAGGTTGGGTGGAACTAATAGTTTGGAATTACTTGTTTATTGATTAATTTCAAGGTGGATTTCCTTAAAGAAAAAAAATAGTCTTGCAGGCAATCCCATTTTTTTTCCCTGGAGAGGGGAATTGTAACGTTGGCACTGCTTACAGTGAACGTTCCATTTATTGTAATAGAGAAGAGTTAGTATGAATTATAAACCTACCTTTAAATTGCCATTGTAAATGTTTTCCGGTGCACAGGAAATGTTTACAAAACTTCACATGTATAGTAAATAGATTTATAGTTTTTATAGAATGGATTCCCTGATATAATAAATTTGAAATATAGATACTAATTAGAAAATTAAATATAAACATTATGAAAATAAATTAGAAATATTTAAAAAAAAAATATGGTTATGTGTTGTTTTTCAAAACAATAATAAAGTTAGGCACACAGAGAATAGCATGATGGGCATGTTCAAAATTTAGAATGATAATTTTGTAAAGACATTCCACACTTGATAAAGTGTAACCTAAAATTTAGGTTTAGGTCTTTCAGTATATACAGTGTGTAAAAATAATTGAAATAGATAAAATTCAGTGGTACTTGTTACAAGCTTTCTAGAATTAGAGTATAGCGGATTATTATTGTCACAATAGTTTTTTATATGTTCTATATGGACTCGTACATAATCTTGGAACACACCTTTAAGCTTTGGTTTTGAACGTGATAAACATTCAAAATTGTACGAAGTTGTGAACAGTTCTATGGTAAAAATGTTGTGAACATTTCCATTGAACCGCCCTCTAGTGTTGAGAATGAACCACTGTTTTGTTGAATTTGAGGTTAGTTTTTTATTATAGAGTTTTATAGAAAAATTTAAATTCCGGCGCGATTATTTTGTGTTCCGGTCTGAAGTTTTCAACTTTAGGGAAAATGTCAAATTGCTTGGAACGATTTCCGCCTTTTTCCTTTTCATGGCCGACTTTGAGCGAGTCGCCATGCTCCGAAAATTTAAAATTTGAAGACAAATTTCATTTATATCTTTCTTCATGCTTACATAAGGCCTTAAGCCATCTTTGGTGTGTATTGTGCTGAAGACAGGGTGGAATTTGCTGATTTGAAAGGGTAAGTTGATTGAAAACCCAAGTTCACATGTGACAGAGGGTATATGGTGTTTTTTTGGTTTATTTCAGAATTTCATCTACTTTCCTGTACTTTCAATTATGTTCCAGTAAAGGCAGTATTGATTGGGTAGCCCTTCGCCCTTAAAAGAAGGTAAGAATACATTAATACTGAGCAGAAATTGCCTTGTCTACTTTGCAAGCTATAGGGTTGTAAGGCCCCATTTGTAGACCTGGTAAAATAAATTTTTTAATGTAAATTTTTTATGTTTTTGGTCAGAATTTTGATTTTTATTAATCAACAGCCAGAAAATTCTTGGTTTTTACATTATTTTTTTAATATAAATAAAAAAAATCTCCATAACGGTTCGTACAGCGTCGTGTCGTTTCGTTATAGGGAGCTATGTTGGGACACAGTCATTCCGAGGCAGGTTGGTAGCGTCTGAAGTGGTTGTTCAGCTAGGAGGTTCATCGCACTCAATAATATCATCAGCATTGTAGACCTGGAGAAACGACAATAAGGTCAGATCAAATTTAATATGACATCCATAGGACCATATTTTTTATAAATTTTCTTATGCTTAGGTTTTACCTGTTATGAATTCTCTTGGTGTAAACCAAAAGAAAACTCGAGTTTTTTAAATGGTAAATTTTTACTAATTGAAAATTTTTAAATAAATTTTCAATCAATTTAAGATGTTATCAACCTTTCAGTGTCAATATGCCAGATAGGAGTGATCATTTAAATTACATTTTTCCTTTTATTTTATTTTAAAATAAGCTAGAGGTCCTGGTGGTACCAATTGTACAATGTATTGTCAGCAGTGTATTTCAAACTCAAATTTTTTTACATGAGTAAATAAAAAAATGTAATTTGTCCGCAAAATAAATGAGTTTTAGTTCTAGGGATACCAAACAAGAATAACCCTTTCTTAGTTTAGGTTGGTAAAAACTAAGTGGCGCCGTATCGAAAATTGAACTAAATTTTTTTAATCCATCGATTACCAAATTCAAGGGGCCCTGAACCACTGGAAAACATTTCCTCCCTAGAGGAGTCTCACCGGGGTAACAACAACATAACATACACCGTTATACCCTGTCTGGATCTAATGATGGCACCACGTAGCTGAAGGGCTGAAGTTTCTAGTTCTATGCTTCAGTACACCAAAATCGAGCACTTTCAAGTGTAGAAATTTGAAATAGTTGGAGAAAGAAATTAACACGCCATTTTCTCCAGGCGGTCGAAAGGATCTCTCTGATTATTGGTGCGCATGTCGAAATGCGCGAAAAATGTACTCTGTCCGTCATCCAATTGTGTGGTTTTAAAATTTACAAACAACCGCGAAATTTAGCGGGAGCTAACAAAATATTTATTTAAACTGATCAAAAATTACAAAACTTTAGATCGGCTTTTATGTTTTAGAGATTATTAAGATTACATGACGTGTAAAGTGCCACGCCCGGAGTGAGAGCCGACGTTCCACGCATTGTGTGATTGGGTAGGCGCGTCGAACTTTATGCAGCGCGCCTTGTTCCGTGGAATGTCGGTAAAATTATCAATGTTTATAGAAAGTGTGCCAGGTGCATACGTTCTTAACGACGCTAGGAACAATTCCCAAGTTCCGAGTCTCGCACGACGCAAGACTTGGCAGTTTAGTACAGGCCGTCTAATCGCGATCGAATCGACGAATACAGGACTGACACTTTACATTCACACACTTGTTGTTGCAATCCACGCGCCACGTAATGTTTTTAATATATTTAAAAGAAAATCTCAAAATAAAAATTAAATTTTTCAAACTCCAAAAAAATTCATTACGCTTTTTTTTTAAAATTTTTTTCTTATTTAGAAGCAAAGCGCATCAACCACGGGGGGTTATTAGCGCAGGAACGTTGTACAATTAAATTGTTCCTGTAAACATTGCGCCAATTCACATTTAGTCCAGTCATTATAGAATTTTAGCTTGGAAAAGGTGGTGTAGTCGCGATTTTGACATAATATGTTGTTGACATTGAAGTCCTAAAAACAAATTTGAGTTTTCGACCTTGGGGGGGGGAATCCGACTCCTCTCGTCATGTTGGATTTAGTGTGCACAAAAAGTTTTTTTATTACAAGCTTTTATTTAACTTGACCTGTATGTATGTGGGTATGTATGTATGTAATCAAATCTTGCAACTCATTTTTGAAGAACATCCAAACATCCGATTGACTTTCGGATAGCGTCTTAGTTCCGATGACAACACAAAAATATGGTTTCATCGGGTACCTACCTCCCCCTAACTTGGAGTGTGGAGAGGGGGTAAAACTTTAGTTTGTTCGATTTCAACCAAAATTGGTATATGTCAAGTTTTCTGATTACTTTAAACTGACTTCCACGTATCCGATTGACTTAAAATTTCGCACACCGTTATAGTTTTGATGACAATCCAATAATGTGGTATCACTGACTGCCTACCTCACCCCTAACCTAGAGGGCGGAGAGGGGATAAAATTTTAGTTTATTGGATTTCCACCAAAATTGGTATCTGGGGGTTTTTGAGAATGAGGATTACGAATTTTTTATCAGATTACCAAAATTCAATATGGCGGATTCAAAATGGTCGATTTAATCACGAGTTTTTCTGATTCCTTTCAACTGACTTTCACGTAGGTTTGAGCCGTATCAAATCGTTGGACGGCCTTCTCATAGAAGACTTAGATATTTCAAAATTGACAGGAAAGACTCCCTGCAATATCGACGCGCTAGCTGAAATGCATAAGACTTAGACAAATCTAAAAATTAGAAATTTAGAAAAAAAAAAACATTTTGAAAACAAGCTTTTATAAAATGGACTAAAAAGCATAAAATAATTTTTTGAGTGTTCTGATATCATAATAATAAAAGCGATGAGCGTATTTAATATTAGGTAAATGCCTTTTCATGCGCATTTGGTGGATCGTTCACAACCGATGATGGGCCGAACCTTCTTTTTCAATGTGACAAAATAAATCGACACACTGCCGATCGCGGATGATCTGCCTAATATGAAGCAGGCGTAATAATGTCCATCCATATCAAAAAAATGTAAGGGTAGCTTGAGTAGGGTTGGGTTGGGTTGGGTTAAATTGTCTACCCTTACATTTCTCTGCTATAATATAATGAATTTGGATTTTCACTAAACTTTGAGTTAACAAGGCTAAACAAAAACGGGTAAATTTTCTTTAATTCGCCCATCGCTTTATTATCACGATATCAGAACACTCAAAAAATTATTTTATGCTTTTTAGTCCTTTTTATAAAAGCTTGTTTTCAAAAAGTTTTTTTTTCCAAATTTATTTTTAAATTACTTGGTTACTGAACGTATTAGAAAAAAAAACTAAACTAAAGTTGAAGACAATAAAATTTCCTTTAAAAACGCTTTTGTGCCTTTTTTTTCAAACAAAGGGTTTTCGGGTTATGACGCCTTTAACTTCGAAACTGCTTATTTTTAAGAAAATCTGTAAGCACATAAAATAGAGAACAACTAATAGCCTATAAAATGAGACATCATTGAGTTCTCTGGATACCCTTGCTGAGATACGAACCCTGAAGTGTTAACAGTACACCCGTTTCCTACCCTTCGTCTGCTTACTAAAGCTGTTTTGTTATAAATTTGATTTTCAACTTTTGTCTAAAACTGTTTTTTCTTAAATGTACAGGGACCATGTAATTTAAAAACAAACCTTTTCGTGAACACTAAATCCAAGATCGAGGGGGAGCCGGCCCCCCCCCCACCAAAGTCGAAAACATATTTTAGGATGTAAACAACATATGTTAAAATCGCGACTACACCACCTTTTGCAAGCTGGGGGGTATTTTTTTCGCTCCAACGACTTGCCTAATTGCTTCTGACGCGAATCCAAGGGCGCCTCAATATTAGAGTACTTTGGGTCAAGTTTTTAGCCAGTTTGTTACCCTTACCAAAGAAGATATATCAACCCTTACCTTGATTCTACGCGGGCGCAGCAGCGCTCTGCCATGCTGTTATCTTTATTAGAGTGCTTTTGGTCAGGTTTTTTGCCAGTCTGTTACTCTTACGCGGTTGGTCTGGTGGAAGAGAACTAAGCAAAATGCAACCATTGTTGGCACGAAATGACTATTATCTAAAAATATTCGCCTTAAATGATCACTAGTATACTCGAAAAGTATATAATTAATCTAAGTAATTTAGAAAAGTAGCAAACTGGTAATTAGTAATCGAAATAAAAGATCTGGCGCACGCTAACAAAACCTTGTAGTTTGTACGTAGCTACATAAATTGATTAGGTAAGCAATTCGAAAAGACAACGTCTAGCTGTTCGGCCCTTAGTAACAAAATGTATGCAGGTTAATTTTTACAAGAAAATTATCTGAACAAAAAAAAATTACAAAAGAAAAAATTATTAATAAGTTACATTTAAAGTTTTTCAATTGTTTAATGACATTAAACTGGCTAAAACGATAAAGTTTTTTTTACAAATGTTTAGTGATAAAGTTTACAATTTGGTTTTAAAAAACACCAAAATCAAAATTTAAAAACCAAGTTTCCAAAACCTAAACAATGGTTGCTATGTGTTTCCTTATAATAAAATTTAATAAAATTCCAAAAATATATTCTAGAAAATGTCGAAAAAATTACATTAAAGGGGATTAATGTTAGCGATTTTCATGCTGAATTTAATGACATTTTCTCCTTCCCCTATTTGGTAGCAAGAAACGCTTTGTTCTTACCAGACTTTAATTTAGGCCTTCTGAAAGCAAAATAAATTAAGAAATTACAGTCTTTCGAATTGCAAATGAAGCATTACAAAGCTGACGTTCAAAAGTAATACATTTATAAAGGAGATATTCAAAACAGAGCAGATTAACTTTTGTTAAAACAGTAACTCAAACAAAATCGCTAATAAAAGTTTGTCAATGAAAAAACTAAACGGCAGATCATCTTAAATATTTACTATAACAGAGTGGACCAGTCTAAATTAATTACCATTAAAATCAACAAAAAAGTACGCCAAAAAAAATTAGAAATGAATAAAGATAAATGTGGCAACTACATAGTTGTTATAAGATATGCTAATGACATACTAGCTTCCAATACCCAAAGGCAGGTAGGGTGGAAAATATCAAAGGATAATTACTTATTACAATTAAAAGGGTGGGCCCAGAAAGAGATACAACAGGAATGAACCAATACAGGAAACACCAGACAGGCGAACAAGTGTGTGGCCGTATACAGCAAGTCTTATAGGAACTGGCTATTTCGTAGAACAACAACTGAGCAGAAGTAGAAGCCATAGTGGGTGTCCTCAGAGGACCCTGCATTCGAAAAGGACACTAGGCGAAGATGAGAGTAAAGGAGGGTGCGACGTGTCAGCGATGTTGGCCCGAGGACAGGACCTTGGTGCATTTGCTCGCATCATGTGAAGCATACAAAGAGGCAAGAATTCTGAATCTGAAGTGGCCCGATATTCTAGTAATATACAGAAGACTGACAGTTTCCTCTGTGAAAAGGGCGCTTTATGTGCCTAGTCGCCAGACCTAGAGTGTACCACGTACTCCTACTACTTCCCCAATAGAGTTATCAGAGCAGCTGTATCCAATCTTTATGTGCCTAGTCGCCAGGCCTAGAGGCTATCTCAGACTACTATTAATACTCCAATATAATTTCCAGAGTAGCTACATCCAAGAATAGGATGGCAATGGTGATTGGTAAACTTCATCGCGGACATGGAATCTAGAGATAGAGCGAGTTTGAATAAGTTTTTCCAAGTTATCCACTTGGCAACAGCATAGCTAGGAATTTCTATTCAAGCACTTAAAAAATATAGAATTCTTGCTTCTAGGCGCGATACTTCCTACAGGTAAATAGAATACTTGCAGTTAAGGTCTAGTTCTTGGTATGAAACGTATTAAAACCATAAATAGAAAATGAGTGCTACAAGCGTTCCGGCATATTAGATTCAAATGAACCTCAACGTATGGCTTGGATTAAAAAAGTAGACACTTTTAATAAAATTTGAAAGGGACTGCTTTCACATGACGTTGACAATTTAACACAACGGTGATTTGACGTTGTCGAAATTGGGGTTAAATTTTTTTTTTGATTAAAAAAATTCCTTGGATTTTCGAATTTTTAAAAGACAAAGTCATTACCTTAAGTTGACGTAGCCACTTACTTTTAAAACAAACTAAAATTATTGTAGAAAACCACCAAGCTTGGGGTGTTTATGAGTAAAAGTAAAGTATTGAATACTTCTAAAGATGTCAAGAACACTTGTACTCTGTACCTAAAGAAAATTTGGAATTTAAAGGGTAATAGAGTTTTCCAATAAAAGTAATTCTACAAAGGTATAAAATTTTGTGCGAAAAATAATGTGAGCCAAATGCCTACCTTTGCTTCTTTGACAAGTTAATTTTTTTGTCCAAATTTTAAATAACGTATTTACCCAAGATAGGTTCGATCTCACTATTTATCCACCAACAATTCCCGAATTAACGAAAAAGATTAGTCACGTAAATAGTGAGATCGAACCTAATTTGTGTTTAGACGTTATTCGTAATTTGGGCAAAAACTTATATATTAATGTTGACTCTATCCAACTATTACCAAAAATTTTTCGAAAGGGCGACTCTGAACCAAAATGTAGACAAAAAGATAATTTGACCTAAAAACTCACCCGTAATGTTTGACATTCGTCGTGCCACATCCAATGTAAATGTTTGCTTTTTCCAGGTTCAAAGGACATTGTAACGGCGAGTTAATAATGCAAAGAGCAGCGGTCTCAATTTAACATAACGTCACACCACCGTGTCTAAACTGCACGCTGGACAGTAAAGTAAATTGAATTTCTCATAACCTATGAAGGTTAATAATATCACAAAATCATCACATTCCAACCACCGACAAGCAACCCAATGTGAAACCGTGAATAAAATTAATTTAATCGTTAGTGATATGGTGACGTATAATGCAAGCCCACACACTTATTTTTTCTACAGGTATTAGTAAGAGAGTTGACGTCACAATTACATTAGCTGATGCGTTGACAGATCATGGATGACAAAAACAGCATTGTTTACAAAAAAACAAAAATAAAACTACATGTATTTTCATGCATCAATGCAAAAAAGCTGACATTTTGTGCAATTGTGGATTTTTTAAATAAGGAAGAAGACACAAAGTTCGATTTTTTAGAAGACCCGCTGTTTTACAAGAATAAGAGTTAGAGTTAGGGCTGCCTTCAGAGAAGATATTATAAAAATGGGTAAAATCCTTTTAAAAAGCTTAAATTGCTTGATTCTTAACTTGAATATGCCGGAAGCTTGTCGGAAACATTTTTGAACAGGAAAAAAGTCTCTTTCATGCGGAACAAGGCACTAATACTGCAGGAGAATGACCTGCGGTCCATAAGATGACCCGACATATTGAACTAAATGGGAGTACGACTGCCAAGCCTTGGAAAATGACAGAAACAATCGAAAAATACTCTGCCGATATATGGGCCCCTAAGCTCACACTAGGTACTATAGTTATAGTGTATGTGCGAGCTAATAAAACTAAAACCTGAAATATATCTTATTCAACTCCAGACTAAATTACCTTTTGTTTGATACCACACAACCCATGTTTTGACTTACTCTCAAATTTTTGAAATCTACCCCCACCCTTAAAAAAACAAAAACTAAAATGTATTTTGTTTAACTCCGGATTTAATTACCTTTCGTTTGATACCACACACGCCATATTTTCACGTAAACTCTAATTTTTGAAATCTAACCCCCACCCTTTTTCAAAAAAAACTAAAATGTATTTTGTTTAACTCCATACTCAATTACCTTTCGTTTGATATACTCAATTACCTTTCGTTTGATATCATACACGCCATATTTTCACATAAACTCTAATTTTTGAAATCTTCCCCCACCCTTTTACTTGGCTTGTGTTCGGTGGATTTTATTCATTTTTAAATGGGACCATTTCGACCCAAGACCCAGTCTAGGTACCAAATTTCATTAAAATCGGCCTAGCGGTTTTTGAGTTATGCGCGTTGGTCGTTACAGACAGACAGACAGACAGACAGACAGACAGACAGACAGACAGACAGACAGACAGACAGACAGACAGACAGACAGACAGACAGACAGACAGACAGACAGACAGACAGACAGACAGACAGACAGACAGACAGACAGACAGACAGACAGACAGACAGACAGACAGACAGACAGACAGACAGACAGACAGACAGACAGACAGACAGACAGACAGACAGACAGACAGACAGACAGACAGACAGACAGACAGACAGACAGACAGACAGACAGACAGACAGACAGACAGACAGACAGACAGACAGACAGACAGACAGACAGACAGACAGACAGACAGACAGACAGACAGACAGACAGACAGACAGACAGACAGACAGACAGACAGACAGACAGACAGACAGACAGACAGACAGACAGACAGACAGACAGACAGACAGACAGACAGACAGACAGACAGACAGACAGACAGACAGACAGACAGACAGACAGACAGACAGACAGACAGACAGACAGACAGACAGACAGACAGACAGACAGACAGACAGACAGACAGACAGACAGACAGACAGACAGACAGACAGACAGACAGACAGACAGACAGACAGACAGACAGACAGACAGACAGACAGACAGACAGACAGACAGACAGACAGACAGACAGACAGACAGACAGACAGACAGACAGACAGACAGACAGACAGACAGACAGACAGACAGACAGACAGACAGACAGACAGACAGACAGACAGACAGACAGACAGACAGACAGACAGACAGACAGACAGACAGACAGACAGACAGACAGACAGACAGACAGACAGACAGACAGACAGACAGACAGACAGACAGACAGACAGACAGACAGACAGACAGACAGACAGACAGACAGACAGACAGACAGACAGACAGACAGACAGACAGACAGACAGACAGACAGACAGACAGACAGACAGACAGACAGACAGACAGACAGACAGACAGACAGACAGACAGACAGACAGACAGACAGACAGACAGACAGACAGACAGACAGACAGACAGACAGACAGACAGACAGACAGACAGACAGACAGACAGACAGACAGACAGACAGACAGACAGACAGACAGACAGACAGACAGACAGACAGACAGACAGACAGACAGACAGACAGACAGACAGACAGACAGACAGACAGACAGACAGACAGACAGACAGACAGACAGACAGACAGACAGACAGACAGACAGACAGACAGACAGACAGACAGACAGACAGACAGACAGACAGACAGACAGACAGACAGACAGACAGACAGACAGACAGACAGACAGACAGACAGACAGACAGACAGACAGACAGACAGACAGACAGACAGACAGACAGACAGACAGACAGACAGACAGACAGACAGACAGACAGACAGACAGACAGACAGACAGACAGACAGACAGACAGACAGACAGACAGACAGACAGACAGACAGACAGACAGACAGACAGACAGACAGACAGACAGACAGACAGACAGACAGACAGACAGACAGACAGACAGACAGACAGACAGACAGACAGACAGACAGACAGACAGACAGACAGACAGACAGACAGACAGACAGACAGACAGACAGACAGACAGACAGACAGACAGACAGACAGACAGACAGACAGACAGACAGACAGACAGACAGACAGACAGACAGACAGACAGACAGACAGACAGACAGACAGACAGACAGACAGACAGACAGACAGACAGACAGACAGACAGACAGACAGACAGACAGACAGACAGACAGACAGACAGACAGACAGACAGACAGACAGACAGACAGACAGACAGACAGACAGACAGACAGACAGACAGACAGACAGACAGACAGACAGACAGACAGACAGACAGACAGACAGACAGACAGACAGACAGACAGACAGACAGACAGACAGACAGACAGACAGACAGACAGACAGACAGACAGACAGACAGACAGACAGACAGACAGACAGACAGACAGACAGACAGACAGACAGACAGACAGACAGACAGACAGACAGACAGACAGACAGACAGACAGACAGACAGACAGACAGACAGACAGACAGACAGACAGACAGACAGACAGACAGACAGACAGACAGACAGACAGACAGACAGACAGACAGACAGACAGACAGACAGACAGACAGACAGACAGACAGACAGACAGACAGACAGACAGACAGACAGACAGACAGACAGACAGACAGACAGACAGACAGACAGACAGACAGACAGACAGACAGACAGACAGACAGACAGACAGACAGACAGACAGACAGACAGACAGACAGACAGACAGACAGACAGACAGACAGACAGACAGACAGACAGACAGACAGACAGACAGACAGACAGACAGACAGACAGACAGACAGACAGACAGACAGACAGACAGACAGACAGACAGACAGACAGACAGACAGACAGACAGACAGACAGACAGACAGACAGACAGACAGACAGACAGACAGACAGACAGACAGACAGACAGACAGACAGACAGACAGACAGACAGACAGACAGACAGACAGACAGACAGACAGACAGACAGACAGACAGACAGACAGACAGACAGACAGACAGACAGACAGACAGACAGACAGACAGACAGACAGACAGACAGACAGACAGACAGACAGACAGACAGACAGACAGACAGACAGACAGACAGACAGACAGACAGACAGACAGACAGACAGACAGACAGACAGACAGACAGACAGACAGACAGACAGACAGACAGACAGACAGACAGACAGACAGACAGACAGACAGACAGACAGACAGACAGACAGACAGACAGACAGACAGACAGACAGACAGACAGACAGACAGACAGACAGACAGACAGACAGACAGACAGACAGACAGACAGACAGACAGACAGACAGACAGACAGACAGACAGACAGACAGACAGACAGACAGACAGACAGACAGACAGACAGACAGACAGACAGACAGACAGACAGACAGACAGACAGACAGACAGACAGACAGACAGACAGACAGACAGACAGACAGACAGACAGACAGACAGACAGACAGACAGACAGACAGACAGACAGACAGACAGACAGACAGACAGACAGACAGACAGACAGACAGACAGACAGACAGACAGACAGACAGACAGACAGACAGACAGACAGACAGACAGACAGACAGACAGACAGACAGACAGACAGACAGACAGACAGACAGACAGACAGACAGACAGACAGACAGACAGACAGACAGACAGACAGACAGACAGACAGACAGACAGACAGACAGACAGACAGACAGACAGACAGACAGACAGACAGACAGACAGACAGACAGACAGACAGACAGACAGACAGACAGACAGACAGACAGACAGACAGACAGACAGACAGACAGACAGACAGACAGACAGACAGACAGACAGACAGACAGACAGACAGACAGACAGACAGACAGACAGACAGACAGACAGACAGACAGACAGACAGACAGACAGACAGACAGACAGACAGACAGACAGACAGACAGACAGACAGACAGACAGACAGACAGACAGACAGACAGACAGACAGACAGACAGACAGACAGACAGACAGACAGACAGACAGACAGACAGACAGACAGACAGACCTGAAACGCAAAGATATATAAAATTTTTTTAAATCGGAGCAACTTTTTTTTTCTCGAAAAAATTAGGATCACCATAGCTCACACTACTATAGTATAGTATATGTGTGAGCTAATAAACAACTTGTCCAGTCAGCGTGCAGCGCCATTTTTACAACGAGGTACTCCACCTTTTAGTAGGGATATTACAATTTTTCTTAAGAGAATTAACAACAGAGTTAATTCCATTTAAATACCTCTCAGTAACCCCAGCATGGACATATATTGGCCCAATTATGGGAACATAACCAACGCAGCGTAAAAAACGATACTAATGCCGAAGACAGATAAAAAAAAATAATGACAAGACCACTGTGCATCACTTCGTTGAAACACGCACAGGTGTTCTTTTGTAAAAACCGCAGTGCTTTTACGTAAATTATGGCGAGTGTGAAGTTGCCCTTCGGGTGTAAACCAATCTCCAGGATTAATTGTAAATTTTAATGTACTAGAGATTTATCAGACATAGCTTTAGATATCTGTACTTCAATAGATTATAAATTTTATTATGGCAAATTTTTTGCAGCAATATGGAAGACTGAAAGATTTTTAACAAATTGCAGTATTATACAGAAATACAAAATAATGTTTTATTAAATTATTTATTCTAAAAAAGCAAACATTTGATATGACAAAACAAAACAAAAGATATAAGAACAGACAAATAGACAAGCGTTTCTCGAAAGGATTCAGTTTAAAATATAAGAAAGAGAATCTAGAGCAAAAATGTTGTGATGTCATACAGCTAAAAAAAATTTTATTCTACAAGCTTTAGTATTACTTAATAAAGTAATGAACAAAACTATGAACGAGCCGCTTTTATAATATTAAATAAAAGCGTGTATAAGCCCAAGCATTAACATAAAAATATAATACGTTTGTTTCTGCGAAATTGTCCCAAAGTGCATCTAAAAACCAAAACTAACAATTAAAATAAAAATAGAGCAAAAACTCATCTAAAAGCTAAAACGACGCGTCGCATTGTCGTTTTAACAGCATATAAACGTTAAAAGTCCTGGAGAACATTGACCAAAAATAAAAGAAGAAATGTGTCTTCGCATGTTAACGTCTAATACAAAAATTACTTCTAATTTCAAATCTCTTCTTTTGGCGCGAATTAATTGATTGTACAGTTTTCAATGGGCTTATCATAGCATCGCGCAGGCGTGGGAAGAGAGAAAAGTTTCCGCCATGTTGATTCGAAATTCGGTTGCAATCACATCGTTTTCAGTGATAAATTACAATTATCCTATATTTTCGTTGAAATCAATTACCAAACCATTGCAAAACCATTGTACACCTTGTGGGTGAGATTGAGGTAGAGGAGAAAGACGACAGAAGCAGTCAGGGTGCACCCTGAGTTTGAAGAACCAGCGAAACCCAGGTGAGTCCACTGTTTTCTGTACTTTCGCCATTTTTCAACTTTCGTTTCGAAATAAGCAGAATTTTCTTATTTCCTTTTCTAATAATGACTGCGTAATTGGATACAAGTGAGTTCACTATGATCTAAGTTACGTGCGTGGTCATTATTTGGTCCATTCGTGCCAGATTGCAAATTAATTAGAGGTTAATTAATTGAAAAATTCCAAATTTTCACATTTATAGAGGGCGCCAGCTATCGGTCTACGTTTATTCTATCTTTCGGCCATTGCAGATTAGGCGGAGCAAATTAGAGGCGGTAGTTGGGCGCGGTTCAAATTGAAGTACTATTCGACACGCCTTTCCGTTCAGCGGAGGCCCTACCTACACACAGGCAGTGAACCGTGAAAAATTCCGCTAAAGTTTTTACTTTTTTTTGTGACTGTTTATAGCGGATCTTTCTTTTTTGCGACCTATATTCAGTAATAGGTATTGAATATATGCAAGTCTTTCCACAAAAAAATTAATATTTGGCTTTTGAATATATGTAGGTAGGTCGTTCACCTAAAATTGTCGTAGGTCAATAAATTGAAAATTGATATTTACCTATACACCTACACTAGCACGTGCATTGCTGTGTGTATACAGGTATTTATTATTGCACATGATAATTTCTTGGTTTACATTGGGTACGTTTTTTGAGTTACCTATAAATTACATTACGACTAAAAATGACTGCATTAAAGAGGTTTCAAAACTTACGCAAAGGTTATTGCAACAATATTACAGAGACTTACCAGGCCGCTATGCAAGCAAAATCAAACCCAATGCATAAAGCGCATTTTTTCGCTAGATATCAGGCATTAGATGATGACTATGCTAGGTTCTTTGAAGCCCATAATGAGGTCATAAAATCCTTAGAGGATGAGTCTTTTGAGGTTGAGGATGCAGTTAGGAAGGGTTGCTCTACTTTCTTTAATGAATCTAAAGCGATCTTTTCGAGCTTTTTCAACCTAAATCCTTGGCCACACAATCAACTAAAAACGATACTAATTCAAGTGCAGTCTTGGATAAAATTAAAATTCCTTGTTTCAGTGGCGATCTGCGAGATTGGCCTACTTTTTTTGGCTTGTACCAAAGCCTAATTGACCAAACTGATATGCCAAAAATCGAGAAATTTCAAGGTTTGCTGACATACTTGAGTGGCGAAGCCAAAAACATAATTAAAGCTATTCCTTTAACGGAAGAAAACTATGATATAACTTTAAAGCACTTAACGGATCGTTATCAAAGGAAGCGTTTGCTAGCAACAAACGCTCTAAATGCGATTTACGGTGTTTCACCAAAGAACGACTCTGCTAAAGAAATGCAAACCGTTTTAAATATTTTCTCAGAGTCAATTTCCTATCTCAAAACTTTGGGCTTTCCGGTAGAGCAATGGTCGTTTATTCTATTTTATTTACAATTACAAAAAACTCCTGTTGCTATACGCACTAGTTTTGAGACGGCATTCAGTAAGGTGGATATTCCTACATTTGATTTTATCCAAGAACATTGCAAGGCGCTTGAAACAGTACAATTTATTTCACCGGCCAAGCTGAAGGTTCGGTTCGGTAACTCCAGTAAAAGTTATTCAAATTCGTATGTTACACAAAATACTTCAAATAGGACTCAAAAAACACAAAATTCGCATTCAGCTAATCGAAATAATTCAAAATTTAAATGTTTTCTGTGTCTAGAATTTCATTCATTAGCTAGATGTCCCTCATTTATAGCAAAATCGGTTCAAGAACGACACAACTTTGTGAAAGAAAATAAATTATGTTTCAATTGTTTATTTCCGCATTCTTTAAATCAATGTGTTTTAACTTTTCGTTGCAGAGCTGAATCTTGTGGATTATTGCATCACACTTTGCTTCACATAAATCAGTCAAAAAATAATTTAGATGAGAGTAATTCAAGTTTAAATTCTTCTTCAACGTCCGATGGTCCTCACTTCTCTGGTCAAAATTCAAATTGTATGACTACTACAATGAACACTGTGGTTAAAAAGGATACTGTGTTGCTAGCTACTGCAGTAGTAGACATCCAAGATTGCAGAGGGAATTTTCAGCCTATTCGGGCAATAATTGACCCAGCCAGTGATTCAAATTTCATTTCGGAGAAGACAATTCATAGACTTGGTATTCGAAGATCTAATTTTTCTGTTTCTATTGCCGGACTAAATCAAATGTCCTCCAGCGTTTCAAAAGGTATTGCAAAGTGCAACTTACGACCACTTAACCTTAATTTTTCTGACATATCTTTTGATGCAATTGTTCTTCCTAACGTATGCTCAAACTTGCCTTCTTTTGATCTTCGGGTGAAAACTTGGAATCATATTTCAACCTTACAACTTGCAGATCCTAAATTCTATGAGAGCAGCTCTGTAGAATTGTTACTAGGAGCTGATATATTTGTTTAGACTCTTCTAGGAGAGAAAATTTCGGGTAAAGTTGGAGAACCAACCGCTTTATCTACTTCGTTAGGTTATATTCTCTTGGGGAAAATAGACAATATTACTTTAGGTAAAATCTCTAGTTCTAATTCTCATTCATATTTCACAAATAGTTGTGATTATTACCTAGATCAATGTTTAGAAAAATTTTGGAGAATTGAGAATATTCCTTCAAAAATTCACTTGAGTCAAGATGAAATTAAGTGTGAACACGTTTTTTCAAAAACCACATCCCGCGATCGGACTGGTCGGTTTGTCGTCGCCTTGCCGTTTAAAGATTCTCTCATTGATTTGGGTGAGTCATATTATATGGCCTTACATAGATTTAATTTGCTTGAGAGACGATTACTTAAAAATCCTAGTTTGTATCACGACTATTCCGAATTTCTTAGAGATTACCTTTCTTCCCAACACATGAGTTTAGTTACCAGCGAAGATTCGATTCCTAGACAGTGTTGGTATTTGCCGCACCATTGTGTCATTAAAACTGATTCAGTAACTACTAAGTTACGTGTAATTTTTGACGGCGCGGCCAAAGGTAGCAAATCGATTTCAATTAATTCAGTTTTGTTACCTGGGCCAAAATTACAAACAGATATTAGCTCTTTATTACATATTTTTCTTTATTACCCTATAGTTTTCGTAAGTGACATAAAACAGTGCTTTCGAAATATCCTAGTACGACCAGAGGATAGGGATTTTCGATATAAATGAAGCAATTCAAACCTATCGTTTGAATACTGTGAAATATGGTTTGTCATCCTCACCTTATTTGTGTATTCGCACACTAAATAAGCTTGCCAACCAAGAGAGATCGAGGTTTCCAGAAGCAGCTAAGATTCTTGACACTCAAATTTTCGTTGACGACTGCTTTGGAGGTTCTTTTTCTATCGATTCGTGCCTATCGTTGCAGCAGGAATTAATAAATTTACTTAAATCTGGAGGTTTTGAGCTCAGGAAGTGGGCCAGTAATTGTCCAGAGTTACTAAAGTCCATTCCAGAATCTGATCGTCAAATGTCCTTAAGTTTCGATCAAGATGATCCTTCTTTCGTGAAGATGCTTGGATTGCGTTGGAATGCTGTAACAGATTCCTTTTCCTATAAAGTGGTTTTGGAGGATAAACCAATTACAAAGAGAACGATTTTAAGTCAAATCGCAAAAATCTTTGATTTTCAGGGATTTTTGAGTCCAATAACACTTTTTGCGAAAAATATTATGCAACGCTTGTGGCTCTGCAAGGATATTGATTGGGATAGTACGCCTGACTTGTCTATAAGAACCACTTGGGCTCAATTTAAATCTGAACTCCCTGAGTTATCTTCGCTTAATATTCCTAGATGCGTGATTCCAAAAGATTTTTCAAATTGCCAGTTACATGGATTTTGCGATGCGAGTATGGTAGGCTATTGTGCTGTAATATATTTTCGTTTCGTTACCACAGATGGTATCTTCATTTCGCTTGTTACAGCCAAGTCCAAAGTCGCACCCTTAAAAACAGTTTCTCTTCCCCGTTTAGAGCTGTGCGCAGCTGTATTACTTGCAGACTTGATCAAGTTTGTAACGGATACTTATTTAAATTTCCTTAAATTTGATAACATAACTGCATGGAGTGATTCACAGGTAAATTTAGCATGGTTAGCTTCTCCTAATCCATCTAGGTTCAAGGTTTTCGTTGCAAATAGAATATCTCATGTACAGGAGATACTTTCCCCAAACACTTTTCGTTACGTTCCCTCAGAATTGAACTCATCTGACATAGGTAGTCGAGGAGCTATGCCTTGCAAATTACTAGAGAGTGATTTTTGGTGGAACGGACCACCTTTTCTACGGCTACATGAGTCTGAATGGCCGGACCATTTCTGCAGTCCTAGTGAGGCAGACTCTCAAAGGGTTAAAACCGAGGAGAGAAATTTAACAGTTCTTAATACTGTCGTAGAGAATAACGTTCTGGATACATTGTTAAACAATATTTCGTCTCTTTCAAAAATTCAAAGAAACGTTTTATATTTACTTAGATTTCTTCCAAAATCTCGACGTATTCCAAGAACTTCAGATTACCCCTCTCCAGAAGAGATGGAAAACTCACTTCAAGTTATGGTTAGGCATGTACAGTGTCAAACCCTTTCAGATATTATCGACAAATTGCAAAATAATCGACCTCTTCCAAAACCCTTTCGCAAGCTCTCGTTGTTTTTAGACTCACGTTGTATCAGAGTGAGCCGTCGTCTGAAATACTCAGAGCTTAATTATGATGCAAAATATCCGTATCTCTTGCCCAAAAATCACAGATTTTGTACTCTTGTAATTGAGCATACTCATAACAAGTACCTTCATCCAGGGTTTAAAACTTTGAGTTTTCTGCTGTTACAGAGATACTGGATAATTTCAGCTAGAAGAGCTATTGAGCAGGCCTTATCGAGATGCCTAAAGTGTTTTCGTAGCTTAAATCCCAAGTCTTACGTTCAACCAATGGCCAATTTACCTATACAGAGAGTATCACAATTAAAATGGTTTTTGCACACCAGGACTTTGATTTTTCAAAGTGCAGACCCAAATGATCTAGCTCCCATTACACCAGGCCACTTTCTTACATTTGGACCATTAAATTCTTTGCCTGATCCAGACCTTTCCCATCTAAAATTATCCACTTTGTCTCGCTGGCAGCTATTACAAAGATTTCAAGCAGAATTCTGGAATAGGTGGCATAATAAATACTTGCATACATTACAGCAGCGTGCGAAGTGGAACGACCTTCCGAATAAGATTGAGTTAAATACGCTGGTTCTTATAAAACATGAATCAAAACCTTCGCTTCAATGGCCTCTAGCCAGAGTGGTAGCATTGTATCCGGGTGCTGACAGTGTGACCCGTGTAGTTGACGTAAAAACCAAGTCGGGAACGTACCGTAGACCGATAGTAAAAATTTGTCCCTTACCGGGACAAAATTAAGTTAAATTCAATTTAGTTCCTTTTTTTGTCTTTCTTTAAGACATTTACATACATTTTCTTAACCCAAAACCATTTTCAGATATATTCGAATAAGTTTTGTCTTGAAAATTGGGTAGTTTTCAACTTTATTTTGTTTGTTTTATTTATTTCTTTTTTTTTATTTTTTATTGCTTTTCTTTACCGGCTAAAACACAATGTGTTTAAGTGGGCGGTAATGTCTACGCATGTTAACGTCTAATACAAAAATTACTTCTAATTTCAAATCTCTTCTTTTGGCGCGAATTAATTGATTGTACAGTGTTCAATGGGCTTATCATAGCATCGCGCAGGCATGGGAAGAGAGAAAAGTTTCCGCCATGTTGATTCGAAATTCGGTTGCAATCACATCGTTTTCAGTGATAAATTACAATTATCCTATATTTTCGGTGAAATCAATTACCAAACCATTGCAAAACCATTGTACACCTTGTGGGTGAGATTGAGGTAGAGGAGAAAGACGACAGAAGCAGTCAGGGTGCACCCTGAGTTTGAAGAATCAGCGAAACCCAGGTGAGTCCACTGTTTTCTGTACTGTTGCCATTTTTCAACTTTCGTTTCGAAATAAGCAGAATTTTCTTATTTCCTTTTCTAATAATGACTGCGTAATTGGATACAAGTTAGTTCACTATGATCTAAGTTACGTGCGTGGTCAAAATGTTATCTCATTTAAACTTGATTTCTACATAGACTTTTATTGGAATAAAACAACAAGGTTTTAAAACAAATCTTTGCTTATGACTCATTGAAAATACAGATAGATATGTATTTAGCTATTAGACCTAACATATTTTAAAAATAAAGTCTTAACCAAAAACACAACTTCCTATAAATAAATTGAGAGATGGAACCGGAGGAAGAAGGACAAAACGTTAAATATAAATTGGGAAAGGTAAGAAATAGATAATTGCCAAAAACAAAATCAAAAACATTTGTGTTTAGAGATGAAATAGAAAGAAGAAGGAGAGAGATAATGTTAAACAACATTAAAAATAAAATGAGAAAAATAAGAAATACATAATGATTAAGAAGAAAATTAAATATATTTGTACTTAGAGGTTAAATAGGGAAAAGAAGTAGAGAGAGATTGTTAAACAGCGTCAAAGGTAAACCAAAAAAAGTGGGAAGTAGAGTAATCCAGAATGTCATAAGAAAAAAATATTCTTAGTTTTTTTGAATTCCATGCCAACAGGTTCTTTAAATTAATGGATAACAAAACAAACGCCGTGTTTAAAGAGCTTCTTGCATTAAAAAGCTAAAAACCCCATTTCGTCGACAGTTATAAAAGGCATAAAAAATAATGGACTTGGACGCTATTAATGTGAACGGCGAGACACCTGTTAACTTTCAGTGAGGGGACACTGTATACAAAGCTAAAAGTTAAGCTTTATTTAATGTATATTATTTAGCGGATAAAAACATGGAATGGAATATTCAGCAGACCAGAACATGGAAACATTATTTAATTAGCGGAAGTAAAACTATGCATAATTAATCTTAAAGATAATAAGTTTAATAAACTGAGTAAAGTGGACTTTACATGGCGAGCCTATAACTCATTAATGACTTGTAAATATACTTTCCAGTCTTGTATCGTGTGCATTTTTTTTTCAAACAATTAGAAAAAACGATAGATTAGGTGTTAGCTCCCGCTAAATTTCGCGGTTGTTTATTTGGACATGCGCACCAACAACCAGGGAGATCCTTTGTCGACCGCCTCGAGAAAATGGCGTGTTAATTTCGTTCTCCAACTATTTCAAATATCTACACCTGAAAGTGCTCGATTTTTGTGTACTGAAGCATAGAACTAGAAACTTCAGCCCTTCTGCTACGTGGTGACATCATTAGATCCAATCAGGGGCCCCTTAGAAGCGGAGAATTTGGCTGCAAACTGGTGAGTGCCTTTGATTCTGATTACCGTTGTGTGGCACAATATTTTACCTATGGACGTTTGATTATTTCGTAATTTTATATCAATATATTTATGTTTTGTTCGCGCTTTCATTAATTAAATTATTTACAGTCCATTGCAGTTATCGTTTTTCTTACTGCGGGCATAACATTCGGTCTTATATCCTAAATTGAGTTTGGTTATAAATATATTAACATCTTTTTTACGAAAATGTTTATGTACATTTTAATACACTTTATTTTGAACAGAAACTTTAAAATTTTAAAACTGTTAACAAAAGCCATATCCATTTTAACTATAAGAGGGCCCGAAAAAAATGAAGTACCGGATACAGGTATTTTAAGTTTTTAATGACTTAAAAAACAACCTGTAAATATAAAAATAAATATAAAAATGGTTCTGTTTGCGACTTTCAAAAATGTTAAATAAGCTATAATATTTGTGGTCTAGGCATGCACGCTTTGGTGGATTTTATCAAGATAATTTAAAAAAATAGGATAAGAGTGCGTTTTTACAGATTTTATAAGGAAAAATGCCTAAATAAAAAAAGATTGTATTTTGTTATGGTTTCACAAATAAAAAATGCCAAAAGCAGCATAATAAAATGTTAAATAATTATTTCGCTTAGCAAAAGCATGGTGCGCCTAATGAACTCAATACGGATTTCTCTTAATAAAAGCAGTAATTAACCTGAAATACAAATAATTATCATTGTAACGACTAACTCTCAGATTCACCTTTAACTGTGATTATGGGATTAATCGCGATTAACAACAAAGAGGGAGGACGGATTAGCCAAGCCTGGTTACGGTGCATCTAAGAGTAATATATTGATGTGGCAATTATCCAAGTATTTAACTCTTTTAGTGAGCTTAAAAAAGATAATTCTTAAAGCAGAATAATCTTTTAAAACCCAAACTTACGTGTTAAATACTGGATGTAAGGAAAATCCGAATAATTTCCTGAAACAAGGAGAAAAACCTTTTGAGCAGGGCATTTTTAGATGCACAACGAGATAATCCAACAGTGGTCGTCCTAAATTTTTAAAAACTACATATCTAAGGTAAATAATTAATAAAAAAGTAAATATTTAATAACTAGAACTTGAAGAAACGTACTCAGTAGTCTCTGATACTTAACTTGACTGAGTTAGGCAGCGTTAGAACCATGCCTCTCGCCAATGACGTCACCTCAAGCGGCCAATCCCTGGACTCCCTTTGATAAATCATCATTCATTAAACAATATACGCGCATACGTTACTTTTTAATACAGGGTCGAACCTAATTTTTTTGCTTATTTACTTTGTCAAATTTATTGGTGTAAATGTTTGTAGTAATTTCTTAGTGCTAATCTAATGAGTGACATTCATTGGTTTGAAAACGCGTGATGTTCGTTTCTAAATTTTGTACCTATGTCATGACCTCCACAAATACGATGAATGAACTTCAAAAAAATTTGGAAAAATCCTAAATAATAGCTATTTTTTGGTCCGCTTATTTTAAGACCGCTTAAAAGAAACTAAACAATCAAGTCACTAGGCTACTACTTATACTACTTGGTGTGCAGTCAGGTGTGACGGCCCGCCCCCTTTTTAATCCTAAGACGCCTGTTTTCCTTAAGGAGTGGTTTCCATATGTTTGGTATGTCCGTGCTTGGTTGACTGAAAACTTATTTATTCTGCATTATAAACGCAGCTTCAATAAACTTTCGTTTTCGCCAATGCGACTGCTTATGTAAAACTTTAGCCGAACCGAACCACTGAATCCTGTGATCATTTGACCATGCATGATCTTCTAAACCGGATTTTTTAATATCCCCTAATTGGGTACTTTTTAGATGTTCATTTACTCTAACCTGAAGAGGGCTTATATTCTGCATTATAAACGCAGCTTCAATAAACTTTCGTTTTCGCCAATGCGACTCCTTATGTAAAACTTTTGCTTCTGACCACTGAATCCTGTGATCATTTGACCATGCATGATCTGCTAAATCGGATTTTTTAATATCCCCTAATTGGGTACTTTTTTGATGTTTGCCCTCTTCAGGTTAGAGTAAATGAACACCTAAAAAGTACCCAATTAGGGGATATTAAAAAATCCGGTTTAGAAGATCATGCATGGTCAAATGATCACAGGATTCAGTGGTTCGGTTCGGCTAAAGTTTTACATAAGCAGTCGCATTGGCGAAAACGAAAGTTTATTGAAGCTGCGTTTATAATGCAGAATAAATAAGTTTTCAGTCAACCAAGCACGGACATACCAAACATATGGAAACCACTCCATAAGGAAAACAGGCGTCTTAGGATTAAAAAGGGGGCGGGCCATCACACCTGACTGCACACCAAGTAGTATAAGTAGTAGCCTAGTGACTAGATTGTTTAGTTTACACTTGATAACGGTTGGAGATACTTACTAATGGAAACGTCGTGTTTTAAAATAGATAAAGACAATGGAAGTCCGAAATTTTATTTCTGGTATTAACCATTTTTACTTAAAGATGTTTAACTGTAAAAACAAAAACTTAATTTTAGTAAATGGTGTTTTGTACAAGTGGGGATCAAGTTTAATATTATAAAGTATTAATATTTTAAAACAAGCTACTTACAGAGTAGAAAAAAAATTAAATAAAAAAAATTAAATTAAATGTTAAGTTAGTTTTTTTTCTTAATTTTGTATTGTATTTTTTCTCTCTTGAGTTTTTTTGAAAAAGTTATTAGTTTTCCAGAAAATCGCAAAAACGGATTCTTAAGACATTTGCGGCCTTATATCTAGGGAAGCTCAAAGAGGATTTTGGCGGAGAATATGTAGGTATGTGCCCCAGATGCTAAGGAATAATTATACAAAAATCCAGCTTGCACCTATTTTTTTCCAGGTGGATTCCTAATATGACTGGACTATTTCTTAAATTTTAAGAAGCGTCCTGTATTTTTAAAATAATAGAATAGCATTAAAATAAAATTTTATTGGCCCGTTCGCGGAAGAGTCGAAACACATTTTCGAATTTTGTTTCTAATTTCATTATTGCGAACCCGCTCCACCGTTTCCAAAAAAATCTAATAAACCTCTATTTCAGCTTTTTTTGAGCCGCTCTAAATCCGGGCGTCGACATAAAAGCAACTTTTTTAAGTTAATTAAAATTTGACACTGTTATTTTCGAAATACTTTTAATTAAGTTTTAAAATGCTGCGCTGTGAAATACGACGGCCGGCGGCACCGACGACAAAGCTCTGCCTGTTTTGTATATAAGCTATGCAGCTAGAATAAAAATTAGCTAAACTTAAGTGGATTAGGCATAATGTAAAAATATTTTTATTGTTGATCACAAAATAAATTTTCACTACTAATACCACTAGAGGTTAAATTATTTCCGAAAATTTTTTCGAGCTAATGAAAATTTTGAAAATTATCCCGAATCGAAGACGAGGGATAATTTTCTGGAAATATTTATAAGCGAGAAAAAATGTACGGATTTAATTTAACCTCGCGTAGTATTCGGTAAGAAAATACCACACCAAATTGAATAAATTTAAAATTTATTTTTTACTCACAAAAATGCCAAAAGACACCAGTAAAACATAGACAGTTTTGATTGACTTAATTATTTAGTTACTATGGCAACTAATGTTTTGTCATTCTACCTTCCTAAATTAAAAACTTAAAGCTGATTTATTATTTTTATGACTACAACAAGAATAGTTTAAATTTTTTTCTTTATTTTCATTTTCATATACTTACGTTCATGAACCAATTTAGATTCTTCGCAGTTTCAGCACCAATTAGATTAATTTCTACTTATTGTAGTTTCTTAAAAATACCAGTTCAGAAGGTAAAATATTTTAGTCACTTATTTTAGATCAATTTTCGGTTAGTACAAGTGGTAGAAAATTATAATTTTATCAATTTTTACATAGGTACATAGATAAATTTAGTGTGCATTGCAGTTTGGGCTACTCAGTCTTTTAGATGTTAGTTTCTACTTATTGTAGTTAGACAGAAATATCATTTTACAAGAAAGAATATTATAATTAATTTTTTAGTAAAGTGGTAGAAAATAAAAAATGTATTAGTTTTTCATATAGGTACATCAACACGTTCACTTCGCTCGCAATTTCGTCACCAATCGATTGTTAGCATATATGTTGTTGATTTCTACTTATCTTCCATTTTATAGTTACTTGTGGCTACTACATGTAGTACAAAATTATAATTTTTACGATTTTTTATAAAGGTACATGAACAGATTTAGTTTGTGTCACGGTTTGGCCAGCAATTTTAGCCATACCTATAAATTGTTATCAGAATTTTTCTTGGGTGTAGGGACGGATATGAAGAAAAACAATTTTTCTTTGGCGACGTTTCGCAGTTATATTTCCGCTTTTTCAAGCCTTAGAACCTAGTTTTTCAAATCCATAGAGTTGGATGGTGTATTTTGGCTTCCCAACTTGTACATTTTAAACTCGTACTTTAATTTGCGGCGAGTTTTTTGATTAAAATTGAAGAAATAAACAAATTCTTGACAAAAAAATAACAAAAATTTGTTTATTTCTTAATTTCTTCAATTTTAATAAAAAAACTTGCCGCAGATTAAAGTAAGAGTTTAAAATGTACAAGTTGGGAAGCCAAAATACACCATCCAACTCTATGGATTTGAAAAACTAGTTTCTAAGGCTTGAAAAAGCAGAAATATAACTGCGAAACGTCGCCAAAGAAAAATTGTTTTTCTTCATATCCGTCCCTACACCCAAGAAAACTTCTGAAAACATAAATGGCAGGGAATGATATCAGTAATAACTATAAATTTTTGATTTCTACTAGTTGTAGTTGCACGGAAATAACATTTTAAGACTCAACAAAGTACATTATTCAATTTTGCATAAGTTTTGTGTACAAATCAGTGGCGTATATAGACGAAGGGGGCGAGACAGTTTCGGGGGGGGGGGAGATCTCATAAGGCCGTATTTTATGCTATTTTATGTTTGTACTCATAAAATATATGGAAAATATCTAAAAAAATCTTAGATGCGGGGGTGTCCGGGCCCCCCTTTTATATACGCCACTGCTACAAATGGTAGAAAATTGCTTTTTGCGTTTTTATCAATTTCTTATACGGGCTTTATTATTATAGTATTCATAACCATGCAGCGCAAAAATGGTGAATAAAATCATGTCCAATACCTACTACATAGATATTTAATTCATTTTATTCAAAGTCCAGCTTTTTTGTCTTTAATAAGAAAGGAGGTAGAAAGGAGGTGTCCGAAGAATACAGAAAAAATATTAAATATGTAATTTAAATGTATAAAAATTGAATAAATAAATTAAAACTCACTGTCAAAAACATTATCTTGTCATTAGGACGTCAACAAATTTCCGATTTAATTTGCTGTTGGGTACCCACGAGGAAAAAATTTCCTCTAAAATTCGTGCGTTGCTATGGTGATATTTTACAAAAACACATTGTGATTGGTTAAAAAATGCTGTTGTGGAATTTTCAGCAAAACACTTCATAGTTAAGGCAAGATTTCGGAAAATCCACTTTCTAGAAGCATCTTATTTTACTTTTTGGTAAATGGTCAATTACCCCTAATTCGACCCCGTTGAATCCAAATATCCCTGTTGCCATCTCGAAATGTTGACAAGGGCAGATATTCAAGATGGCGGCCAACATGGCGGCGAAACTTTAAACTGCCGCTGTAAAGCCCAAATTGACACAGGTATACATTTAAAATATTTATATAACGTAAAAATAATATCATATTAGTTTTCTTTTAACTGGATGCAAAAACCTCCAAAAACACCCCCAGACTAGAGACCCTGTATGTATGACATATTTTTACTAAAGAGAGACGCGACAAGCCCATCAAAGTCACTGAAATTAACATTTTGTGGTTATCTTATTTTCTTGCCAAATTCATTGGCGTTTCACTAAAATAATTTAAATGGACATAAGGTGCGTCTCTCTCTAAACATCGCTAGAGTATAGAGGACCGATATTTTCATCCTTTGATTTTGACTTAAATAAATTTGACTTTGACTACCCCAGGCAACCCAAAATCTGAAAGTTTAAGGTTCTTTCAAGTTTGCTTAAACACTACGAGAAAAAACACTTTATTTGACAATAAAATTCTCTTTTTAACAAGGTAAAATTCAATGGATTTTAAGTGATAACAAACTCTCCAGCGGCGCCCGTTAATTGAAGTAATTTAAAAAAGTATAAAAAAATAATGTTTTTCCCAAGAATTGTTCGATTTTTTTTTTAAACTAATGTCTACAGGTAAACATGTGTTGTCTTTTATTATAGTAAATAAAATATAAAACATGTTTGTCCTTTAAAACGATGCATAAGATGATCGGATTGGTTTCATATTTAAAACTTTAGGGGCATCCTTAAATTAAATAAATTTAGAAAAACAAAAAATAAACCATTTTTGTTACACGTTTTATCTCATTTTCTTAGAAAGTAAGCTTAATATTAAAAAATATATGCCGTACTTTATTGTAGACGGTGAATTTTTTATTTAAAAGTGAAACTCGGTGGGGTTTGACTTATAACAAACCCTCCAGCGACGTTTCATCAACCATCTCCATCATCAAAGCTCTTTATCAAAAAATGTGTTGTATACTTCGTCCTAAACAATAAAATTTACTTTCAAACGGTGTATAACTAAGTAAAATGTTTTACATAGTTACCGCTCCAGTGGTGTCCTTAATTAAAAGTAATTATTTAAAATCACCAAAGTAATTGTTTTACAGGTTTTATCCAGTTTTCTTAAAAACTAAGCTACTCACGAGAAAATGCCTTCCATACTTTTGGGTGAATTATTAAATTTCCTTTTGAACGGTATATGTGAGAATATATGGCTAACTCTCTAGGAACGTCTGTATATTAGGGTCACTCTCAAAAATTACTAAAAAATCATTTTTGTAAAATTTTCTTATACACGAAACTCTATAGGATAGAATAAAAAATATGTAAGAAAAATTGATTATTTTGGTAATTTTTGAAAATGAAAAAAAAAGTACGCCCCTGGAGACTTTGTTTTGTTGCTTTTAAAAGGAAATTATATTTTCCACACTAAAGTATACTACATATTATAATTTTTTTCCAAGAAGTGTAGTTTTTGAGACAATTTTATAAAACCTATAATAAACATGTTTTTTCGTAACTTGCATTTCCTAACCTTATCGACCCATACAGCGTTGAAAAGAGAATTCTTTTCTCCAAAAAAACTGTTCTTTGTAGTTTTTGATAAAAATGTTAATTTTCAAGAAAATTGAAAAAAAACATGTTTCTAAAAAATCAAAATTGCGGAGCTTCCCATTTATGAATCGATGTGTACCAAATTTGGAACTTGACGGTGTTTTAAGACGCTGATAATGATTTTTGACTTAAACTCATAAAAAATATCAAAATGGCGTATTCAAAATGGCGGACTTTTCAATTTATCAATCGATATGTATCAAATTTAAAACTTGACAGTAACTCAAGTTGCTAATTATAATTTTTAACTCAAACTTGTAAAAAATTTAAAATATCGGATCCAAAGGACTCTCATTTATGAATCTATATGTATCGAATCGCCATTTTGCATCCGCTATTTTGATTTTTTTATGTTTTTTATTAAGTGACCTTAAGCAATGCAATCTTTTAAGTTTTAGATAAATCGGTTAGTAAATAAAAAATTCCGCCATTCTGGATTCGCCATCTTGAAGTTTTTATGATTTCTAAGTCAAAATTATAATCAACGACTTAAAACACCACCAGTTCCAAATTTGATACATATTGATTCATAAATGGGAAGCTCGGCCATTTTGCATCCGCCATTTTGATTTTAATTTATGTCATAAATTGTATTAAGTGACCTTAAGCAATGCAATCTTTCAAGTTTGAGATAAATCGGTTCATAAATAAGAAAGTCCGCTATTTTGGATCGGCCAATTTAATTTTTTAAAGTTTACGGATAAAATTGTATTACGTGCTCTCAAGCACAGCTAACTCAAGTTTGAGACAAATCGGGTTAATAATTAAAAAATTCGCCATTTTGGATACCCCATTCTTGTAATAAAAAAATTGTATTGATACCAGAAGACTACCCTACTAAATTTTAATTTTATTTCAGCTGCTTTTTCTCTTCTAGCAGTGCAGTTTTTCGCGCAGCCAGATTGCACCATTGTGGAACCACAAAGCACCCACAAAGTAAACTTTGAAAAAGTCACCCGAATTCAAAATTTCTTTTAAAATTCACTAAAAACGTGTCACTCAACCACACCACATATAAACAACAATGGCAGCTAGAAATATTTTGACCTCTTTAGCTCTATCCTTCTCATGTTATCTCTGTTCCACTGCGCCCTCATCGATTCGAAGTCCTTGAGACTGGTCCAACCTTTTATACGTCAATAAGAAAAAATGTCAACTTTTAGTTTTGACAATAAATTATTGTCAAAATGGTAAAACAAATGTCACAGTTTTGTGAAACCAACAGAAACAACTATTTCGAGGAAAAATACCCCTACCGACATTGAATTATACTGATGGCTTGATGCTTTCGTTGGGAACTTGTCAAAACTGTTTGGTTTTCACTATCTCCAACGTCGATCACAAGGATACGAATGATCCTCGTCTGGAACACGTCCTGACAATCAGGAACAAGTGATCCATGCCATTCCACGACCGGTTTCGACCTTTTGGGCCATCCTCAGGTGAATGTAGGCGATAGCTCCGTGTAGAGCATAAGTTTTGTGAAACCAACAGAAACAACTACTCCGAGGGAAAATACCCCTACCGGCATTGAATTATATTGATGGCTTGATGCTTTCATTGGGAACTTGTTAAAACTTTTTGGTTTTCACTATCTCCAACGTCGATCACAAGGATACGAATGATCCCCGTCTGGAACACGTCCTGACAATGTCACAGTCACAGTGTTTCGAAGGCCTCCAGTTTGCATAACAGTGTAAATTCTAACAAGCAGATTAAACAGTGAATTTCAAGTTTGCCCAAATAAATTTGTTTTTAAAAAAAACGCCCACCAATTTTCTGTATAAACAGTTTGGAAGTCCATTAAAAAGTTTTCAAAATAAAAGACTGTATCAATTTCCCATTGATTTTATTTTATTTAATTGTTAGTCTCGATAGGGCGATGCTGCTCGTCTCTCTCCCCGTTTTCCAAACTGAATTTCCCAACGTCGACGTCGAGTGGGAAAATCTAAATTTAACAATTTCTCTATTTTTCGATTGCGAATGAAATTGGGATTAAAATGACGAATAATGGCAATACTGCGAAATACGAAACTCTAATTGGAGTTTACATGAATGGTCAGTAGCGTATGGCATGCGATGTAATGGGGGGGGAGTTTGAATGTATAAATATATATCAACAATTTTATACAGGGATTTTTGAACAAGTCTATTAACCATGCACACAATTGTTTGCATCATGGGGGGGGGGGTTAACTCCTTACTCCCCATTGTATTCAGCGCTACACGCCTATGAATTATTTGAAAAAGTGTTCACAGTTTTATCAGGCTTTTCTTATTGTAAAAATATAACAGCTTTAATCTTTCTCTATCTGCTGCATCAAATTTATAAACTTCTTTATTATACGATGACCAATCTCTATTCTTGGCTTTATCTATAGCAATTTTAAGGTGCATCCAAAATGAGCAACATTTGCCGAAAAAATTTTGTTTTTCTTGTATGTGGGTGATTAAACAAAACGTTGAGCGGCAAAACATCAAAGAATTTTTTTACTTGTTGCAATAAATGTTGCTTGGTTTGGACATTTCAGTTTAATGCTTGGTTCCAGCAGGGTTTCCACGGACATTTATTGACATTTCGATATTGATGCGATGATCCGTTACAAAGTTAGCATATTTTCAATTTTTTAACTGTTAAAAAACTGTCATTAGCATTAATGGATTTTGACCAAATCTAATCAGCTCGTTACAGTATCGAAAACTATTTTACCTGAATATTTCATGAAAATCGGTTTAGGAGTTTAGGAGCTATCCTGTTACGGGCAGACATACAAACACACACACAAACACAAAAAGACAGACGTCACGCCGATATTGCTAAGATAAACCAAATAAACCCAAATAACACATTTTTCGGCGTCATTACATTAAAATTCTTAAAAGAGGGACATAGGGCATTTTGACTGCACAAATGGTGATGGTTGCCACGGTATATTTTTTTAAACTTGCGTGACTCCTGACTACGAAAATATATTTTGGCCTTCCTCCCCTCTTCCCTTGGTCATACCCCCTCCACCTCCTTTTAACCCCTTAAAATTAATTCTTCAATATCAGAAATATGCCCAGTTTTGACGAAATGGCTTTAATGTGCTATTACGAGTGGAGTTAATAAAACCCCATATAAATATATATCAACCTTTTAAAAAAGAGCGAGAATGGTGGAAAAATATTTAAATAGACATTTATTGCCTACCTTGACTGGTTTGTAAAATATGGACAAAAATTAAAAATATGGTTCTTTGAAAATACATAATTTTTAATATCTTGCTTAGTTTTCGAAATATGCAATAGTGTTAATACATCATATAATCTAGTGATCACTACATAAACAACAGTAAACATTTTTGTTCCATCACTGCCGGTTGCTGAGATATTGAAGAATCAATCTTAAGTGGTTCAAAGGGGTTGGAGTGTGTATGGCTGAGAGGGGGGGAGCAGAAGTAACCCAGATTTCAAATAATATACCTTGGCAACCATCACCACCTTGGTGCCGTCGAATCCTTTTTTATGCCCTATGCCGCTCTACTTAGGCGCTGCTTTCAAAAATAAGTAGCTACTATTAAGGTTACTATATAACGACTTAGAAGGAACTTCGTTATATAGTGACCTTAGCTACTACCTCCCTCATTCAACCACTAACATCATGTAAATAATAGGTTCTATTATTTTTTATTCAGAAAATTAATCTTACTCCCATTCATATATCCTCAAATTTTTATCATAAATAGAAATATTATAAAATTCCAGCATCACACAAACTTTCAGAAAAAATATATTCACAGGCTGGAATTTGACTTAAAAAATTCCACGTTTTACAGGCTTCCCTGGGCGCATGGAAACTATCTATCTATCTTCTTTTTTTTGTTCATCTTTCACGATTCCATCTTTATTATTATTATGCATTTCAGCTATAGTGGAGGCCATAGCCTCCAAATTCGCCTTGCGTAGGCTTTTTAATGAAGATTTTCCGAAACCTCTCTTGATGGGTTCATTAATAATAATCAATTAAACCTACCTAAGCCGATTTTCAGCGTGGATTGGTTATGACTTGGGGATTAAACAGTGCATTTCCCCGTTGTGTTTTAGACCAAATTAGGAAAAATTGTGACGTCATATATTTTATTTTGGTATTTAGCACTTATTACCACGCTTTGGACCTAGTTAATCTTTTTGTTTTGTTGGTTTTACTGGAAATTGAATAAAACAAGTTGTGTAATATCATCACGAAAGACGCTATAGCCCCGGACTCTTCCACATAAAGTCTTCGAAATATTTTTAAAATTCAAGCACCATTAAGAAACAAAACCTCTAAAGCCTGTATCTGTTACTAAAATCCCGAGTGGTCGTAAAAAAGTGGATATTTATTTAAGCTATACAGCCGATGCAAAGTCAAAACGTGCCATTCATTAATCTTGCAACGAAACCCCCAGCTTTTATTGTAAAAATGGCGTAACAGCAAAAATGGTTAAAGAATGTGATAAAATCTAATAGTGTTTTTAGCTCCACTGCTCATTCAATGTCCTCAAAATCAAATCAAAATCAAAATATTTATTCGTTACTTAGGCCTATTAACAATAGAATGTAAGTCAGTTGTATTTAAATAGGTACAAGAGTACTATAGTAAAATGAAATTACATTGCGTTCTTACACTAGAACATGTCATATGCATATATGTATAACAAATGGTAGATATATACACAAATTACAAAAGAAAACACAGAAACGCTCACACATATTTTTAATAGCACACAATAGTGCTTTGTTACGCCAAATGTGATTTTGTTCATTTATTTTTTTGACAAAAACAATTTTAGTTCTTTTAGTTTGTAAAATGTTTCAGTACAAAGAAGTTTCTTAAGTACTTTTTTAAACTTGTTCAAAGATAAAGGTTTGAAGTCATTTGGTAACATATTATATAAAGAAATTCCAGCATATACTCGGCTCTTTTTAAAAAACTCACGTTTATGGAATGGTAAACAGAAATTGTTGCCATACCGGGTAGAGTAACAATGAAAAAAGTCATTTTGAGAATGCATATGTTTAGTTTTATGTATATGTATTAATAATTTGTAAACATATAGTAAAGTAACAGTGAGAATACAGTTTTCTTTAAAAATTTGTCGGCACGAATCCGATGGTTTTAGGTTCGTCGACCAGTAAGGCTGGATCCACATTAATCTGTGATACGCATTATTTATGTACCACGTGATTAATATTGCCCAATAAAATTTTAGGCTATTTTGTCTTATTGTGCTTGGAGTTTATATACAGGGTGTTAATAAAGTATGTCTCCAAACCTCAGAGGATTATTCTTTAAGTGATCCTCTGAAGTTTGGCGACATACTTTATTATTAGCCTGTGTAAACCACAAAAAATCCTGAAGAATCATCCATGTCTACCAACAAATGGTCGCCTAAGTCAAAATAGCACCACACCAGATATTACCACAAAACTATAAAGAAACCTAATGATATAATATTTAAAAATAACGTTAAAAATAAGGAAAATCCATATAAAAATCATATTATTTTAATAATACTTTTTTGCCAGCAACGTTTAGGTCCAGCCACCGATGTTTTTAAAAAATGAATAGCCAGGCCCTTTGGCCAAGAAATCACAGTCACAAGGCCATTACGTGAAAATTATTTAAAAAATTTGTAGTGTGGTAACACTGAATATTAAAAATGTCAAAAAACTTAACCCAATATTTTCAGGAATGTTTTCGCCGCTAAATCACACGAAATCACTGCCGAAAGGTCATCAGTTCATCGCGTGTCAATTTCTGTTGACAACAAAATTTAATTTAAGAAGTGTGTAGAGAAAATTTTTAAAGACTTTCAGTTTTACCAACAGAAATTGGCACGCGCTGGCGCACCTTCATTCCACAGTGATTTATAGGCACAATTCTTATAGGGCTAAATATCCATTTTTTTTAAGTCCTTGCCTTATTACGGCCAGCCTTAAACTTAGGTAGTATAGATTTTGCAAGTTACGTCATTTTTCCGTTTAACCAGCTGAAGGCTGCCAAGAATGGCGTCGCTGATCCGGTAATCTGTGTCCCTTGAGATTTATTTTCAGTTTTTCCGTCCATCTTGCTTCGTCTTGTGTCCAAATAACGTCTTGAGTTTGTAAGGACAAAAACCAGCCACTCCAGTAAAAGAATGTTTCTGTTACGACTTTTCGAAATGCGACAAATTCTTTGTTTTAATCGTTTTTAGTTCCTAAGATTGGATTTAACGTTTGGACATTTTTTTCCAATCGTTCTCTCTCTCCTTCTCTCGCTCTCTCTCTCTTCCGCGTTATAGCCGGTGATTTACTTGTTAAAAAATTTGCTTTAGGGGTTCCATGTTGTCCATTCATATACTTTTTTTGAATATGTAACTCGTATTTAACTTTTTTGGATACGGTGGATTATCTTATAGCTTTTTCTAGCGGAAGTTAAACTTGACGTATTGCTCAATAAATTTACTCTTGAAGATGGTAAGGCAGTTAGAAGTTTTACAAAATAGTTTTATCTATAGATAGTAAGCTAGAAATTCAAGTGTTTAGACCATTTTTTTAAATGTTTGTTTTTACCGCAAGCTGACTATCCTTCGTTTGAACCAACTCTGAAAAATACCAGAGTTTAGTAGCGGCTGTCCGCTGAGAATACGCGCAAAAGATAAATCTTTATTAGTTTATTTACGTCCCGTCGTCTACGCGTAGTTTTTAATTGTCATAATTTAGTAACACCGGAAAGTAAAAAAAAAAACAAAAGTACATATAAATAAAGATATAATAATTTCCAACGCCTGAAAAGAACAAGGCAAATAAGAAGAATAGAAAATTACCAGATATATATTTAAACAAGAATCTTAAGGCATGGCAGTGACCTGCAAAGTTCGCGCAACAGCTCTACCATCTGTTTTTGAAACATTTCAGCCCATATTTGACATATTTAAAACTCTACTTCGGAATGAGCCACAAAACTCAAGCTTTGCACAGGCGTAATTCTTTATAGAGTTAACAACCCCTCCAAACACAAAATTTCAAAAAACGTTGAAATTGCCACTCACTCATGTATAGATCATCAAAATTCAACTGTACTTCCAAACATGCTACACAGCTGAAATTTGGCAGACTTATAGCAATTATGATTAAACCCTTAAATCTCCAAAATTCTAATTTACTTCTCTCCCCTATACATGTAAAGTTATTTAAAAGTAACATTGCCCACTGCCAGAAACGCTAGAGAACTGAGCTTTGGCAGAAAGATAGAAACTATGATAAAAGTATTGAAAATAATTTAAAAACTCTAAAATTTTAATTTACTTCCCTCCCCTATAAATGTGGTAAAGTTATGTAAAACTATCATTGCCCACGCCCAGAAACGCTAGAGAGCTGAGCTTTGGAAGGCCAATAGAAACTATTATAAAACTATCGAAAAAAACAAAAAAAACCCAAAATTTTAGTTTACTTTCCTCCCCTATAAATGTAAAGTTATGTAAAATTAACATTGCCCATTTCCAAAAACTCTAGAGAGCTGAGCTTTGGAAGACTGATAGGAACTATGAGAAAATTATACGAAAAAATATAAAAATACGAACATTTTAATTTACTTCCATCCCATATAATTGTAAATTTATGTAAAAGTAACATTGCTCACTTCCAGAAACGCTAGAGAGCGGAGCTTTGGAAGGCTGATAGGAATTATAATAAAACCATGGGAAAAAAATTTAAAAAATACAAAATTTTAAATAAAGGATTGCAAAAGTTTTGAACAGTATTCCTCATATTTTACTTCTTTAAAAAAGGACTGAAATCATAGCAAAAACATTTCATTTTAAAAAGTCAAGTACATGCAAAAGAAAAGCCTTCTCCAATACAAATTTTAAATTGAAAGGTTCTTACTAGTTTGGAAATGTTTTTCAAAACTTGGCTATTATGCCTGCAAATAACTCTTAGGCATAGTGCTAAATTGAACATAAAGAAGTTTAGCTGTAGTAGCAAAGTTAAAAAATAAACCTTTCCAAAGTAGTAAGAACCTTTCATTTTGAAATTTGCATTGGAGCATTTGGCTTTACTTTATCTCAATGCTTTTTACGGAAAACCATTTTCGCGTACTTGGCTTTTTTTTACATGAAATATTTTTGTTATGATCAAACTATTCTGTTGCACAAATAATATATCAGCCACTGCGACTTAACCCGAGAGGTGATCAGCTGCCCACAGTAGGTGTGCAAAATTTGTTTACATGACCATACAAGATTCCACAGGACTCTAAAATACAGTACAGGGCCAAGAAGTTATTTAACAGTCCTGTAAGATGGTGTACAAATTGCTAGGGTACTGTTGCTAAGTTTATGTTGGTGTACAGATAATTTCGAAAAATATCGAAAAAACATATCGATGGTCTTATGCAATAGCGACACAACTCAAAAAATGGATTTATTTAGTTTCTTACTGCATTATGTAGAGCATAATACGAAACCATTAGAGGGCGCTATGTGTCGTTATGCATTGAATTACATTCGGCGCTCGATAATATTAAATAATAAGAAAAGTAGCACTCGCTTCCAGTGTTGCCAGATCTGGTAAAAAAAATCACCAGATTTGGTGATTTTTCAACCCATTTGGTGAAATGGTGAAAACTTTTTGAAAAAGACTGAATTCTGGTGATTTTTTGACACTGTGATAGTTAAAGAAAATTTCGAAAAAAATTATTATACATTTCTTTCAGCTGAACTTTGAAACACTGTGTAACGATAGATGAAACAAAAAGTCTCAAATGAATAAAAAAGAGAGTAAAAGTAAAGACATGATGACCTTTTTTTTTGTTTTTTTTTGGTCGCAAATTTTTTTCTGCTGGGCGTTTGTCAGCCTTTGACCCCCGGGCGTTATCGATCACCCGTACTAAATGCGGTTTTTTTTGGCAAACTGGTGATTTTTGGCAAAATCTTGCAACGTTTATCGCAAGCGTCTGGTGATTTTCAATTTTTTTATCTGGCAACACTGCTCGCTTTAGTTGCATCACTGCCTTCAAGCAGAAAGCTCGCGTTTTCTGGAAAATACCGTCGCAAATCAAAACGTGCCAAGTCAACGAGTGGTATTCTGACAAAAAACGAATTATTTTGAGTTATGCCGATATTATTCATAAATATGTAAACATATACATTAATTTTTATGTAGAAGACTGCAGTATTTTGGATTGTGTCGTTATTGTAGTCATATAATAAAACGAACATTTGTGTATTTATAGGGAAGTGATATTTTGTGTTTTGTTTTAATTTTTAGTTTTTTTTTGTGTGTTTTCTTTTTTGATAATGTTTACTTACCTATTTTGTAAAACATAAACGACAACTGGAAACAAAAAGTCCAAAAGATATTCTAACAATTAACTTGAACAATATGAAACTGCACTTGGTATTTACCTGTAAACTTTGTGTGGCTGCTCTGAAAAATCCATTTTTTTGAGAAGATCGTCCATATGTAAGATAAAACAGAAAGTTCACTGTTGACTCTTTTATTTCAATAAACCCAATATCTCCACCGTCAGCGTCGTTTGCTTTTTTAGCACCGCACAGCCTATATAAATCTTATATTAAACCACCCTTAAGTGCACCAGGGGTGGCTATGAAATCAAATTAACGTAATACGCTTACGCGACTTTTATAACGTAAATCACAAGCTGTTTGCCGATGCGGGGTCGCTTGGTTTTTTCCAAGGAGACGAGCGCACGGAAAAAATCGTAATGTGAACACCACTTGCGGATCTTCTTTTTCAAGAAATGTTTAAAGATAAAAACGGTAGTATAAAAAATTCAACAAATACTGTAAAAATAAAATAAAAAATCACAGTTAAAAAAGTTAGTAAAGTAAAGTAAATATTAAAAATAACTTTACGATAAATTTATAAGAATAAAGTCAATCCAAGAAAAAGAAAACTAATAGATATAAAAACCATTTAATCAAATTAATAAAAACTAAACAAGATTAGAAAAAAACAATGATAAGGGAAAGGGAAACTCGTGCTGTGGAATACCATTAAAACTTGGCTATTATGCAAACAAATAACTAAAGAACAAAATCAAACAACAACAAATGAAAAGGAACTTGCAGACACTTTTAACAATTATTTTATAAATGTGTGAAAAAAATTAGCAACAACAACAAATTAAAATTCCATATAGAAATAAACTAAAAATAAAACATTGGAATAATACGATAGATCTAGATCTTAAAACATTAAAACCTAAAAAAGCACCAGGATTTGATAATCTAACGTCTAAAACTCTGCAACAAATAGCACCTAAAGTCAGTAAACCTTTATGTTATATTTTTAAGTTAATTTTTTAAACAGGGGAATGTCCAACTCAGTTAAAAAAATTAATTGTTAAATCTCTTCATTAAAAAAGTGACAAGAACAAAACAAAAAAATACAGACTAATCTCCTTAATTAACGATATTACAAAAGTATTTAAAAAACTAATTTAAAAAATATTTGTTAAATATCAATAACTTTCTATTGTTGGTTATCATTGATTTGCAATACTTTTATTTATATCATTGTATCACATTCACCCGTTATAATGAAAAAGTCACAATTTGATTAGAGATCGAAAATATATAACATTGTCAAAAACAAATAATTTTTTATTCATAATCAAAAATCAAGATTTAAAATATTCAGAAACAAAAAACAGAATTCAAAATATCCACACCAGCGTCCTATGCGTCCACTGCATACATCTTCACACAACATATTTTTGGTCCTTCGAACCGGATCTTCGCAGACATATTTTTGGTCTTCGAGCGGATCTTCGCAGAAAATCATTTCGAAAAACAGCATAGTGTAACAAGACATCAGCGGATCAATTATCAGGTGGGCTCGCTCCATAAGTGGGGCTGTGTTAGTTTTCTTGCAGCTCAGGTTTCACATAACTTATTTTTATTATAAATTGTTGTTATAATGACAGAAAAGCAAGCAAAGATTCTTCAGTTGGTAGAAAGACGGGGAAGTTTTAAAAACATTATATCTAAATTTGAAAAATTTATTCAAAGCACAAGCAGCGATAGTCTATCAATTTCGGAAGTAAAAATTAGGTTGGAAAAATTAAACACGGCATTTGGTCAATTTGAAAAAATACAGGAAGAGCTCATTCAGCTTGATCCAACGCAACAGTCCGAGGGTGATTCTTACGAAGATGCTTATTTTGCAATTTGTGGAATTGAGCTTGACATTATTGACCAAAATGCATTCGAAAAACAAAAAATTCTGCAATCGTTGCCAAATACATCTGCACCAGTAACAATACAATCATTACCGCAACATCCACCCACATCAGTCGTTCATGTCCCGAATCATAATATGTTCAATATTACTCCTCCTTCATTTTATGGAGAGCATGAACAATGGGAAACTTTTTTTCAGGTATTTAAATCCATTGTAGATGATGATCCAAACATTCCGATAATTCAGAAATTTTTTCAGTTAAAACAGTGCATAAAAGGTGATGCAGCAGAGGTTCTCAAATCACTCAATGTGACGGAGAGTAACTCCAGTATTGCATTAACACTTCTTCGAGAAAGGTATGAGAATAAAAGAATATTAACACATAAGCATTTCAAAAATCTTTTTGATTATCCTGCTCTGCTAAAAGAGTCATGTCAATCATTGCGCAAGTTCATTGACCATTGTACTCAGAATATTCGCGCGCTCGAAAATCTCAATGAACCGGTAGAATATTGGGACACTATATTGTTGTATTTGTTAACAAGTAAGTTAGATATTACTACAAGACGCGAATGGGAGATCACAAATAAAAGTGAAAGACCCAAGTATACAGATTTTATGAATTTTCTTAAAAATAGAGTTCAGATTTTAGAAACCATTGATACAAAAATTTACAACAAAAACATTAATAAAACTACAACACCATTTAAACCAAAACCAATAAATCAAACATTTTCAAAAAACACTATTCAGCAAACACAAAAATCATTCTCACATGTAGGCAAAGATAACGAACAAATAAAACAGATAGACCATGCAGACTTCTCTTGCTCATTTTGTCGCTTTCGCGCATTCTACCTACAAGTGTTTTCGATTGTTGGCTTTACCGATAAAGGTTCGCAAAAGTGAGCTAGAAAAGCGAGGTATTTGCACAAACTGTCTTCATACAGGCCATGAATTAAACTTATGTCCATCAAGCAACTGTAAATTCTGTTCTCAGCGTCATAATTCAATCCTCCATGAGTCTAAATTCAAACCCGCACAAACAGATGCTAATTTTAGAGATACATGTGCATTTGTGCAGGAAAATGAAGAAGTTTCACCAGAAGTACATTGTGAAAATGAAAAACAAACACTGCGGGATAATTCTGACATATATCCTGAAAACAGACAGCATACTGCGAGATTCATGGCAAACAAGCGTTTTGTCAACCTCTTCTTGCAACAGCGATCATAGAATTATTAGACAAGGATAGGAAACCTATCAAATGTCGTGCCATGTTAGATTCAGGTAGTATGAATAATCTTTGTACGACTAAACTATACAATAGACTGAACATTAAATCTCAACCAGTTCATATGACAGTTGCACCAATCAAAATCAATAAATCATTTTCGACTGAGCTTCAGTCAACTGATCATTCGTTTAAGACGAACATTCATTTGCTAGTTATCGACAAAATCACTTCCAAGTTACCGCAAATTTCTTTTGATCCCAGCTTACTTAAAATTCCATCAAACCTGCAACTAGCAGATCCACAATTCCACGAATGTCAAGAAATTGATATTTTGCTTGGAACCAATTTATTTTTTAATTTGCTTGAAAGTCAACAAATCAAACTAGGAGCAAATCAACCTATCATACAGAATTCCAAGCTAGGATGGTTTTTAGCCGGTTTTTTACACACTACACTCAAGCAATCTAGTTCTCAGTTGAATTCTCTATGTCATCTTTCCATCAATACATTGCATGATACCGTACGCGATTTCTGGTCTATAGAAAACGTACACCACGATCAAAATAAGCTTACTACTGAGGAGCTAGAATGCGAAATACACACTCTTAAACAAGACAGTACCGGACGTTACGTAGTAAAATTACCATTAAAGGATACTTATCAAAACATAGGAGATTCTTTTCAAAATGCAAAAAAATGCCTTTTTTCTACAGAAAAACGACTTTCAAAAAATTCAGAACTTCGCAAACAATATTCTAATTCTTTAAAAGAATATGAAGAGATGGGACATATGTCACAAATTAATCCAAATCTTGATCATCAAGACAAGATCTCATTTTATCTTCCTCATCACCCAGTCTTTAAGGACACTAGTGAAACTACTAAGACCAGAGTAGTTTCAATGGAAGTAGTTCTTTAAGTTTTGGTGTTAGTTTGAATCAGGTTCTAAAAGCAGGTCCCAAAGTACAAAGTGATTTCTTTGACATAGTTTTGCGCATGCGAACTTATCCGATTGTTTTAACAGCTGATGTTGAAAAAATGTTTCGCATGGTATTAGTCGATAAATCAGATAGATCTTTTCAACGCATACTTTGGCGTGATAATCCATTTCAAGAAATAAAGCACTATGAATTAAACACTATTGTTTATGGTTTAACTAGCAGTTCCTTTCTTGCTACACGTGTTTTAAATGAGATTTCCTTTAAATGTCAGGAAAATAATCCTAAAATTTCACAAATTATCAAAGAAGATTTCTATATGGACGATCTTATAACCGGTTGTAACGACCTTCAATCAGCTATTCAGCTAAAAAATGATATTTCACAAATCTTACATAATTCTGGTTTTAATCTGCGAAAATGGATGTCAAATGATGCAGACTTTTTAACAGCTATCAACGATTCTTCAGAACCTTTCTTAATTAAAGGTGACAGAGAGATCAAAACTTTAGGTATTTATTGGAATCCTAAAGATGATACACTAAGTTATATTTTTCAGATGAAGACTGAACCATCTATCATCACAAAAAGAACTGTGTTGGCAGGTGTAGCCCAGTTATTTGACCCTTTAGGACCCTTTGGTCAATCCAATCATTGTCCGAGCTAAACTTATTCTACAGGACATCTGGAATAATAAGTTAGATTGGGATGATAATTTACCAGATTCTATTTCCTTAACTTGGCTAGAATTTTTAAAGCAGATAAAGTGTATCAGTGCTATCAAGATTTCAAGATGCGTACTACATTCTACTCTAGTAGATAAGATACAACTTCATGGCTTCTGCGATAGCTCTCAGTTAGCTTATGGAGCAGCTATTTACCTGGTTTTTTGTGACGATAAGGGTAGTATGCATTCAAATCTTATCTGTGCTAAGAGTCGGTTAGCCCCTCTTAATTCTAACTTAACCATTCCGAAGCTCGAATTGTCTGGTGCATATTTATTAGCACAACTAATGGACAGAATAAAACGTACATTACGTGTTAAGATTTCTAACATCACTTATTGGACAGATTCTACAATTGTCTTAGCGTGGTTGGAAAAAGAGCCTAGCCATTGGAAAGTTTTTGTTAGTAATCGCGTAGCTGAGATTCAGCGATTAACCGAAAATAGTCAATGGAGACACGTGACAACTGATCAAAATCCAAGCGACATTTTAAGTCGTGGTTGTAACCCCCAATTTTTAGAAAATTCTTTGCTTTGGTGGCACGGTCCTTCTTTTATTGGTCAACCAAAGGAAAATTGGCCTAAAGCAATAACAACTAAAATTGATACTGTTCCTGAAGTTCGAACAGTAAAAATTACTTTAACTTATACTGCCATACAAAAACCAAACAGTCACAGCTTTATCTTTGATCTTTATTCCTCTTACAGTAAATTAGTTAAAGTTACAGCATTTATTTTAAGATTTTGGAATAACCTAAAAGCCAAAAAATCTAATCAAAGATTGGAGTTATCTAAAACTTTGACTATTCAAGAGCTAGATAAGGCTGAGCGTACCCTTTGTTCTTTAGTTCAACAGGAAAGTTTTAATAAAGATATTAAATGTCTTCAGGAAGGGAATAAGATTGAAAGGAGCAGAAAACTTATAAGACTAAATCCTACGTTGGATAATGATGGTTTACTTAGGCTTGATGGCAGACTAAGACATTCTCATCTTAGCTTTGATCAAAAATTTCCTATTATCTTACCTCCAAAACATCCATTTACTACTCTATTGATTAGACATTACCACTTAAAATATTTACTTATGGTGGAACTCAAATTATTTTATCCCAGATTAGAAATAAATTTTGGGTGGTCAATGGTAGAAATGAAATTCGATATTTACTTAGAAAATGTATTACTTGCTTTCGAGTGAGACCTCGTGATATTACTCAGCTTATGGGTTCTTTGCCAGCTTCAAAGGTTACCCCTTCCAGTCCCTTTAGTGTATGTGGAGTGGATTTTGCAGGTCCTTACGCTATCAAAGAAGGAAAAACGCGCAGTCGGGTAACACTTAAATGCTATATAAGCCTATTCGTATGTTTTTCAACTCGTGCTGTGCATATTGAACTTGTAACTGATGTAACAACTGAAGCATTTTTAAACGCATTTAAAAGATTTGTGTCAAGGCGTGGCTTATGTAGTCACATTTATAGTGATAACGCCACAAATTTTAAAGGTTCAAGTAACGAACTTGATAGATTATGCGCGGTAGTTACTGATTGCGTCAATCAATATCAAACTTTTTTCTCTGACAACAAAATTAATTGGCATTTTATTCTCCCTCGTTCTCCCCATTGTGGTGGTCTTTGGGAAGCCGCGATAAAATCTTTCAAGTATCATTTAAAACGAGTCCTGGGAAGTGTGAAGCTTGACTTCGAGAATTTCTACACTGTCCTCACACAGATAGAGGCAATCCTCAACAGTCGACCTTTGACCCCTCTATCCGATGATCCTATGGATTTTCAAGTACTTACGGCTGGTCATTTCCTTATTGGAAGAAGCTTACTTGCCTGTCCACAAGACAATGTGACAGACGTTAAGCCAAATCGGCTGAACTACTTTAAGCAGCTGCAACAAATCGTACAACAGTTTTGGCATGTTTGGAGTACAGACTATATTCACTCCTTGCAGCAGCGCACAAAATGGTGTTCCCCACAGCAAAATATCAAGATGGGAACAATGGTCCTTCTTAAGACAGAAAATGAACCACCTATGAATTGGCCATTAGGACGGGTCGTTAAACTACATCCCGGTCATGACAACCTGGTCAGAGTTGTATCCGTTCAAACGCAATATGGTATTTACAAACGTGCTATTACCAAGTTAGCGCCATTACCTATGGAAAAAATTTCAAGTCAAGATTAAATATTTACTGGTCTAATGTGATTAGGGATGATCCCGAATATGACATCGAAATCCAGAAATTGCCTCTTTGTTTAAAAACAAGGACTGTAAAAGTACAAACTGTTCTAGAGTTAACAAAATATTAGATAGGTTAGGTTTAGAGAGTTTAAAATTAACCTTAATTTTATTTGTAAAACTTTTATTGTTGGGTAATTTTATTTATTATTTTTGAAATTTGGACATTTCAACGGGGGCGGCATGTTAAATATCAATAACTTTCTATTGTTGGTTATCATTGATTTGCAATACTTTTATTTATATCATTGTATCACATTCACCCGTTATAATGAAAAAGTCACAATTTGATTAGAGATCGAAAATATATAACATTGTCAAAAACAAATAATTTTTTATTCATAATCAAAAAGCAAGATTTAAAATATTCAGAAACAAAAAACAGAATTCAAAATATCCACACCAGCGTCCTATGCGTCCACTGCATACATCTTCACACAACAATATTGATAAGCTTTCTTGAAAAAAATAAAACTTTAAACAATAGACAATTTGATTTTCAATTATAATATTTGTTAAAAAGATTAGAACAGACAGGGGTCCTAGAAACTGCACATCTGCTATTTAAAACTATATTTACAAAAGGCCACAAAAAAAAATCAACGAAATGTTTAGCTTAGAAAAAACAATAACTTATTGTGTACCGCAAGGTACAGTCCTCTGACCTATTCTTTTCTTTTTGTATATATATATATATATATATATATATATATATATATATATATATATATATATATATATATATACTACACTAAAATCAAAATCAGCAGTAAGTAAAGTAATTGAAAACCTGCAAATGTTGCATGATAACTTTAACTTAATAAAAAGCCAAGAAAACAACGGGAACTATGGTATGGTGGTATGTATATGGTGACTATTGCAAAATGTGTAAGGATCATCGGCTCATTTAATAATAATCAGAAAATATTTAAAAAAGTCCGAGTAGTGTAAAAGCCATTTTAAATAATTTCCCAATATTTTCACTAATAAGTCACGTGACCCATGTTGTTTGACTCATCAGGGCATCAGTTTTTTTAAAAATTCTTTATTCTGCTTAGTCTCTTATTTTGCGGAGCAACGCGTGGTGTGGAAAAATAGGCGCGAAACTTTTCTTAAAAGCCCAAGGCGATCTTATTCCAACTACGTGCGGGTATTTTATAAACATAAAAAAGAAGTGCGTGATACCTACATAAATATGTCTTTAATGCTCTTGCTGATGTAAAAAAAATGTTTTATAAATTCTATCCCTGAAATGACAGAAATTAGTAAATAATTCATTTAAAAAAAAGTTTTATTCAGGAATTAATGGGTTACTCTTCATATAGGGAGAAAATTAATAAATTGTCAAAACAATGAGTCGGCATTAAATAATTTGCAGTATATTATATTTTATACTATCAAAGATATGCGTTATTCTTTAATTATATGATATACTAAAAATTAGTTTAAAAAAAATTCAACTGTCTTCTGGACGCCCTGTCCCAAATCAGAAAGTTTTTAACATGGATATCTCTTATGTCTGAAATCTGTCAACTAATTAACCTTTTTGACAGTTATCATAAAAACCAGCGAAAGCCAAGTTATTAAATTAAATTAAATGTTGTAAGAAGCGATGCTTGTTAATCTTGTAAGTCGTTCAGATTTGGTATAAGCAAGAACAACATAATAAATCATTATCATTAATGGATGAGGTGGTTAAAGTAGTAGTAGTAGTACTGAGGTGACTTGTGGGTCCGACAAGTAGGTCTTTTTTGCCATGCCCGAGGTCTGTCGATTAACGCACTCTTTGGACTTCCACTTAATGTCGAGGTAGCTCATAGAGCCTTCCTGTCCCTCTTAAGTCTGGTATGTCGGGCCATTTGAGCAAGTGCAGCTGTTCCTCGCATAGGGTTAGTGCCCCGAGTGCCTGTTGTTTCATCCTTGCATAGATCTCATAGTTTGTCACGAGGTATCTTGATGTCTCTTCTTTCTCTCCACACGCTGGGTAGGTACGGTCGTCCTCGACTCCTATCTACTTATCAGCACTCCGAGATCTTTTTGTGTCCGTCTCAGCAACCATTTAAGTCTGGTCGCTCTTGGTCGGTCTACGAATTATATGCCCTGTCGGCAGCCCGTTCCTATTTCTTAGGAGTTCGACAGGGCGTCGTCCTGGGCCGATGTCTTGAGTACGCTTTGCACTTGTCTTTTTATCATGCCTAGAAGTGGCTCCGGGCCTACATCGGCAGTTCCTGCTCTAATCCGCGTGAGTTTATCTGTTTTCTCGTTGCCTGATGTCCTTGTATGCTGGTGGTTGTATTTGATGGTTATACTGCAAAAAATTTTGTAGACTGGCAAAAAGTTGGGTTGGTTTCAAGCCTAAGTCCCTGTCCCATAATTTTTTTAGCACATAGTGCGATTAAAAAAAAGCCTCTGTATTGTTTGAGTGAAAAGTTCTGCCACTATTACTATACTTAGTTAATTAAGCGATATGTTTGTAAGTTTTCAAACAAACACGTATGTAATCAAGACTATGTTATATTAAAATTGTTTTTGCCATCATTTTCGCCCACATTATAGTTCTTCTTATATGATACACTTTTCTGAGCTGAGCTATTGTGTAAAAATATTGTTTTAAATCAACCAAACACAAGGCCAGATTGGGGACTTCTGTTAGGAGATTAGAACATTAGAGATTTACAACTTTCGAAAGTGAACTCTTTGGAAGGGTGCTACTAAGTCAGACAAAGAAAATTTGAATTCTGAGACCTGCGTAGACAAGCGGTATATATATATATATATATATATATATATATATATATATATATATATAGATTTCTTGATATTGATAGCTTAGCCCCCATCATAAGTTTCGTTGATGTATGTATTAAAACATATTTGTAAAACATGGAATGAATTAAAATAAATGGCTGAATTTGATTTGGAACTTATTTTTTGTTTGTTTAAACATATGTAACTTACAATGAATCAAGATAAGACCTTTTTTATGCCATTTACCTGTTACAGAAACAACTTTTCAGAATTTACTCAGTTAAACATTAAAATAAAGTCTAAGTTAAAGTAAAGTTTTTTTGATAGTTGGTTGTTGGGGTAGGTCATATAAATTCATGTAACTGTTTAAATGATTGCAAACGTTTCGGTTTATTGTATGAACCTTTATCAGTGCTTTTACTTTGTAGCAGCTACATTCGTCAATATCGTTGTCTTTACAATGCCAAAGACAGTGATATTGACGAACGTCGAATGAAGTAAAAATTTACGATTTAATAAATTTTTAAAATTAAACAGTTTAATTGGGTAGCAGGTACAAGTATAAGTTGCGAACACTTCTTTTATTATTTAGGTTTAGACCAAATTAGATTAAGATTTATTTAGTATTTATTTTTTCATCAAATTGAAGAAACATAAGATTCATATCTCCACGTACAACTTGCGAGTTTTGTGTGGCTTTTCTTGTAATGTAAACGATTTTGATTTTTTTAAATATCATTATTTATTAATATTTATTATATCTCTATAATACTATAACAGAACAGCAAAATTGCGCGTATTTTAAAGAAGTGATAATTTATTATTTAAAATTTTAATATAGAAAATGAAATGTGCAGAATTTACTTACAGGCAAAATAACACAATTTACAATTTTCTAATTAAAAATATACACATACAACGAATTTTCATCAAATTGCGCTAAATCTGCAAATATTATTTAAAATTATTATTCCTTTTTAATAATCAAAATCAAACTGTTGGTTTGAAAATTGCAAATAAATTTTATCACTCTAGTTAAGTCGGGCGTATTATTTGACAGTGTTAATAATTATCAATGAGCCATTGGCTACTATATATTTAGGGGCTTAAACCTTCAATTTTAATTCAATATTAATATCAAATAATACAAAACAAATACACTTCATAAATTTTAAACCTCTAGGAATTATTTATATTTTCTATCCTTGTGGTGGTGTTAAACAAGGCAAGAATTCTTGTCTTAAATATCAAGGCAAGAAACTGCATGCATTGCAAAATATTCTCTTGTAAAAAAGAAAAAAGAGGTCTTGCACGATTCACCAGTTTTTACGATGATCTTAAAATCTCGGTGTAAGTACTAAGTCCATAGACTTAAACGCCCAGTTTAAATGCTTAAAGGTCAAATAACTGCAAAAATTTGGTTCACGCTAACGTGCAGTAGCACCGTAAGCACTTCTAGAAATAAAAGAGAAACCAAATAAAAAATTTGTAACGATATGTAATTTTTTGGAAATCTAGAATCATTGCAGTCATAGAATTCCTGTAATAAATAGTCTAAAATTGTAGTACCCCCCTAACATCAGTATAATCATCGATAACTTCCAAATCATTAACATATAAAATATAGCAGACAGCTGACACTGATTTACACCGTTTTTATTGGACATGTCCTAGTGACGTTTAGAGGCTTAAATATGGCTGCCATTTTTAAACCAAAAATTTATTTTTGAGTTTTGTGGGAAGATAATGTTATTGCTGCAATAAAAACAGATGGCCTATATTGCAAGACATTTACAAATTCATTACATAATTATTGAAAACTATTGAATCCAAGAGAAAAAAGTAGTTAAACCTTCAACTAAAATCTAGGTTTAGATCTAGAACTTTAGACCCTTTGGTAAATACTGGTGATAAATTTTAATAGTTCTAAACTTTTAGCAAGTCTATAAAGGCATAACAATAAGATTTTAAATTAGGAACGAAAATAAACATAAATGTATGTATTTATAAACAGAGAAAAAAATTTGGAAAATAATTTTTAATGGAAAATATTTACACACTTTTTCATCACAGGAAACCTTACTCAAATTCAAAAAATAAACACAATGAAAGAAGTTTTCTTCGCACCTTTTATTCCTTTTTCAAAGAGCACAATTTAAAAGAAAATCAAACATCCAAACTTGATTTTCCGACAATCATCCATTCATTCATTCAACATCAGGCCAATAATATATGGTTATTTGATCCCAGGAGAGGTACTGACACACGTATCATATAAATGAAAGATGTATTGGTAGAAGTAGTAGCAGTAACAAAAAAGAAAGGCTATTGAAACACATACACGATCAATTTTCGCAAACCGCTTGTCTACGCAGGTCTCAGAATTCAAATTTTCTTTGTCTGACTTAGTAGCACCCTTCCAAAGAGTTCACTTTCGAAAGTTGTAAATCTCTAATGTTCTAATCTCCTAACAGAAGTCCCCAATCTGGCCTTGTGTTTGGTTGATTTAAAACAATATTTTTACACAATAGCTCAGCTCAGAAAAGTGTATCATATAAGAAGAACTATAATGTGGGCGAAAATGATGGCAAAAACAATTTTAATATAACATAGTCTTGATTACATACGTGTTTGTTTGAAAACTTACAAACATATCGCTTAATTAACTAAGTATAGTAATAGTGGCAGAACTTTTCACTCAAACAATACAGAGGCTTTTTTTTAATCGCACTATGTGCTAAAAAAATTATGGGACAGGGACTTAGGCTTGAAACCAACCCAACTTTTTGCCAGTCTACAAAATTTTTTGCAGTATAACCATCAAATACAACCACCAGCATACAAGGACATCAGGCAACGAGAAAACAGATAAACTCACGCGGATTAGAGCAGGAACTGCCGATGTAGGCCCGGAGCCACTTCTAGGCATGATAAAAAGACAAGTGCAAAGCGTACTCAAGACATCGGCCCAGGACGACGCCCTGTCGAACTCCTAAGAAATAGGAACGGGCTGCCGACAGGGCATATAATTCGTAGACCGACCAAGAGCGACCAGACTTAAATGGTTGCTGAGACGGACACAAAAAGATCTCGGAGTGCTGATAAGTAGATAGGAGTCGAGGACGACCGTACCTACCCAGCGTGTGGAGAGAAAGAAGAGACATCAAGATACCTCGTGACAAACTATGAGATCTATGCAAGGATGAAACAACAGGCACTCGGGGCACTAACCCTATGCGAGGAACAGCTGCACTTGCTCAAATGGCCCGACATACCAGACTTAAGAGGGACAGGAAGGCTCTATGAGCTACCTCGACATTAAGTGGAAGTCCAAAGAGTGCGTTAATCGACAGACCTCGGGCATGGCAAAAAAGACCTACTTGTCGGACCCACAAGTCACCTCAGTACTACTACTACTACTTTAACCACCTCATCCATTAATGATAATGATTTATTATGTTGTTCTTGCTTATACCAAATCTGAACGACTTACAAGATTAACAAGCATCGCTTCTTACAACATTTAATTTAATTTAATAACTTGGCTTTCGCTGGTTTTTATGATAACTGTCAAAAAGGTTAATTAGTTGACAGATTTCAGACATAAGAGATATCCATGTTAAAAACTTTCTGATTTGGGACAGGGCGTCCAGAAGACAGTTGAATTTTTTTTAAACTAATTTTTAGTATATCATATAATTAAAGAATAACGCATATCTTTGATAGTATAAAATATAATATACTGCAAATTATTTAATGCCGACTCATTGTTTTGACAATTTATTAATTTTCTCCCTATATGAAGAGTAACCCATTAATTCCTGAATAAAACTTTTTTTTAAATGAATTATTTACTAATTTCTGTCATTTCAGGGATAGAATTTATAAAACATTTTTTTTACATCAGCAAGAGCATTAAAGACATATTTATGTAGGTATCACGCACTTCTTTTTTATGTTTATAAAATACCCGCACGTAGTTGGAATAAGATCGCCTTGGGCTTTTAAGAAAAGTTTCGCGCCTATTTTTCCACACCACGCGTTGCTCCGCAAAATAAGAGACTAAGCAGAATAAAGAATTTTTAAAAAAACTGATGCCCTGATGAGTCAAACAACATGGGTCACGTGACTTATTAGTGAAAATATTGGGAAATTATTTAAAATGGCTTTTACACTACTCGGACTTTTTTAAATATTTTCTGATTATTATTAAATGAGCCGATGATCCTTACACATTTTGCAATAGTCACCATATACATACCACCATACCATAGTTCCCGTTGTTTTCTTGGCTTTTTATTAAGTTAAAGTTATCATGCAACATTTGCAGGTTTTCAATTACTTTACTTACTGCTGATTTTGATTTTAGTGTGTCTTACATCTAATTTTTTTCTTGCCAGTTCCCCATCTAAAATATTATCTGTTTTGTTGTTCTGGACGAAATTTAAGTCTGATATTTAACGCGCATAATTTTGCCTATTGAATATTTAATTTAACCTCTTACCAAACTTTATCAAGCTCTTCTTTTGATTAACTGGTGACTTCGGTTTTGAGTCAATATAAAGATTGGTCTGGTTTGGCTCTGATAAATATTAAATTAAGTTTGTATAATACAAACAAAATTACTTTATTCGTTATTGCTTTTTCTTTCAAGTTTAATTCTACGCTTAACGCGATGGTTATTTTTTATCAAACTTTATCTACGGACCTTTTTTCAGCTCCCGGCACTTTTTTACTTTCTGAACGCATATTTTAAGACAGCGCTCATAAATCTATCTTAGGAGGCCGATCTCATTTATCATGTTATTCCATTGCTTAAATGATATAGATATTAAAAAGCTCTGGTTATTTTTCCGATGATAAAATGAGAAATTTCAAAAGGAATAAAAATTTAATTTTAAAACCATTTATACGAATAAACATACATATTATTTTTTCTAAAATTAAAACGCTATCCCATATAACCCACCAATTGATATAAAAATTTCGAAAGCTTTTTACCAAGTAGTACTTTATTACAGTAAAGTTAAATGAATTTAATGAAAATTCACAGTCAAACTTTCATTATGATTTTAGCTCACACATATACTATACTATAGTAGTGAGTGATCCTAATTTTTTCGAGAAAAAAAAAGTTGCTCTGATTTCAAAAATTTTTATATATCTTTGCGTTTCAGATGATTTTGAAACTTTTTTGTTGCGCCGTCTGTCTGTCTGTCTGTATGTCTGTCTGTCTGTCTGTAACGACCAACGCGCATAACTCAAAAACCGCTTACCCGATTTCAATGAAATTTGGTACCTAGGCTGGGTCTTGGGTCGAGATGGTCCCATTTAAAAATGAACAAAATCCACCGAACACAAGCCAAATAACAGGGTGGGGGTAGATTTTAAAAATTAGAGTTTATGTGAAAATTTGGCGTGTGTGATATCAAACGAAAGGTAATTGAGTTTGGAGTTAAACAAAATATATTTTAGTTTTTTTTAAGGGTGGGGGTAGATTTCAAAAATTACAGTTTACGTAAAAATATGGCGTGTGTGATATCAAACGAAAGGTAATTGAGTCCGGAGTTAAACAAAATATATTTTAGTTTTTGTTTTTTTAAGGGTGGGGGTAGATTTCAAAAATTTGAGTTTAAGTCAAAACATGGCTTGTGTGGTATTAAACGAAAGGTAATTTTGTCTGGGGTTGAATAAAATTTATTTTAGTTTTTAGTTATATCAGCTCACACGTACGCTATAACTATAGTAGATACCTAGTGTGAGCTTAGGGGCCCATATATTGGCAGAGTATTTTAATAGTACGGGTATATCTTTGGAGTAGAAACTTGCATAAATGCTTATCTGCACAAGCATTAACGCATTAAAATACATAATTTTATTTAATAAATATCATGGGCGCACCCAGGAGTGGATGCCTGAGCCCCCTCCCCCCAAACCTTCGATATTTTCCACATATTTTATAAATATGAAGATAAAATAGCATAAAATACGACATCTTGAGTCCATGTATCGCCATAAATTTTCACCACCGTTTTTAATTAGCTCAACGGGAATGTTGTCTATTTCAGAAGCTTTAAAATTTTTTAGACGTGTAACTGCAGTAACAACCTGTTCGTAAATTAATTCTCGGTTCAATATTTTGTTACATTACATGTTCTACACTCACAGTGCTGTTTTTTGTCAGTAAATCTTTAAAACATTCCATCTATTTTTCTATTACTCATCACTTTTAGTTAAAATAGATATTAAACAAAATCTTTTGAAAGCCGAATAATTAAGAATAAAGGTTTTGCGTTGGGTAAGCCACGATGGCGGTTAAAATATTTCATTACAACACGCAGAAAGTTTAATTTAAACACGGGTCAAAATGATTTATTATCTTCCCGAAAACAATTTTGATTACAAAATAAAAACGACCAGGGTTAGTTGAATATTAAATATTTTCGGCAAAAATGTCCGTATTTTTAATGTACATTATTCAAAATCAGCAGCAGAAAAAAGTAGTAAAGGGAACCTGAAAAAATAGAGAGAGACAAAGAGTGTGAAAGAGTGTGAGAGAGATAGAGAAAGAGAGACATAATGAAACTCTAGAATGAAAGATATTAGTTCAGAGCAGAAAAAAACTGAATTTAATATCAATTTTGCTGCACTAACTAAACGTTTGTAAAAAATAAATCATCTATAATAACCCTTTACGGAAATCCCTAAAATAACCGATTAAAATTATTTTAATATAAACTTTTCGACCAAAATACGAATTCAGTTTTGGTTGTTTTCAATATGGCGAATAAACCCAAATTAAACTAGCTATTTATTTTAAATAATAACGATAATAGTGCGTCGGATGGTAATTTTGTTAAACAAATATTGGTTACATCGAATACACTCATCCTATCTAAAACTACTATAGCAACCCACTCAAATAAAGAGAAAAAAGTAGGTACATATTTATATTCCCTTGATAAACAGCACGCAACATAGTAAACATAATAAATTAACAATGATTAATTGAATGGGAATATAAACAAAACTTACGAAGCTAGTAGGTCAGCGCTACTCTAGAAAAAAAAAACATACCAAAAAATGTTAAGTAAAAAAGACAAGTACGCAAAAATGATATTCCGAAAAAAATATTGAGATTAAAGTAAAGCCAAGTTTTCTAAAACAAATTTCAAAACGAAAGGTTCTTACTAGTTTGTAAATGTTTTTTTTTAACATTGCTCTTTCAGCCAAACTTGTTTATGTTCACTTTAGCACTGCACCTAAGAGTTAATTTGCAGCCGTAATAGCCAAGTTAAGAAAAACATTTTCAAACTAGTTGAAAGAATGAAGAACCTTTCATTTTAAAATTTGTATTGAAAAACTTGGCTTTACTTTTATCTCAATTCTTTTTACAAAATATAATTTTCGCGTACTTAGTTTTTTCTTATATAAAATATAAAATGTTTTTTTATGATTTCACTCCTTTTTAAAGGGTTTGGATAATGGGTCTCGATATAAGTTCTAAAGTTGTAAAATATGAAAAGTAATGTTTGAAGCCTTATTTAAAAAATGTTCCTATGGTTTTATCATAGTTTCTATCAGCCTTCCAAAGGTCAAATCTCTAGCGTTTCTGGAAGTGGGCAGTGCCACTTTTACATAACTTTACATTTATAGGGGAGAGAAGTAAATTAAAATTTTTGGGTTTTTTAATTTTTTTAAATAGTTTTATTATAGTTCCTATCAGCCGTCCTAATTTTAGCTCTCTAGCGTTTCTGGAAGTGGATAATGTTAGTTCTACATAACTTTATATGTATAGGGGAGGAGTCATAATTTTCTACAGTCTGTCAAATTTCAGCTAAAGTACAGTAGAATTTTTGAGTAAACTACTTTACTACTTTATAGATTTTCAAGAAACTTGAAGAGATTGCTAACTCTATAAAGATCTACGACTGTGCAAAGGTTAAGTTTTGTAGCAGCGCGAACTTAGTTTTTAGTAAAAAATAACTGTCTGTGCTTTTGAATTCAGAATGGCATATGGCAAGGGAATGCTCCATTGACTATTTTATTTTGTTTAACACTCCACTTTCATGTAAAACTTTTCAAATTCTGATTTTTGGAACACTAGCTACCAAAAGCAGACAAACAGGTTACGCAGACGATATTAAAAAGTGATTTAGACTGAATGACAAAACATCTTTGCATCAAAGGACAATATGAAAAAGTAATATCCTTTACTTATCTTGGCTCATCTTAGCAAAGGAAACAGACCCATGTCAGCGATGTAGCAGATCCACAAAAGCATAATACGATCAGTTACATATGGTTGCAGGATCCAAATATTTTGGAGCAAAAAATCATTAAAAATATGTATGGAGCAGTATACGAAACTAAACTTATTAAGAACTGTTGCAGTAGCTGATCAGGATCACTAAAATAATTGCTGGAAGCCAATAACCATAAGGAGAAAAAGAAGAAATAGAAAGAGATGACTTTTAAGTGATGAGAAAGATATTCAAATTCAAATTCAAATTCAAATTCAAACTCAGTCACAGTCTCAGTCTCAGTCTCAGTCTCAGTCTCAGTCTCAGTCTCAGTCTCAGTCTCAGTCTCAGTCTCAGTCTCACTCTCACTCTCACTCTCACTCTCACTCTCACTCTCACTCTCACTCTCACTCTCACTCTCACTCTCACTCTCACTCTCACTCTCACTCTCACTCTCACTCTCACTCTCACTCTCACTCTCACTCTCACTCTCACTCTCACTCTCACTCTCACTCTCACTCTCACTCTCACTCTCACTCTCACTCTCACTCTCACTCTCACTCTCACTCTCACTCTCACTCTCACTCTCACTCTCACTCTCACTCTCACTCTCACTCTCACTCTCACTCTCAGTCTCAGTCTCAGTCTCAGTCTCAGTCTCAGTCTCAGGCTCAGGCTCAGGCTCAGGCTCAGGCTCAGGCTCAGGCTCAGGCTCAGGCTCAGGCTCAGGCTCAGGCTCAGGCTCAGGCTCAGGCTCAGGCTCAGGCTCAGGCTCAGGCTCAGGCTCAGGCTCAGGCTCAGGCTCAGGCTCAGGCTCAGGCTCAGGCTCAGGCTCAGGCTCAGGCTCAGGCTCAGGCTCAGGCTCAGGCTCAGGCTCAGGCTCAGGCTCAGGCTCAGGCTCAGGCTCAGGCTCAGGCTCAGGCTCAGGCTCAGGCTCAGGCTCAGGCTCAGGCTCAGGCTCAGGCTCAGGCTCAGGCTCAGGCTCAGGCTCAGTCTCAGTCTCAGGCTCAGGCTCAGGCTCAGGCTCAGGCTCAGGCTCAGGCTCAGGCTCAGTCTCAGTCTCAGTCTCAGTCTCAGTCTCAGTCTCAGTCTCAGTCTCAGTCTCAGTCTCAGTCTCAGTCTCAGTCTCAGTCTCAGTCTCAGTCTCAGTCTCAGTCTCAGTCTCAGTCTCAGTCTCAGTCTCAGTCTCAGTCTCAGTCTCAGTCTCAGTCTCAGTCTCAGTCTCAGTCTCAGTCTCAGTCTCAGTCTCAGTCTCAGTCTCAGTCTCAGTCTCAGTCTCAGTCTCAGTCTCAGTCTCAGTCTCAGTCTCAGTCTCAGTCTCAGTCTCAGTCTCAGTCTCAGTCTCAGTCTCAGTCTCAGTCTCAGTCTCAGTCTCAGTCTCAGTCTCAGTCTCAGTCTCAGTCTCAGTCTCAGTCTCAGTCTCAGTCTCAGTCTCAGTCTCAGTCTCAGTCTCAGTCTCAGTCTCAGTCTCAGTCTCAGTCTCAGTCTCAGTCTCAGTCTCAGTCTCAGTCTCAGTCTCAGTCTCAGTCTCAGTCTCAGTCTCAGTCTCAGTCTCAGTCTCAGTCTCAGTCTCAGTCTCAGTCTCAGTCTCAGTCTCAGTCTCAGTCTCAGTCTCAGTCTCAGTCTCAGTCTCAGTCTCAGTCTCAGTCTCAGTCTCAGTCTCAGTCTCAGTCTCAGTCTCAAGCTCAGTCTCAAGCTCGAGTTCAAGTTCAAGTTCAAGTTCAAGTTCAAGTTCAAGTTCAAGTTCAAGTTCAAGTTCAAGTTCAAGTTCAAGTTCAAGTTCAAGTTCAAGTTCAAGTTCAAGTTCAAGTTCAAGTTCAAGTTCAAGTTCAAGTTCAAGTTCAAGTTCAAGTTCAAGTTCAAGTTCAAGTTCAAGTTCAAGTTCAAGTTCAAGTTCAAGTTCAAGTTCAAGTTCAAGTTCAAATTCAAATTCAAATTCAAATTCAAATTCAAATTCAAATTCAAATTCAAATTCAAATTCAAATTCAAATTCAAATTCAAATTCAAATTCAAATTCAAATTCAAATTCAAATTCAAATTCAAATTCAAATTCAAATTCAAATTCAAATTCAAATTCAAATTCAAATTCAAATTCAAATTCAAATTCAAATTCAAATTCAAATTCAAATTCAAATTCAAATTCAAATTCAAATTCAAATTCAAATTCAAATTCAATTTCAAATTCAAATTCAAATTCAAATTCAAATTCAAATTCAAATTCAAATTCAAATTCAAATTCAAATTCAAATTCAAATTCAAATTCAAATTCAAATTCAAATTCAAATTCAAATTCAAATTCAAATTCAAATTCAAATTCAAATTCAAATTCAAATTCAAATTCAAATTCAAATTCAAATTCAAATTCAAATTCAAATTCAAATTCAAATTCAAATTCAAATTCAAATTCAAATTCAAATTCAAATTCAAATTCAAATTCAAATTCAAATTCAAATTCAAATTCAAATTCAAATTCAAATTCAAATTCAAATTCAAATTCAAATTCAAATTCAAATTCAAATTCAAATTCAAATTCAAATTCAAATTCAAATTCAAATTCAAATTCAAATTCAAATTCAAATTCAAATTCAAATTCAAATTCAAATTCAAATTCAAATTCAAATTCAAATTCAAATTCAAATTCAAATTCAAATTCAAATTCAAATTCAAATTCAAATTCAAATTCAAATTCAAATTCAATTTTATTTTCAAAAATCACATTACAAATTTTTTAGTATAACTAATTGGTGGTATCAGGAGACACAATGGATCAAAAATCTGTGTGTGTTTTCCTGCTACCACCAGAGCAGTGTTATTTTTTTTAAACAATAACAATAATAATTTTATTTTCAAAAAATCTTAAGCGTCTTTTAAAAAAATATATTTTAAGTTTATTAAATAAATTAAAATTAAATAAATAATTAATTTTGGCATTAAAAACACGACGATAATATAAGGTATTGTAACCGTCCGATTGCACAGAAATAAATTAACACTATTATTAACAAATTAATTTATGTTGTACAGTTTATTAATTAATTAATTAATATTATTAATACATTTAGAAAAAACGCTGTATTGGCGTTAATGGGAGTACTTTCTATATCCCTTAATGATGGCTATTTGGCACTGTTTTAATGGATATCTCTTTAAAGTAAAGGCAAGAAATAATTGAATAAGAAATCAAGAAAATTAAATGATGATGAATGATTCAACGGCACCTGTTATTGATTTAATCGGACCTGTCACTGAAATAAGAGGATTGTTTTTGTAACAATCATACCTGTCATATAGGAATACGGATACTAGGCACTACTGTAATCATAAAGAATTCAGTGATCCAAATAAAACACATTTTTTTTTATCCACGTACGTATACAGACACACACAGATATTCGCCACATTTTCAAAATGCCTCTGGTGGATTCTAATGGACAGGCTATTAGGCGAGTCGATTTTTTCGCACTCAGAAGCTTTATACAGAGTCTGACACGTTTATGGGAGCCAATTAGTCTTTTTTAAATTAAAAGCATGGCAAAAAATTGCCTTGCTTGTGTAACGTAAATATGAAGTAGATTAAGTAATTAATTATTAATGTATTAAATCTACCTCGTCAACGAAAGGTAACATAAGAATATTAGCTCACACTACTACTATACTATAGTAGTGTGAGCTATGGTGATCCTAATTTTTTCGAGAAAAAAAAAGTTGCTCCGATTTCAAAAATTTTTATATATCTTTGCGTTTCAGATAATTTTGAAACTTTTTTGTTGCGCCGTCTGTCTGTCTGTCTGTCTGTCTGTCTGTCTGTCTGTCTGTCTGTCTGTCTGTCTGTCTGTCTGTCTGTCTGTCTGTCTGTCTGTCTGTCTGTCTGTCTGTCTGTCTGTCTGTCTGTCTGTCTGTCTGTCTGTCTGTCTGTCTATCTGTCTGTCTGTCTGTATGTCTGTCTGTAACGACCAACGCGCATAACTCAAAAACCGCTTGCCCGATTTTAATGAAATTTGGTACCTACATGGGTTTTGGGTCGAGATGGTCCCATTTAAAAATGAACAAAATCCACCGAACACAAGCGAAATAAAACGGTGGGGGTATATTTCAAAAATTAGAGTTTATGTAAAAATATGGCGTGTGTGATATCAAACGAAAGGTAATTGCGTCTGGAGTTAAATAAAATACATTTTACTTTTAAAAAAAGGGTGGGGGTAAATTAAAAAAATGAGTGTTTATGTGGAAATATGGCGTGTGTGATATCAAACGAAATGCAATTGAGTCTGGAGTTTAAAAAAAACATTTGAGTTTAAAAAAAAGGTGGGGGTAGATTTGAAATATTAAAGTTTAAATCAAAACATGGCTTGTGTGGTATCAAACGAAAGGTAATTGAGTCTGGAGTTCAATAAAATATATTTCAGTTTTTAGTTATATTAGCTCACACGTACACTATAACTATAGTACCTAGTGTGAGCTTAGGTGCCCATAGATTGGCAGAGTATTTTTTATTGCTATACTACTATCACAATAAATATTTTTTGCTTCGTTAACATACCTACTTAAGATATTAGGTATTAATAGAAAAATACAAAAAGCCCCTTTTTGTGTAATCTCCATTGTGTAAATTCAGATTTCTTTTGATACGTATCTACCTGTGCTAAAATAAATTAAAGATTTTTATTTGGTTAGTACGATATGGGCTTGTATACAGACCTTAAAAAGACTAGCTTATACAACAAAATTACACTGATGAGGGCTCCAGGAGATTAGGGCAATAAAGGAAATGAGAAAGCAGACAAACTAACTTGTAACATAAAAGAACTGAATAAATGGAAAATGAATCAGTTGGTGTCTTACTGGAGACAACCTGCGGGCAAAAGACCATCAAAAGGGTTCAGAACCATATCAGCAAATAAGTACAGCTTGTAGAAATAAAAAGGAACGATTTAAAACTAGTAGACAGATTCTGCAATGTGAATCGTTGCCTTACATCGTAAAATGTGCCAGCACCTCGAAAGAGGTACTCTATGGCCTGAAGAAAATAGCTTTGTTCGGCAAAAGTTGAAAATTTTGGAGTCACGCGCAAAATATCATGGAAGCATAGGTGCGGAGCGGCTTAGTAGCCAATTAGACTACTCGTGTAATCTATAATCTACAATAATATGAGATTTTGGCATTTATTGGCTAATTCATATAAAAGTATATTTATTCAGGTATACGAAAACAAAGCAAAGTATGAAATGTCTGTGTAGCGCTTTAGATAAATTTTTTGATTAAATTGTAGCTACTATGCAGTCAAATACTACATTATGTGCTGTGTATTCAGGTATTTAATATTCATTTGCATGCAAAATATATCTAATTTCAAACATTTACCGAGGCACATAATAACTGTTTGAGTATTTGCTTTGAAATTCGGAATTAATATTATTTGGTCAGCATAATTTATAAAGGGGCGGTTCTTGTCTATTAAAAGCAAACCATAGTTTACAAAATTATTAAAAAACTGCAAATAGACTCATTCTTTTCTATTATTATCCACATTGATAAGTCGTTTATCTATCTCTTCTCTTTTAGTATTATTTTTAAAATTACTCTTATTTTCTCTATTTTAGGAGGAACATTACCCTTGTGAATATTTGTATCAATCGGGGCCAGGGTCTCCATAAAAATTTCATTGTTTTTCATAACGAATTCAAGACAACTCAAACTTTTTATTTCATTTCAAGACACTTTTCCCTTTAAAATATTTTTTTAATTCCGCGATCATGTGAAGTATACATACCAAAACATTGGCTCCTGTTATCGAAATACTAACTTATCCAGTCAACTAATGCATACATACTTTATTCCCAATGAGTATAGTTATTGAGTGTATGAAGGATAGTACATTGCACTGTTCTTAAAACAACCCCACACTGGAAGGGATATTCAATTAAACGGTTTGTTTGGATGTTAAATCTTGCCACTAGCAAAAGCAAACAGGCTGCTGAATTGGTGCATATTAACTCTAAGTAGGACAGCGTCTAAGGTATGCCAAACGGAGCTTTTTGGAAAGGAAACCTAAACAATTATTGCATGATTAATTCTACCTTAACTTTGTAAATAAGATTCTATGTGTTTACGGATGTCAGAAAAATTAAAGAATTATGTATCTCAAAGGTCAGTCGAAGTATAGGAATTGTGTGAACTAGCAGAAGCTCGTTTCAACTTTGCTAAACAACTGTATTATTTGTAAAGACCTTAATTTTAAACTAAAACTCCTTGTTTAAAAAATATTCTGATCTTTTGGAATCATACATATCTAATAGAAACTTCAGAGTAAAACACAAAAATTCATACTCAAATTTAAGATAAATTCAGGCAGGCGTGCCTGAGGGTAGTGTATTTGGCCCATGTTTATCCTTATTATTCACTTGCGATGTCCCAAAGTCAGATAATTTGTCATTTAGCAACATTTGTAGATGATTCTCGTTTATTGACGGCGGAAAAATGTATTGAACAGTAAGTAGAAAAATTTCAGGATGCAATCATCCAAGTTCATAATTGGACTACAAAATAGCAAATAAAACTAAACGAATTCATGTTAATTTTACAAACTAAAATGTAACTCCAATACAAATAGCAATTAACAACATTTTCGTACTATATTCAAATCAGGCAAAATATCTCTGTATAACACTTGATGCCAAATTGCGATAAAGAGCACAAGTTAAGAACAAAAAACAAAAACTTGAGATTAGATCTAAAAAAATAAACTGGCTGATCGGAGGGAAGTCCAACTGAACTATTTCTAACAAGTTATTGCTTTCTAGACCAATACTGAAACCAATACTGAAACCACATACGGTATTTAATACTTAATACGAAATAGTGATTTTCAACGGGATCTAAAAATCGAAACTGCGGCATAGAGTATAAAAAACTACGCAAAAGGCACGAAGATAGACTCCATCGACATGTAAATCTGGAAGCGACTGAGTTTCTACACAATAGTATGCGAGTTCGAAGACTAAAGGCCGTTTGAGCTGGTGAACTAAATAAAATATATTAAACAAAATAATGCTATAAACACAACCAAATTGTGTTGTTGAAGCAAAGCGTGGGCAACTGTTGAGTAAACTCTGAGTTTCAATTAAACTTTTCTAGTAAAATAAGAAAATTGCTATTTAGTCTTATTGACCAAATTGTAATACAATAAACACAGTGTGTTTGACAAATAAAAAAAAAGATATTATTTAGCCAAGGACTAAACAAGCAACTATTAGCTTTACCCAGACCTTTAATTTATTTTATTTTTCCATTAAGACATTATAAGATTATTGTTAAAGCTATTGCATTTCACATTAAAATAAGAATGGTAAATTTTAAGATAATTTGTCAGATTGATTATATTTTTTACCTCAGCGACAAAACACACTTATGCATTAAAACTTTGATGCTGCAAATTGGCAGTTCGCCTCTTTAGTAAATACCATATCTTTTCTCCTTCAGATAGATCATCATTCCATATCACCTTCCAAACCAATCCATCTTCAACTTCTCTAATTATAGTTTCAAATCTTCCCGACCATATGTTTATAGTAATTTTTGCCGACAGGTATTGCAAAACAATTTCTTATATTAATAATGCACAAACGCGTTGATTGCTCTTAAAAATGAATACCAAAATAATCTTTACCTACTCGCGTAAAGTAATTACTTTACCGCACACTGTGCGGTAAAGTTACTTTACCGCACGCGCACCACTTAGAACCTTAGCAACGCATCAATAAGACAGCTTCAATATTTGTTTACATTTCAATTCCATCTAATTTGACATGTTTATTTATAAATTACATTGGTTGGTTACAAGGTACTCATAGGTAAAATATTGTACCTAACACATGCGGAAAGTGTCTTTACCACCCTTGACGGCTTGACCGAACTCTGCTCCGCGTCGTTTGGCCAACTGCCGTCGCGTGCGGTAAAGTATCACTTTCCGCATTTGTTAGGTAAATAACTATTACAGTGTTCACGATAAAAAAATAGTGTACAAAACCTTAAAAAAATTGCCTGTGTTATTTAGAATTCACTAAAACTAATGCGCGCTTGGATCATAGAAATAAAAAATATATACAACACTTCTCCAACCTGCGTGACTGAAGAAAATGGGAAGAAATTGAAATTCGCCATTTCTTTACTAATTGAGCAAGGCCAACAACTTTTGGCGAATGCGTTGGGGAAGTTTGACTGCTAAGGACTTCCAGGTATAAGGTCTTGTACTCAACAATTCTAAAAAGATGACGCCCAGCGTTCCGTCGTCTCAATTTGAGGCTGCGCAGTAGTCAAAGCGAGGTCTGTTTTTTTATATGTATAAGAATTGATTTAGAAATGGTGCAAAATAATCCATACCAAAGTTTTCTATTTTTTAACAAATACTTATATCGTTATAAGGCAAAGTAAGACTATCCTGATTAACAAAAACTATCCTGATGCACTGGAACTAAATATTCTAATCAAAGACCGAACATGACTAGATCGACGAAATTAATGAGGCCGGTTGCAAGATCGAGTGTTGCAGCAACACAAAGCCTTTCAAATATTATTAATGTATAGCGATGCGAATATTGTTCGCAAGTCCAAGCTTAACTATGTTTAGCTAACAGTTCAAGTTTTCTTTATTGTTTCTAAGAAGATTACGAAACAATTCCTCTAACAACTTAAAAAAGTTTGCAACATAAGGTGCTTGGGGCAATAAGGATATAAGCCATATACTAGCGAATTTCAAGAATCTATACTTTTGGAATCATGGGTAATATTTTATACAAGGAAAGAGAGAGGACGCGTAACATGTATGATGGACCATCGCAGAGACGTGCCCAAATTTCTGTGCGACGCCATTTTTTGGTGCCAAACTTTGAGAGTGACACCCAAAAACATTCAACTAAAGGTAGACCCCGTATAGAAATCCTAAACTTCATCAGACATAAAAAGTATTATACTGAAGGTTTCTTTCAAATTCGCAACAATGTTGCCAGTAAAATGGTAACTAATAAAAATCAAAAGAATATTTTGTTTTTGAGTTCGGCTTACGTTTTGGATTGCTATACATGTACCTGTAATAGAATATGTTTACCATCCTATGTGAGAAAAGGTATTGTTTTCATTAATTTTTTTTTTTGAGATTTTGTCATTAATAATGTTTTTCTATACAATTTGATTCTAGGTTGTAAGTATAACCTCTAGATATGTATGTATGCATGTCTGTCTGTTTGCCTATATGCACATATGTATATAACTGTTTGAAAAAAAGTTTTTTTAAAAGTTAGAATATGTTATCCAATAATCAATCGGTAAATTTTTGTTTACATAGGTACCTAAACTTAATAAAAATCATAAAACATTTGGTTTTTAAGTCCCTGTTTGTATAGATCTGCGTGGCGGTTTAAATCCTTACCTATTTGGAATTAAAAGGAAAGTATAAATTAGAAATAATCAGCTAAAATTGGTTTTTTTCGAAGATTGTTGTTTGTCGATTTGTATAGAACGTACAACGATTAGCACAAAATTGCAATTTTTGTGCAGTCAACCAACTTGAGTTTGTTTTTTGCAGGAACACAAAATAACTAGCGGCTATATCCTGTAATGCAAACCATTTTTTTTAACTGCACATGCGCACCTATCTCTTTCTTATCACATAAAATTATCTTCCTCTTACTAACTTGACACATGCTCGACCACAGCTGAGAGGGAGATAATTTTATGTGAGAAGAAAAAGTACGGTAGCGAATGCGCAGTTTAAAATATTGATTTGGTTTTCGGAAAAAAACGGGACTCCATGTAAGTGTGAAAAACATTCAACTAAAAGTAAGTTTAATTAAATTTCTTTGGTGTGAGGTTAGAGTTCATAAATAGTTTATTAATTTTGTCTTCCTAGGTGGTATTTAAAAAGTTATTAAAACCAGAAGACTAAACTGCACTTTTAACTATTAATTTATGTTCTCACTACAAATGTTTTCGGTATAAAAATAACACTTGCTTTTAGTCCAAATAAATTTAAGTTAAATGTTGTGATCACAAAAGTTAAAAAAACCTTTTTTTTATATAATATATAATAGCTTAAAAAAATTAGTCTACAACCCTCCCCTGGGCAACTCTGGAAAACTCAAAAAGCTTTTTGATTTGATTTTACGCGAAAATGGAACGTCGCAGAGAAAATCCTTGTTGACAAAAAAAATTGTGTGTGCTATAGACCACATGGCAGAACTGTAAACTTTAACAAGGCGAAATTAATAATACTGGCCTTCATCTGCATCATCATATTGCTCGCTGAATGTTCCTCTCACAGTTAGTCGACTCGAGCCGACTTCACCCGAATGAGCGTTGAATAGCCGAGCCTAACGGCTCTGTTCAATTAAGTACCCACAAAAACTGCTAAACGCGCCTAAAGATGTTTACACTTCAAAAATTCCTTTACAATTTTTCTTTAAAGGTTATAGCTCTAGACTTACATGTATAGAAAATAGAGGGCACCAAAATTGACAAAAATCAGTTTTTTGCATTTTACGCAAAAACGGTAAGTCGTAGGGAAGAATTTTATTTAAGAGAAATATTACCCATACGAGTTTTTACAATCAATCTCCATAGTCTATAGGTCTACAACGACATGTTTAGAAGGTAGATGGCGGCTAAGTTGTCAAAAATTGTGTTTTTTTTATTTTACGCAAAAACGGTAAGTCGTAGAAAGAAACTTTATAAACATAAAATGTTAAAGGACACAATTTTCTACATACTTTCCTTTTGGGCCACAGGTTTACAACTAAGTGTAGAACATATAGGGCGCCAAATTTGCAAAAATAATATTTTTATTTTATGCAAAAACGGTAGGTCCTAGAAAAAAACATTTTTGACAAGAAATCTCCAGGACGCCATTCTCTACAATTCACCTATGTGAGTTACAGCTCTATGATTTATGGTTTTTGCGTAAAACGCAAAAAAGTATATAATGGGCATTTTCGGCACCCTCTGTCTTCAACACATGTGGTTGTAGAGCTGTAAATTGTCATTGTCGCATTGTAGAGAATTGTGTCTTGATCATTTTATGTCAATAAAGTTTTTTTTTATGACTTACCGATTTTGCGTAAATTGCAAAAAACATAATTTTTGGAACTTTTCTTCTAAACGTGTGGTTGTAGACCTTTAGACTATGAAGACCGATTGTAGGGAATCCTATGGGTAATATTTCTCATACATTAAATTTTGCCCTACGGTTTACGTTCTCGCGTAAAATACAAAAAACTGATTTTCGTTCGCTATTATTCAAAAAAAAAATTTATAGCGGCAACCATGTAGACCAAACGTCACCCTTGCATCATTTATCGTTGCATTTGAGAGGTTATCCGAATAAACGTGTGTTTTAGTTGTTTTTTTGGGATATTTATCACAAAATAAAGATTTTTTTTATTAAATAACTTTAAAAATGCCTAAGAAGTGCATTCTGTGTGATAAAAGTGACGAGAAGTGGCTGGATTTATCATTTCACCGGTAAGTTTAAATCTCTTTAAAAAAACCGTCATATTGTTTACGTTTTGGTAAGATAGTGGTGTGGTTTATAACTTTTTTTACAAAATATTAGTGATTTATTTTACAAAGAAGTTTTAAGAAACATTATTTATTGTTACAAATTCCCTTATTTTCCCACCTCTAGTGTTTGGGTTTTTTTGGAAAAGTTTCTTAATTTATTCTGGCAATAATATATAACTCTAAAAAATATATTTCTTATGTAAACAACCATTTTCAATATGTAATGTTATGTTATGTCATGCTACTGTACAGTTATTAAACATTTTAAAAATATTCAAATTTATGCGTTTTTTAGGTTCCCCACTGATCCAAACAAGAGAGAGCTTTGGAGGGAGATTATTGACCTTAATAAGGAAAAAATTCTGTCAAAATGGGCATGTCTTTGTTTTGACCACTTTGACCCTCAGTATGTTCGTTTAGCACCTACTGGTAGGCACTATCTTGTACCAAATGCCTTGCCCAAGAGTGAAAACTTTGAGTTTTTGTCTTCTAGGTAAGGAAGGTCAGGTGTTAAAGACTAGTTCAAATTAAGAAAACTACTTACTACTAGTGGTTAGTAGTTAAATATTCAACTATCTCTTTTTATTATAAAGTATACATAATATATTTTCACTGGTTGTTTTTGATGTTTGATCATCATGTAATGATGTAAAAAAGTAGTTAGAATTAACAAATATAACTATAAGAAGAAAAAAGGTAGTACCAACTTTTACACAGAAATTTTTTTTTTTTACTTTCTTTTCACTTACTTACTGCATAGTCCCTGGTGATTAATTAAAAGAGAGCCTTGAGTCAAATGGATTAAAATATTGTTCTTAATTTTTATATTTGCCAAATTTATTAATGTTTGTATATACAGGGTGTCCCATAACTTAGGGGCCATAGGCCAACAAGTGATAGAGGAGGTCATGTCTGATAAAAAACTTATAATGCATGAGTCAAAACTTTCTTTGTCGAACTACAGAGCATCAAAGTTGGCAATTTTTTTAACTTTTGTGATAATAACTTTTTAAAAAAACGCAGTAAAAATATGAAATTGGGTAGTCTTGTATTAGAACAAAAGCAATAAATTGAAATTAATTTGAAAAAAGTTAGTCAATTTTTTTAGAAAATACTCTTTTTTTGGAATACACTTTTATGAATGCCATATTAAATGCAATGTTTTTTAAATATTTTTTGTTAATAAAAACAAGTCTCTAGCGAGACATAATAATGGAATATTATTGATATTTTTTAAAAGAGAAAGCAAAAATTAATTTAAAAAAAAAATATTATTTTTTATACATTTTCGAGGTTATTTTGACAGCCTGTACCTCCTCCACTTGTAATATTATCAAAAAGGAGTACCACATTTTTTAATCACAATTAGCTGAGTATTCAGCTGGCTGTGACAGATTTTTTTTTGTATAACCCGTTTTCACCCACTCCTCTTTAAAAATCCTATATCTTAAAAACAGATATATGTTGACCCCATGTTATATAAACTTTTTTATAACCTCCTCTATCACCTGCTGCACTATGGCCCCTAAGTTATGGGACACCCTGTATAATAATCACTTAATTCTAAATAATATATTTTATTTTATTTTTTATTTGGTAAATAAAATTTAAATAGATTTTTTTATGGAAATCAAAAGTATTTTGTTGATAAAACTGAATAAGTCATATTTTTTAACATTTGCAAATGTAAAAAACACAGACTCATACCAAATATTTTCTAAAAAAACTAATTGCTAGAGTTTAATAAACTAATGAATGGATTTTGGTAAAATGCTCTGAATTTCGGGATTTGTGGATAATGTGCGTTATTTAGTTTTTTTCTCTAAAACTAATTTTAATATCTACAAAAAATCTTTACATTTGACTTTTTTTAGTAAATGCAATTAATCATCTTGATTATTAAAAATTTTTGTCTAAAGTATTTTTTTAGTTCCACTTTATTATCGTCAGCCGTTAAGACTCCCAAATCTGCAAATATCCGGCCTGATATCCAATTTGATGATTTGATTGAATTCCCTAACAGCTTAAAAGATAATACAATGAAAACTTGGTAAGTTTAACATAATAATAATATGGGCAAAATTTTTGAAATATGGTATTTTTAAAATTTCTTATTTATAGACTATTCTTTCTACAATTCTCGGGACATTTTCGGGAGATACATAACTGTTATGTCTATTTTAAATAGAACTTGCCATTTTTGCCTAAAATTACATAAAAAAACGTTGCTTTTTTTAATATGACAAAAGCAGACTACATGATTTTGTGCGGAAAATACCCAAAACTCTGGAACTGGATTGATTGAAGTTTTCAAATGCATTACTTGTGCTTTGATAGTTGGTACAGGATAAGTTTTATATACAATTTTAGGGGGATTCTCTACTTTTGGTCAGTACTGTTTGTTGGTACCTATTATGTGAAAGGTAAAATAAAAGCAAGGAGAAAAATATGGACCAATAAAAGAAAAAGTCTTAAAGCTCACTACAAAATATAAATAAATATAAAGGGAAGGTCAGGTTTCTTATGTGCTGATGGATGTGAAGTAAGTTAATCTAGATCCTAGGTAGTTGCATATTGATTATTTTTATGTATTAATAAGTTAAGTCTTTATTAAACTTTATGTACCTATTATTTTTAAATACTAAAAACAATGAAAAGTTAATTGCTTTAAAAAGTTATATTAAAATAATTTTAATAAAAAAACATAAACCAATGAGTGCTTCTTATTTCGAGGCAAGAGTTTTGCTGATAAAATATAACAAAAAAATCTATATTATAAGTATAGGCTTTCCTATTTTTATCATTTGGGTGGTTTCAGGAACTTCTAGAGAAGATTGAAGAAAAAACGACTACACCTTAGTGTGCTTTAATTTGAAGAGAATAATGATGGTAAACATCGCATATCAATATTATAAACATAGAAACCGAAAACACCCAAAAGTGTCGAAAATGCACCCTGTACACTAGGGGATCAAATAGACTCTTTAAATCCTGATGCAAAAATTTTGATAAATATCTCAAGGTCTGAGTAATCTACTTACTGTAAAAAATTTACTAAGAGCAATGTATTACCAAGGTGAAAGAGTAAAAAGCTAAAAAAACACCTTTGATAATTTGAAATAAAAAGAAACCCTTTTACCTGTGTTTTAAATTTTAGGGATTAAAGTAACACTTTTCTATATCCAGAAAAAAATAATATAAATTAGATTTCTTATCTTTAGGGAAAAATAATAAAAATCAAAACTACGGATATTACCAGCTAATATTATAAATCGATAAAAGAATTAATTCTGTAAAAAGAGTCATTTAAATAGAATGTCTGACAAAGCTGTACCGGTAATATTTTACACTAATTTAAATTTTATAATTTTGGGTGCAAAAGTTTTATACGAAAATGTCTATAATATATTTTATTTTATTTTCAACAAAATCTGCACGCCCATGGTTTTTTCATGGATTTCTCTTTTAGACCTATTACAGTGTTGCCTGCGAGGATTCGGCGAAATTTTCTGAGATTTCATGCATGATGAATGAATTTGCGTATTATATAATGGGGATGCGTCTTCTAGGGTTCCTTGAATTTCTTTGGTGACACCAGGTTTAGTTTTTATGGTTTTGTGCGAATACGGACTTAAATACCCTGGTATTTTTGTGGCATGTTTATGATGTTTTGCCGCTTTTGGTTGGGCAGAATTTCCGAAGTTGTGGTGATTTTGATATAAATTGGTACGATTAACTTATGAAGACCTTTACAAAAATCATATTTTTTTTTCCGGCGACGTAATATATGCGGCGTCGCGACGCTTTCAAATTTGACGTGACATTGATCCAGATTTTCTGAAATAACTTAATAACTACATTAGATAGGACAGTCCTAATTTCACTTTTTGACAGACAATGAGTGTGCCTTTCTAACAAGGTATTACACTTTGGAAGCGTGATTAAGTTCTATTAAATAAAAATTGTTAAATTTAGTTTTTATCAAAATTTACATTTTTGTATTTTTCCTTAATTTTGATTTATCTGAACCGGTTAAGTGGTTTTAGGGGTGATTTTGGGTTTGGTTGCAAACTAAAGTTCCTTTTGAGTCTGCCTATAAGAACATATTATAACTTAGATTTTTCACTCGCAGGAAATGATGCAAAAAATTTTTGAATTTGGTCAAGTCAGTTTTTTTATAAAGTCCATGGATTTCGCTCATAACAAAAACATTTTTTTACTACACTTTATTTTGAACTATTTTTTTCTTAAGTTTTTATTATTATGTTTTAGAATTAAAAGAAAGCTTAAAAAAATATATTGTTTGTTAAAAAAAAAATAGTCAGGGAGTTTGGGAATTTAATCCAAACACAAGAAATGATACTTTAAAATCCTTGAATTTTGAGTCAATTTTGGCACCTCTTCATTCATGTCCATGGGATTCTTATATTTCCCGGGTGATTTTGTTCCTCCAAAAGAATTTACTTTCCCAAGGAACAAGCTTTCAAAATTTGTGTAAATCTTCAAAAACCATATTGAAGTTTTCATGCCATTTACCCCCAAAAATAGCTATTTTTATAGAATCTATGAAATCCCATAAAAACAAGTCCTTACTCAGCGGCGTAGCTTGGGGGGGGCGCGGGGGGTTCGTCGCCCCCCCCGCCCCGAGGGTAGTGGCGCCCCATAGGTGGGAGAGGCGCCCTTGTGTCGTATCGGCCGCCCCCTCATACATGATAACTTTTTTGTTTTTGTTTTTTAGTTGCAAGATTTAGTCAGAGGCGCTTTTGTGACTTATCGGCCGCCCCCTGACATATGATGACCTTTGGTTTTTTTTTTTTTTGGAGACGGCGCGGTGGTTCAAATTTCTACGGCGCGGTTCTTTTTTTTTGGGCGCAAGATTTGTGAGGAGAGGCGTCTTTTTGACTTTTTGGTTTTTTTTAAGCCGTAAGATTTTTCATCAGTTTTCAGAGGCGCCCTTTTTAGCTGTCGCCCCACCCCGCCCTTTCGGGCACGCTACGCCGCTGTCCTTACTGTTATTAACTTGCTGTAGATCTATGACTTGAACTTAACTATAGAAATTTTTGTACTTCTATTATATAAAGCATTAATTTTTTTTAATTAGTGGGGGTGCTGACCATATACTATCATCCAGTTCATTAAAATATCGGGTGAAGCAAAAAAAAAATTTTTTTTCGTTATAACTCTTGAACTATGCTACCAATTTTATTGAAAAAAGCTGATGTTTGCAGGAAATGAATAAGGATTTTAGAAAAAAATTATTTATCCGCAATCTTGAAATTTTTAGCAGTATTTGTGGGTAGTGAATTGAACAGAGCCGTCAGGCTCGGCTATGTAACGCTCATTCGGGTGAAGTCGGCTCGAGGTGACTAACTGCGAGAGGAACATTCAGCGAGCGATATGATGATGCGCATGAAGGCCATTATTATTAATTTCGACTTGTTGAAGTTTACACTTCTGCCGTGTGGTCTTATGCACACACACTTTTTTTAAATTTTATGTTCCAGATCTTTTTTTAGTTTTTTCCTTTAATTTTTAAAAAAATTCTATTTCTGCCACGCACGGACGAGGTATGCATTATTAAAATCAGTTGGATTGTTCAAAAAAAATTAATTTTTGTTTAAACCTTTATTGTACAGATTACAATTCGGTCTCCATTCATTTCCTAATAAATTAATTATTACTAAACCGATTTAACTCAAACAAAAAGTATCAAGGCAAAAATTAATTGCGCTTTAAAGGTCCATATCAAAATTTATCACCTTCCTAAAATTCAAGATGGCGGTCTGAATCAAACTTAACCTTTTAAAGAGGTTTGGTTATTCTTATGTTGCGAGAGACTATCCGTTGTTTTTTTAGTTCGTTAAAAAGCTCTTTATCCGCCACACAGAACAAAACTTAAATCATTAGGCTTAGCAGTTTTGGAACTATTAATTTTTATTTTAACCATTGATAGGGCAAAGATGTTTCACAAACTATACGATTGCCTAATTCTGTCTGCATTTCCTCACAAATTCATTAAAACTAAACCGATTTCAATTAAATGAAAAGTATCATAGTGAGAATCGATTGCTCTTTGAGCATCACCATAGCAACTTTCGTCAATTTTTAAATCAAAGATGGCGGACTAAATAATATTTGTCTCTTTATGAAGGATCGCTATTTTTAGTTGCGAGTAATTTTCACCCCCTATCGATGTTAACCATGATGCTTTTTTGTTCATTAAAAGCAGTTCATTAATAAGGAATTCATAAGCAAAGAAATGCAAGCAGAATTAAAAAAGCAAACAAGAAATCCATCCCAAATTTTAGGCTTATAGATTGTCTGCTAATTTCCGAAGAAAGTGTATTTTTACCATATAATTATATATTTTTTTACTTCCTGTTAAACTTTGATAAATTATTATAATCCAAAACCCTATTTTGTCTGGGGGTAAGGCCATCAACGACGCAGTCACCTAAGGTGTTGTTATATGAGGGCAGCCAAATGCGTACAATAAAACGAAAAATTTATTAAAAAATTAATAACACCACTTGCAAAGTGTAATTCACCCCATTAAAATCGAACATTTTAAAGAATTCTATGATCAGGAGAGGCATCAAAATAGGCGGTCAATACTCCAGCCCCGGACCTGGACCTAATAATTATAAAACATGTAATTTAATATTCTCTAGTTTCGGTTTATAATTACCGAAATAGAAAAGAAATACGTATTAACTTAGATATTTATAAAATAATAAACTCCGCTAGCGATATTTTTAAAATACCGGTAATTTTATAAAAAAATGCAACTTACCAAGAAACCTAAATAAGTTTTGTTGCCAAATTTTATTAAAAGATTCTGATTTTCTTTTCTACGAACGCACCAAAAAGATAATGACACAATGTGTTGCATTGTTTTTGACACATTTATTCCAAGCCATCAGATTTCTAATTACTTGGAGCCATATAACTATGAGATATTTGAAGTAATACTCTAGAGGTGGTATTGCATAGAGTAGGATTTCCTTAAGGTCGATAAGTATCTCAGGTGACCAACAAATTGGGAGGAAACATGATGACGCCTGCGCGATGCTTAATTTCAAATTCACTATTACAGGTATTATGGGAAGTATGCCAACATCAACATTTCTATTTTTTGTAACTTTGGACCCCTTTAGTACGTCTATGGGCAGAGCCCGTAGTAGGTACGGGCAAACCGGGCTTCTGCTCAGGGGCGCCCAATCATAAGGGCGCCAAATCAGAGCTCTAAAGGTGCTAAATTGTATATCTAGAGTAGCCTGATTAGATGTATTTAGAAGTATGAGTATAGGCGCGCCACTTTACTGTTTCGCCCAGGGCGCCTAAATATATATGGTGGGTCCTGTTATGGGCTTTAGTTATTTAAATGTATTTTAGGTTCTAAGGTTCTATATAAATTCAAAGCATTTTGAGACATAAAACATATTCATATTTTGACAGCAAATAATTAAAGCTTTTGTAGTCGGCACCCCTACTAAATATAAAAATTTTGGTTCCGTTTTCGAGAATAAAGGATTTCTTTAAATTTGGTATGGCTGTATGATTTTAAACATTATAAAATTGTCATTTGTAAAACGATATTTAAGGTACATGGTGTATTTTTGGGAATTTCGACAATTTTTTAAAAAGTGCTATTTTAAGTGCTATGTTTAATGTTTGGCATAAAAACTCCGGCACGATTTTTGTAAAATTATACAGTTTTTGAGAGCTTGTTTATTAATATAACTAATTCCTTTGAAGGATCAAAATCACCCAGAAAATATAGAAGGCACACAAATGAAGAGATGTCAAATTGAGCCCTAAATCCAATGTTTTTTTTACATAGCATTACTTAAGTTTGAATTTGAAACTACCCGGTCTATTTTACATTTACCGCAATATTTTTTAAAATAATTCTGTTAAGTTTTAATAATATATAGACAAGAAATAAGAATAAAAAAATTAGTAGTAGTACTTAAAAAAAATTATTTAATCTTAAGAGCATTTTTTAAAATTTTTTATTGCTAAGTTTGATATTGTTTTGCGCGGTTCCGTGTAAAGATAATCTATAAATTTAAGCACACTGTGATAGGCTAACTCAAAAAATACAATAATTATTATACGAGATCAAAATCACCACTAAACTGTGTTCAAGGGAAGCAAATAATCCAAAAATTTTAAAAATTACAAATATAAATTTTGGTGAAAATTTCACTTCTAAAATTTTTTATAAAAAAACTCAAAATATTTGTTGAGATTGTTATAGAGCGGTAGATAGATACATCTACTGGCGTGTATAAAACTGAAAACAAAATTGTCCTACATATTACCGTTTTTGCGATATTTGACAAAAAGTAGGTTACTATCAATCTTCACCTTTAGGGCGTCGCGACGCTACCTATAATGCGACGCCGAGCAAATCACTGTTTTTTCCTAACTTCGTAGGGAGTCCTTAAACATCATGCCAAGTTATATCAAAATCACCCAAAAATTGAATATGTCCAATTTGACTGCCCGACCATTTTGGTTGAAAGAGTCGAAGTGAATAGAAATTATCAGGAACAACGTTTTATAGGTAAATATTTAGAGGTAGAAATATAGCTTTAAGCAAAAAGTACATTGAATTTGTTGTATACCGCCTCAAACAGCTAAATTTTTTTGTTTTGTCGAAAGTTGATTACTTTATAAACAAACAGTAATTATTTATAGGCAGATTTCAATTTAATTGGAGGACGACATGTATCCAGAGGCGTAGGCTTTATTTGTTTTTTAATATAAACTTCATACTTTACTTATTATTACTTATTTAATACTCTTTGTTTTTCGTTTCAGATTTCCCCTTAAGGATGGAAACAAATGTGGCTTGTGGGTTAAAAACATGCACCTTGCTGATTGGTCTTCTACAACAACAGATACTATTAGAAATCTCTTAAAAAACTATCCTATTTAAAGGGCAGTAAAAATAGTGTCATTTATTAATGTTTATAGGTATTTTTAATTTTCTTTAAAATACAATTTTTATCACAAAAAAGGCATGTTATGTAATTTAAATGATACATCAAATTTTAATATTTTTATAGTAATTACAATTACCGATTTGATTTCAGGACAATCAAGCACTTTATAATCAAATTTACAAATTAAAATTTCGCGATCCTTGTTAAAAATGTATCTTTCCTAAAATTATGCTATTTTTTACCATTCCCACGTATGACGCCACTGGTGGTGCCAAACTGGGCACACTCAAGTTGGCCGGACTACGTGCCCTCTCTATTCCCTTGTCTAAGGGTAATAACTACACATGTGTTCAAGAGATTGACCATCAGGCAATCAGGCAATCATGCCTCAAAGATGGAGGAACTATAGCGTAAGTCAATTTTTAATTTGTTAAAACCGATGATTTTGTTGGTCAACAACGACATAAACCACGTGAACAATCACGTGTTTACTAATGACTAAAAGAAAATTTAAATTTTCGCCAAGTTACAATGAGATTTCTAGGACAGATTTAAACTGAATTATAGCGTGAAAGCCAAACATTATATTTTCACAGAAAGTAACAGTTCAAGTGAAAATAGAAGCTCAGAATCGGTACAAAAACTAGTGTACCCTTAATACCAAAAAAAATATTAAAAGATTTTAGGATTTTAAGAATTTTTTTTTAAAAACCTGTCTGATGTGGCTTATAGCTCTTTTGCCACATGGTCCTTAGTTTTGGTCCGAATGTTTTTCTCGCTGTTTCGATAAATATTCGAGTGTAGTCACTACCTTATAACCTGTCCAATTTTGAGCAATTTTTCTGTTGAATTTTTACAGATCCTACTGTTCACGATGCGCAGTCTCATAAGCGTTTAACTTTATTTGTTTACGTCTTGTTACTCGTGCGTTTATTACCAAATTAGCTAACCATCCTATAACAGACCTATACATTTTAGCGTTGTTTTATCAGTTCTTAACAGAACCAACAAAATACTCCAATTGCTTACTTAATATCCAATCAAGAAGAGAATTTGAGCAGACACGTGTATAATAAATAAACATTGTAGAGCACATAATATAGAGTGTGCGGCAAGCAAACGGGATTGCATTACATTACAGTAATGTTGCCTAAATGTATATTGTGAGTCGATAACGCCGAAATGGAGCTGTATAACAGCTAACTATGAAATCATATAAAGTCTATCCAAAACATGAAGACCGACAAAATCTATCTATTTAGCCTCTTCGATACATCTTTGGACATGGGCCTCCCTCAATAATATCTTCCACTCCTCTTCCCTGTCTCTGTCGCCTTGTTCATCCATCTAGTTTCCGCATGTTTCTTTAAATTGTCCGCCTACCTCATTTGGGGTCTCTACCTACTTCTTTTATTTATACTAAAGGTCCCAAGGTCTCCAGTTTGCCGGCAAATTTCCTTTTAATTTTTCTACTGCTCATCTAACATCCTTTAGTTTTGTTTTATTTTTTATCCATTTCTTTATTTTTCTATCTGTTAGCTTTACATGTAACATTTGTCTTTCCATTGATCTTTGGGATTTTGTTACCTTATCCATGTTTGATTTTGTCAGTGTCCAGGTCTGAGATCCATAGGTGAGTACAGGAAAGATACATTGGTTACACACTTTCTCTTTGAGGTAATGAGGATATTTTTAATTTTTTAATATGAAGCTTAATTTACCGAATGCTACTCAGGCCAACCATACTCGTCTCTTGATTTTAGCTGTTTAGTTTTCTTGTTTTAGTTTGTTCCAGATATATATACAGTGTGTCCACGTAAGTTGGCGGCATATGGGAAACTTTTTTATTATTAGCTTTACGAAAAAAAGTTATTCTTCATAAAAAGTTCTGCATGGTCCAAAACCTAAAATGCAACCATCAGATGTTAAATTTTTTTATCATATTACGAGGTTTGTCAAAAAATGTGATTTTTGCACTTGAGTAAGTACCTTTCTTTTTGACAATATCGAAAATTGTTATAAAGAAAAGATGTTTAGAATTAAAAATAGCTTTCAAATATTCAATATTGTTTATTTACATTATTATTATTTGCATCCTAGATTAATTATGCTTTAATGTGCAAACTTAAATTTCCAACGTAATCGCAGAAAATGTAGAAAAAAATATTTTTTAATGTAAATAAACAATGTTGAATATTTGAAAGCTACTTTTAATTCTAAACATCTTTTCTTTTTGACAATATCGAAAATTGTTATAAAGAAAAGATGTTTAGAATTAAAAGTAGCTTTCAAATATTCAACATTGTTTATTTACATTAAAAAATATTTTTTTCTACATTTTCTGCGATTACGTTGGAAATTTAAGTTTGCACATTAAAGCATAATTAATCTAGGATGCAAATAATAATAATGTAAATAAACAATATTGAATATTTGAAAGCTATTTTTAATTCTAAACATCTTTTCTTTATAACAATTTTCGATATTGTCAAAAAGAAAGGTACTTACTCAAGTGCAAAAATCACATTTTTTGACAAACCTCGTAATATGATAAAAAAATTTAACATCTGATGGTTGCATTTTAGGTTTTGGACCATGCAGAACTTTTTATGAAGAATAACTTTTTTTCGTAAAGCTAATAATAAAAAAGTTTCCCATATGCCGCCAACTTACGTGGACACACTGTATATATATATATATATATATATATATATATTTCTTTTTGACAATATCGAAAATTGTTATAAAGAAAAGATGTTTAGAATTAAAAGTAGCTTTCAAATATTCATATATAAAATAAACAATGTTGAATATTTGAAAGCTATTTTTAATTCTAAACATCTTTTCTTTATAACAATTTTCGATATTGTCAAAAAGAAAGGTACTTTACTCAAGAGCAAAAATCACATTTTTTGACAAACCTCGTAATATGATGAAAAAATTTAACATCTGATGGTTGCATTTTAGGTTTTGGACCATGCAGAACTTTTTATGAAGAATAACTTTTTTTCGTAAAGCTAATAATAAAAAAGTTTGCCATATGCCGCCAACTTACGTGGACACACTGTATATATATCTGGAACAAACTAAAACAAGAAAACTAAACAGCTAAAATCAAGAGACGAGTATGGTTGGCCTGAGTAGCATTCGGTAAATTAAGCTTCATATTAAAAAATTAAAAATATCCTCATTACCTCAAAGAGAAAGTGTGTAACCAATGTATCTTTCCTGTACTCACCTATGGATCTCAGACCTGGACACTGACAAAATCAAACATGGATAAGGTAACAAAATCCCAAAGATCAATGGAAAGACAAATGTTACATGTAAAGCTAACAGATAGAAAAATAAAGAAATTGATAAAAAATAAAACAAAACTAAAGGATGTCAGATGAGCAGTAGAAAAATTAAAAGGAAATTTGCCGGCAAACTGGAGACCTTGGGACCTTTAGTATAAATAAAAGAAGTAGGTAGAGACCCCAAATGAGGTAGGCGGACAATTTAAAGAAACATGCGGAAACTAGATAGATGAACAAGGCGACAGAGACAGGGAAGAGGAGTGGAAGATATTATTGAGGGAGGCCCATGTCCAAAGATGTATCGAAGAGGCTAAATAGATAGATTTTGTCGGTCTTCATGTTTTGGATAGACTTTATATGATTTCATAGTTAGCTGTTATACAGCTCCATTTCGGCGTTATCGACTCACAATATACATTTAGGCAACATTACTGTAATGTAATGCAATCCCGTTTGCTTGCCGCACACTCTATATTATGTGCTCTACAATGTTTATTTATTATACACGTGTCTGCTCAAATTCTCTTCTTGATTGGATATTAAGTAAGCAATTGGAGTATTTTGTTGGTTCTGTTAAGAACTGATAAAACAACGCTAAAATGTATAGGTCTGTTATAGGATGGTTAGCTAATTTGGTAATAAACGCACGAGTAACAAGACGTAAACAAATAAAGTTAAACGCTTATGAGACTGCGCATCGTGAACAGTAGGATCTGTAAAAATTCAACAGAAAAATTGCTCAAAATTGGACAGGTTATAAGGTAGTGACTACACTCGAATATTTATCGAAACAGCGAGAAAAACATTCGGACCCAAACTAAGGAACTTGTGGCAAAAGAGCTATAAGCCACATCAGACAGGTTTTTAAAAAAAAATTCTTAAAATCCTAAAATCTTTTAATATTTTTTTTGGTATTAAGGGTACACTAGTTTTTGTACCGATTCTGAGCTTCTATTTTCACTTGAACTGTTACTTTCTGTGAAAATATAATGTTTGGCTTTCACGCTATAATTCAGTTTAAATCTGTCCTAGAAATCTCATTGTAACTTGGCGAAAATTTAAATTTTCTTTTAGTCATTAGTAAACACGTGATTGTTCACGTGGTTTATGTCGTTGTTGACCAACAAAATCATCGGTTTTAACAAATTAAAAATTGACTTACGCTATAGTTCCTCCATCTCTGAGGCATGATTGCCTGATTGCCTGATGGTCAATCTCTTGAACACATGTGTAGTTATTACCCTTAGACAAGGGAATAGAGAGGGCACGTAGTCCGGCCAACTTGAGTGTGCCCAGTTTGGCACCACCAGTGGCGTCATACGTGGGAATGGTAAAAATAGCATAATTTTAGGAAAGATACATTTTTAACAAGGATCGCGAAATTTTAATTTGTAAATTTGATTATAAAGTGCTTGATTGTCCTGAAATCAAATCGGTAATTGTAATTACTATAAAAATATTAAAATTTGATGTATCATTTAAATTACATAACATGCCTTTTTTGTGATAAAAATTGTATTTTAAAGAAAATTAAAAATACCTATAAACATTAATAAATGACACTATTTTTACTGCCCTTTAAATAGGATAGTTTTTTTAAGAGATTTCTAATAGTATCTGTTGTTGTAGAAGACCAATCAGCAAGGTGCATGTTTTTAACCCACAAGCCAAGTTTCCATCCTTAAGGGGAAATCTGAAACGAAAAACAAAGAGTATTAAATAAGTAATAATAAGTAAAGTATGAAGTTTATATTAAAAAACAAATAAAGCCTACGCCTCTGGATACTTGTCGTCCTCCAATTAAATTGAAATCTGCCTATAAACAATTACTGTTTGTTTATAAAGTAATCAACTTTCGACAAAACAAAAAAATTTAGCTGTTTAAGGCGGTATACAACAAATTCAATGTACTTTTTCCTTAAAGCTATATTTCTACCTCTAAATATTTACCTATAAAACGTTGTTCCTGATAATTTCTATTCACTTCGACTCTTTCAACCAAAATGGTCGGGCAGTCAAATTGGACATATTCAATTTTTGGGTGATTTTGATATAACTTGGCATGATGTTTAAGGACTCCCTACGAAGTTAGGAAAAAACAGTGATTTGCTCGGCGTCGCATTATAGGTAGCGTCGCGACGCCCTAAAGGTGAAGATTGATAGTAACCTACTTTTTGTCAAATATCGCAAAAACGGTAATATGTAGGACAATTTTGTTTTCAGTTTTATACACGCCAGTAGATGTATCTATCTACCGCTCTATAACAATCTCAACAAATATTTTGAGTATTTTTATAAAAAATTTTAGAAGTGAAATTTTCACCAAAATTTATATTTGTAATTTTTAAAATTTTTGGATTATTTGCTTCCCTTGAACACAGTTTAGTGGTCATTTTGATCTCGTATAATAACTATTGTATTTTTTGAGTTAGCCTATCACAGTGTGCTTAAATTTATAGATTATCTTTACACGGAACCGCGCAAAACAATATCAAACTTAGCAATATCGCGTGTTGTAAAAAAATTTAAAAAAATGCTCTTAAGATTAAATAATTTTTTTTAAGTACTACTACTAATTTTTTTCTTCTTATTTCTTGTCTATATATTATTAAAACTTAACAGAATTATTTTAAAAAATATTGCGGTAAATGTAAAATAGACCGGGTAGTTTCAAATTCAAACTTAAGTAATGCTATGTAAAAAAAACATTGGATTTAGGGCTCAATTTGACATCTCTTCATTTGTGTATATATATATATATATATATATATATATATATATATATATATGTGTGTATATTATAGATATATATATATATATATATATATATATATACCGGGTGTCTAATAAAAAATTCAAACTTAAGTAATGCTATGTAAAAAAAACATTGGATTTAGGGCTCAATTTGACATCTCTTCATTTGTGTATATATATATATATATATATATATATATATATATATATATACACAAATGAAGAGATGTCAAATTGAGCCCTAAATCCAATGTTTTTTTTACATAGCATTACTTAAGTTTGAATTTTTTATTAGACACCCGGTATATATATATATATATATATATATATATATATAATATACACACATGCAGACAGACATCACGACGATATTGCTAGGATAGACCAAATACATCCAAATAACACATTTTTGGCGTTATCTCAAATCGTCGAAAATAATACCTTCTCTCTAGCCATTGCTACGCGGGCTAGGAAAGTAAAAATATCCTAAGGGCAAGGCAAAACTTTTAAAAACACATTGTACGAGGAAAACTCAATATATTATTTTTGATATGTATGCGCAACTCTCAGTAGAAAATTACGGAAATCCTTCCAGAATATACAAACGTAATACACATATTACAGGGGCAAGATACATAGTATATAGTACCTATCTATTAATGATTGTTATACGCATTAAGCAGCAACTTTTATTAAACGTTTTATTTTACTATAAACAGTTCCCAGTCTATTCTCTTTTTGTTTAGGATTCCTTAATGGGGTTCACACTTCAAATTTTATTATGGTTTTTTGGCGGCTTTTTGAAATGAAAGGACTATACAAAGTCCCTTTCTCACGAGTTATGTTCACTATTTAACAAAATGCCACCCTGTGTTCAAGAGTACCTATATATATTTAAATAAAATTACCTATAGGCACCATTAACGCCTATCTTTTGCCCGGGTTTCCGGAGATCAAAGCATCTTTTATCGTTAACTTTTGGTTAGCCTAACCATAAGAGATTTTATGACCAATTTTTGTGGATCTACATGTTTTAGATAAACTTTACCACATATTTACTGAGAGAAAAAGTTCTATAGTCAAGTATAAAAAGATAGCTTTAGATAATTTAAATAGACTTAGTGAATATAATACCTGAATTATGAAAATTATTGCAATAAAAAACATATCACAGCCACATGAAAAATAAATTAGACTCGATCTGAGTAAGTAGGGTGAATTTTAGCAATGGATAATGTTTTTTAAGGTTTTCAGCAAAACTAAACCCCCTATCAAAAAAAGTTAATACAAATGCTATTAGCAATTTTTGTCTAAACTCTTTTTGTACCTAACCCAAAATTTTCCGAGCCAAATCTTTGGTTTTTGGTTTTTATCTTCCACAATCTTTTATTGTTTTTTACGTTGAAAACCTACTTTTCTTATGTCCTTCGCTATGTTTTTTAAATCAATATACAGGGTGTCCCATAAGTACCGGAACACCTAAATATCTCGTGTCTGTTGTTTGTTGTTTCAAGCAAATTTTTAAGGTTCTATAATTATTTACCAAATCGTTTTTTAGAGACGTTTTAACCAAATTCCGTGAAAAACAAAAAACCGGAAGAAAAAATCGGTTTGATTGATTTTAGTTTTAAACTTTTTAACTAGCTATAACTTTTTTTACCTTTTTTTGATAGAAGGTTTAGTTTTGCCTAAAACCGTGGAGAACCATTATCCACCGTTAAAAGTTCACTTCATTGCATCCTTATAACTCGAATCGAGTCTAATTTATTTTTACAGTTGGTTGCGATATTTTTTTTTACTTCCGATAGTTTTTGTGCTATTATTATTATTTTTTCTTTATAAAAAGTATTTCCAATGGTCTAAAATTCGCTTGAAAAATAATATTTTACACTTGTTAGAAACTGACTATAACCCAATTAGTATGTACAAAAAATTTAAAAAAACTTGTTTTCAAAATTAGCGGAAATTATTTTTTAAACACTTGCTAGCTTCCGTTTATTTTAAATTTTTGGCTTGATACATCAATCAAAATAAAGCTTTATATAAACGAAAAATATTTTTAAAATTTTAAGTCCAATGAATTATTCTATGCGATTCTAATACATGTTCATAAATTGGATTGACGCCAAAAAAATTTTAACTGCAAAAATGGTATTTAGAATAAAAAATTAAATCTTGAAAATTCTAGTAATTTATCTGACATGCGCCTGCATGAATTGTAAAACAAAAATAGCATTATTTTTATTCAAATAATAGTTAGTAAGTGTTGACGTTATTGGTTTAAATCATTATGCTATTTATGAAATATTCTTTTTCGTTTGTTATGGTTCATTTGTAGACTTTAAACACTTAAAAGTAATTTGTTATTTTTGAAAAATCTAGACCACTGCAGTTTCCCATTTAGCCTAATTGTGCAGGTAAAATGGAAAATACTATTAACGGAAAATGGGATAAAATTGAACATACAAAAAAACTGGTTTAATAAAAAAAATTATAAAATACGACACAAAGATAAAACTAAAATAATATATAATTACTATGCTCTTTATTCTTAATATGGCACAAAGAGAAGTATGACTAAAATAAATTATTTCTTTGTTAAATAATAACCTAATAATAACTAGTCAAATAATTCCAATAATGCTTATTATAAAAAAAGACACAGAAACTTAACGAAAACAAAAAATCGTGCGTTAATAGGCGGTATCTAAAAAAACGGGATATTCCAAATTAGCAATTTCCCATTTTACCTCAATCTCATATAAAACATTTAAACTAATCCTACTTTTTAATTGTTTCTCATTCAGCCAAAAACAACATGTTTCATGGTAGCCAAGACTATAAACTTTACAAATATCAACAGCAGAATATAATATCTTACCTTATTCAGTAGTCAATTCTTCAGCATTTAAATAAAAAGTTACAAGCGAAACACACAAAATTAAATAAAAAATTACTGCACGAGATAGTAACTATCTAATGACTGATTAAAAAAAAAACGGTCGATCCCAATAAACAAATCTAGCGATACAGCGCAAAGTTGCCATTTTTAGTTTGGTCAGGAGTGTCTGTATCCCATTTTACCTTACTATCACATTTTAAGTACACTTTTCCTACTTCCTTAAATTTTTTGGCCTTTACTCTCTCGCCATCCAATGATATTTTGATAGTATTAAATTTTTGTAAATATGAATATGTATTATAGACAAAATCCCGTATTTATATATTAATTAATAGAGGTAGTAAGTAAATTGAAAATTATTTACCGACAACGAACAGTTTGTTGCAGTGGGTGTATTAAAACATATTCGGGTATAAACCGATTTTGGGTTAAACAATTTTCAAAATTAACATAAATCATTTAAACTGAAGGCTATGTATACAATATGCATTAAACTTATTACCGTTATATTGACGGAATTATGCATAAATGTTATAACAAAATATTGAATGTATTCAAAAATAACAGCGAGGCTGGCAGAGGTGATTGATGGAACAAAATAAAATTTTGTGAAGGCGAGCAGATAGGCTTGCTAAAAGTCAAGTCAATATCGTTAAAAACATAAAAAACCAAAGGAAAAAGTTTGCCTTTTTTGTTTTTCCCCTCACGTATCACTAGATTTATTCTTTTATAGAAATAGAAATTCGTAGAAAACTTAAAATATAGCATATAACAAGATTATAACTCATACATGTAGCGTACTTAAAAAAAATAAAAGTACGAGTGTTAAACAATTAAGTATACACCGGAATATTGTTTTAACCATTTTATTGGTACAGTAATTAAAAGTTTGAAGACATCTACAAATCACCTCTATTATTTGAGTTTTTTCCCACTGATTCGAGAGTTTTTTAACTCCTTCATCAAAGAATGAAACTGGTCATGTCAGTAACTAATTGCGCATGAACGATTCTAAATTTTCGTCGTCCTTAAAGTGGAACCTAATAGTAGGGGGGCCGTGAAGATTTTGGGAACTAATTTTCTTTGTCAGCAAACATCCATAGAATTGTTCATTGATCAATTCTAAGTAAAATCTTTTATATGCACAGGGGGGGTTTCCGATGGGTACAGGCCCAAAATGCAAAATAAGTTATGTTATCTGTAAAGATGGCAAGTATTTCTGATACGTGAAAAACGATATGAAATGAGTGCCCTTATTTTCTTACTTCTGAAAGTTTATGAGATAATAGGTTTTATTATAACAAAGGCTTAAAATAACATCAGGCTGTTATTTAAAAACCTCAAAGCCTTGCCAGACTTATCCGATGCCCGTCAAGTTGACACCTTCGATTATGTTAATGTTTGTTAAACCCTTGTACAAATGAGGAGTGATTATCTGGCTTATTTTAAGACTAAGTTTCAATGCACTGCACATATGTCCTTAAACGCTTCGTGGCCGATTATTAATTTATTTTCATTTTTCGTTGATAGCTCCCGCAGTTTTTAAGATATTTAGCTTAAGCCTAAAACTTAAATTAGGCTACAGGGTATACGTCACTAGGAATGCCAAATAATAATTATAATTTAAAATAAAATATTTTTTCCGCGAGAATGCTCCTTTTTCACTTTTTCCTGAACCTGGAGCGTCATTGATAGAGTCTCAGATACAGAATAAATTTATTGCTTTATCTAGAAACTTTTCGGTATCTTGCAGCATCTGCGGCCATTAATGAGTAATAAATTAATTAACTATCTTTAGACTGGATCTTAGAGCTTTTCTGACGAGGCTTTCGTGATTGTAAATAACAGCCAGAATAATTTTCTCCATGACATTATAGTATAATTAACCATGTGAAAAAATTTAAAAACTAAGAAAATAAGTTTCTGATTTTCCAATTTTGAAGACGCCGAGAAGTGCATTTTCCAACTTTGTAAATCAGCCAGGGTTATTTTTAGTTATAGGATATTATAACATCAGTTTATACGTTTGGTTACAAGATTAGGAAAATAAGGGCACAAATCGGCCCAATTTTTGGATCCGAAAATTTTCAGTCAGGGATATTTTCCACCATTTTAGATGAGCCAAAGTACTTTTCTTATAATATTCATGATCTCTTCTTCCTAGTGTAAAAGATTTAGAACTAACAAACTAAGTCAAATCATATCATTTACTGACTTAGAAACTTTAACATTAATCAAACCAAAACTGTTGAAATGAGAAGTTATCTAACTTTTAAATTCGTAGTTCTTTAGTTTGCATTACTTTTTATCGATCACTGGTCACTAGACTTATAGCAAATGAAATAGTAGAAAAAATATTTGAGTTAAATAAAAATGGTTTTGATTCAAAGAAACATTTGCTTAAACAGATTAAAACAAATGTGTTGTTGAATTAAGGTCGTTATTTATTTGTGTCAAGCCTCCAAAGCAAACAAATTTTTCTTTTTTTAAGCAGATATTTATTTATAATAAATAAATTATTCATTTAACTTAACATGCATGCGATATTGTATCAAAGGCTCTTGGGTCTGAAGCAAAAATGGCAAGTATTTGTGACATCACAAAATTGATTGAAATTTGAATTGCACAATAATGCAATTATACCTCCATCAACCTCCAAAAATCAGTTTGATGCAAACAAATACTATACTACACTTTGATCTTTATACATGTATAAAGAAAAGATAAGTTTTTTTTGTTAAAAAATCCTATTTAACTTTTAACGAAAACATAATGTACCATCGAAATTTTATAGTTGCCTCTTTTACAATTACCTTGCATTGTTCATACCTTACTGGTAAAAATCGGTAGGCAACAGCGATAGCAATTTAATTTTGGTACACTGAAAAAAAAACCGATTTAATTATTAACAAATATTTGGTAAACCTGATTTTTGTTATGCTCATTAAAAAATATTAAAAGCAAATATCATTAATTATTGGTAACAAACAAACGTGGAATTTCGTACCCGTGAATTTAAAAATCAAACAAGTTTCGTGGCTAATCGGGCAAAAAGGAGTTTTTTTGTTTCCCCTATATTTTTCCGTGGGTAGCCTGAAAGCTAAACCTCACGGGGGTCCATGATCTAATGGACACCTAATAAGTGTTGACAGTTAAACGTTTCGTCCTTATGGGCCTCCTCAGAACACTGCTGGTCGATGTGACAAATCTTGCGAAGTTAATCAGACGGTTTTGTCTCTAATTAAATGTAATTAGTGAGCGAACTATAGCAAGAGGCGCCATCTACCGAGATACGAGAGAAACAAAAAAAACCAAAAGCAGGCGAAAGAAAACACTGCTATACAATATCGATCAATGAAAAGATCGAATGCAAATAAAAGAAAACAACTATAGTCCGTGACCTACGACAGCTCTTTGTCTTTCAGGCCGGATCAACACAGATTGCATTTTTACCCGTCTTCAAGACAGTGAGCGTCAATCAACGGAATTTTTAAGCCAAATAATAGTAACAAACGTGGAATTTCGTACCCGTGAATTTAAAAATCAAACAAGTTTCGTGGCTAATAGGGCAAAAAGAAGTTTTTTTGTTTCCCTTATATTTTTCCGTGGGTAGCCTGAAAGCTAAACCTCACGGGGGTCCAAGATCTAATGGACACCTAATAAGTGTTGACAGTTAACCGTTTCGTCCTTATGGGACTCCTCAGAACACTGCTGGTCGATGTGACAAATCTTGCGAAGTTAATCAGACGGTTTTGTCTCTAATTAAATGTAATTAGTGAGCGAACTATAGCAAGAGGCGCCATCTACCGAGATACGAGAGAAACAAAAAAACCAAAAGCAGGCGAAAGAAAACACTGCTATACAATATCGATCAATGAAAAGATCGAATGCAAATAAAAGAAAACAACTATAGTCCGTGACCTACGACAGCTCTTTGTCTTTCAGGCCGGATCAACACAGATTGCATTTTTACCCGTCTTCAAGACAGTGAGCGTCAATCAACGGAATTTTCAAGCCAAATAATACTAACAAACGTGGAATTTCGTACCCGTGAATTTAAAAATCAAACAAGTTTCGTGGCTAATCGGGCAAAAAGGACCTTTTTTAAAGTGTTTAGTTATAAATAATATTTCATTTGTTTCTTTAATAATTTGATTTTTTTAAAAATATTAATTGCCTATATTAACCATAACCAAAACACTCTTTCTTTTAAGGTAACAGAACGTCTTTGTTATTAATACTTCAAATTTCCCAAATATAAATATAATCTTAATATTGGCAAATATTTCTTTGTGTTTATTACAACAAACATTTTTTGTATAATGTTATGGCGTGATTTTGTTATTATAACGGTCTGAATTGGTTTCTATTAATTACCTCGTAAACTTCACAACAAATTTGGTTACTATTAACAAGCGATATTATCGAGAGCAATATAACTTTGTACCGTCTCGGCCACAGAACACCAGTCTCGGCTCGGGCCTTGTCGCGCGAGATCGTGACGTTTCGGTTGACATTTTGTAGGGCAGAGCGGGGCTAGTTGAGCCACTTTTTACATAAATGTAAATAAAAGCATTGCTATATTACTTACAGTTTTACAATTATAATATGTTTAAGGCAAATATTGGTTTTTAAAACTATGCATTCAAACTTAAAAAACACTTTTTTCTAGCATCCTTGCAAGCGGCCCAACTAACCCCACCCACGGAGTAAGTTAAGCCATACGATGGGGCAAGTTGGGCATGGTTGAATAATTATATGCAACATAAAATAACAGGAAATTCTTAGATTATTTTTATTGATAATAATAAAATACTAAATTTTAAATTTCTTAAAAAACAAACAATATAAAGTAACCTAATTCTTGCTCTAGTCTGATTCGGAATTACGGTTTTAGCAAAAATAAGTAAACCCTGCATCAGCAAAATGTTTCCTCTTCATCATCGCTGTCATCTTTCAGTGTCCTTTTCTGAGTAGTTTTCTAGGCTTCTTTTCCTTGAAGACATTTTTGGTTACAGATTTTTATTTTTTTTTACTTTTTTCACGTTCCAACTCTTCTTTAACCGTAGTTTCAGTTAGTATAGCTGTTGACCATTTTCTTCGGTTGATATTCTTGGTCTTTCTTTCGCCAGCTTTCGGAAAAGCACGAATTTTTAAAATTTCCCTAGATCGATTGGTAATAATAGATCACACAATTTTATGTCACCGGGTGTTTGCCTCAAATTTGAGTTGAAGGGTCTGTATGATGTCATAAATAAATAAATGGCGGCTTTTTTACTGTTTTTTCACAATTTTTGGCTTATAACTTCTGCCAATAACTTAGTTTTACAGAAAAACTAATCGTTTTTTGTTTGCAAGAGAACACCAATCAAGATACCGCGTGAACAAGTCCACATCTAGGGGGCCTAATTTCCATAAGAGGATAAAAAACAGATATAGCATATATTAATAAGGGACCGCAATATGCCCGATTCCAGTCGAATGCGTTTCAGCGTTGCCAAAGGTAACTTTGATAAAAAACTACAGGCGCAAGTCGTCGCAGTCTTCAAGAGGCGGACAATCTAAAACATTTGTTTAGGGCGAAAATTATTACATGACGTGATTTTTAGTCCATCATACGTACGCATGCTGATTTTAACCTTAAAATAAAAAAAAAATGTTTTTAGAAAATGTATGGGGTTAGCTGGGCCGGCACACCTACATACAAAATTGAGAGAGTCGGCAATCATGTTTGCGTAAATATTAGCATCGTTATAATTTCATTAAACTCTGTCTAAATATGTAAAGTTAACTATAAAAAACCGAATGGGGGCATGCAGATGTAATAAAACAATCTGTAAAATGTTTTCCGAAATAACAAAAAGTTACTTACGAGGTCCAAAAAAAAAATGCCTCTGTATTGAAATAGCGCGTATCAAAATAGCGCGCTCATTTGAGCGCGTGTTCAAAATAGCGCGTATCAAAATGGCGCGCGTTCAAAATAGCGCGTATCAAAATAGCGCGTGTTTAAAATAGCGTGTGTTCAAAATAGCGCGTCTAAAAATACCGCGTTTTGAAATATCGCCATTACAAACGTCGCTGTTACAAAATAGTTCGAGTAAGGGGTCTCTTTCTAACATATTTAAAAAAAAAACTTTCCTGACTTTTTTCCCGGGATCCTATAGGGTGTAACCAAACCGAACCGAACCGATTCAAACCGCACCGAACTGAAATGAACCGAACCAAACCGAAACATTTTTTCAAAAAATTATTTTCCTAAATTAGCTTCCCGATCCTTATTTTGGTAGGTTTCTATTCTGACCTGTGACTTGGTGACATTTTTTTTTGGTTGAAAAAGGTCAGAGAGTTACTGGAAAAAATGTTTGGGTTCGGTTCTGTCCGGTTCGGTTCGGTTTGGTTACACACCCTCTAGGATCCCGGAAAAGAAGCCAGGGAAGTTTTTTTTTTGAAAAAAATATGTTAGAAAGAGACCCCTTAGTCGAACTATATGAGTTGTGTTAAGTATAGCAAGCCATCGGTTTATTTAACGGTTAAGTAAGTATAACTTATCTGACCTTGCTCAAACTGTTTAGGTGAATATACCTAAGCAGATCTGATACGTGCTATTTATTACACGCGCTATTTTTAATACGCGCTATTTTGATACGCGCTATTCTGATCACGCGCTATTTTGATATGCGCTATTTTGAACACGCGCTATTTTGATACGCGCTATTCTGAAAACGCGCTGTTTTGAAAAGCGCTCTTTTGATACGCGCTATTTTGAAACGCGCTATTCCGTTACAGAGACAAAAAAAATAGGTCAAAATCTGTTCCTTGGAGATACACACATCACAGATTCTCACTGCGGACTAATGCATGAGCAAAGGCGACTTTGCAACGTGGGTGGCGCTGGCAGCTGACGTCTAATTGTCGAGTTAATAGGGGTTTCTCAACGTGCCCCTATGCCCAACGAGCCCCGCTCTCCCCTACGTGTCCCAGACCGTCGCAGCAACTCGCGGCTACAGACTAAAAAGTACTTTGGCTCCTTCGATTTCGAGGTTATGTTTTAATTGTTTTGTTTTGTTCAAATAGCCTGGAAGCATGGAATAAATAAATTTCTTCGATGGTGGAAGTGTTTGAATTCCTTTCGAGTTTTAAAAATTAGTATTAAAAATATTTGTCGTGTCGTTAGTTCGGTCAAATTTAGTTCAAAATAGCGCTAGTAACGAAATAGGGTGTCTTTCTAACATATTTTTTCAAAAAAAAAACTTCCCTGGCTTCTTTCGCGGGATCCTAGCGGGTGTGAAACAAAACCGAACCGAACGGAACGGAACTGAACCGAACCGGCATCCCAGAGGTTGTGAAACCAAACCGAACTAAACCGATTCGGTTAAATTCGGTTCGGTTCGGTTTTGTTTCACACCCGCTAGGATCCCGCGAAAGAAGTCAGGGAAGTTTTTTTTTGAAAAAATATGTTAGAAAGACACCCTATTTCGTTACTAGCGCTATTTTGAACTAAATTTGACCGAACTAACGACACGACAAATATTTTTAATACTAATTTTTAAAACTCGAAAGGAATTCAAACACTTCCACCATCGAAGAAATTTATTTATTCCATGCTTCCAGGCTATTTGAACAAAACAAAACAATTAAAACATAACCTCGAAATCGAAGGAGCCAAAGTACTTTTTAGTCTGTAGCCGCGAGTGTCGCAGCACAGAAGAGTCTTCTGAGCTCAAGTGACGATGACGTGCGCCGAAAAATGGCGTAAAGTGATCTGAACTAGTAGTTTCAAACATGTTTTTTACCAAAATGTTACCAGGCTCTTTATATTTTGTTAAAAAAAACCCAAAAAATTAAGTGCAAAGATATTGCAGAAGTTTAGAAACAATGGCCGAAATCTGCGATTAGTGCTTTTATGGGCTCAATGCGAGCTTTCATTGTATTGGGGCAGTACAAATTGGGTCGTCGACCTGTTTTGGATAATTTATTTGCTTAAAAAACGAGTAAGTTAGGATACTTTTTTCTTTCTAAAATGAAGCTGAGTATATTTTCAAGCATCTAGTTGCATTTTCATTTAAAACTAAACACTAGGATTTATGTTTATGCTGGGTTTTCTATGGTCAACAGACAGGCCAACATTTTTAAGCTGAATTTGTGTGGTTTGTAGTTTCTTTTTGAATGACTTTTAAAAATTGTCGGGTCGATTGCTTAGTACGTATCTTTGTGTGCTAAAACCATGTTGGATACACCCTCAGGCACACCAACACAAGGATCCAAGAAAAATGAATTGAACTGTCAACCTTTAAAAGTGGTCTTAAATTAAGCGGAATTTAGGCAGATAGGAAACTAACTGAGATGGTTAATGTTTTTCAGCTTTTGGTGGAACAAGCCCATTTAGGACTACCAAAGATCAATTACCAGTTATGAAACCATAGGACTGAGCATTCAACTAAATCTACTTACGATGTACATATGTCTATGGAAAACAATGGAAATTGATGGATGGTGTGCATCCCATATATGTAGGCCACTTTATTGGTCCCTGTGCAAGCTTACAATTGAACAATGTTCGGCTATGGACACTTACTTCCTTACCAAAGGTAGGTACCTACATATTTTTTCTTGTTTCATTGTACATTGATTCATATCAGATGCAGCAGACTTTCTAGCTAAGGCTCACTACCATGTAGGTATAATATGTATTGAAAATAGAATAGGCACTTTGTCTTTTTTTGTGTTTCATTCATTATTATTTATGGATAACAGCAGAAAGCCTGATAAATCTAGAATTACCTAAACTTGTGTGCATTTCTTGAAAAATCATAAAATTTGTTGTCCCAGCCACATTTAGGAAAAACCGAGGGGTAAACAGCTAACCCAAAATGTGTACACCGATTGTGATCCACAATCTTTTGCTAAGATTGTGTAAAGATTGTGAGGGATTGTGAGGGATTGTGGAGGACTGTGCAGCGGCGTAGCGTGCCTGAAGGGGCGGGGAGGGGGGCGACAGCCCATCACAAATCCTTGTGACCAAAAAAAAAAAAAAAGGTCATCATGTCTACTTTGCCGCCCTCTTAATTTACTGTTACCGGTCCTGGTACTTAATAACGATTAGGTCGCTTCGGGCACCAATGGGGCGCCAGTACCCTCGGGGCGGGGGGCGATGAACCACCCGCTTCCCCCCACGCTACGCCACTGGGACTGTGGAAAGATTGTGTGGGATTGTGAAGGACTGTGGTAAGATTGTGAGGGGTTGTGGTAAGATTGTGACACATTGTGAGTAATTGGGACAGACTGTAAAGATTGTGAAGGATTGTGGGAAGATTTGACAAAATTTTGTGTGCATCTCACATGGAACAAACGTGTGTATATTTCATTAACCAACCTTTCCAAAAAAAACAAAGATTACCAGCCACCATAAAAAAATTTGACTCCACTTTTATAATAAAATACAAATAAATATTTTTTATCAAAACAACTTGCTTTTTATTATTATTAAAATTCTCTTATTATTCTATACCTTATTCATTTCTATAGGGTTAATGGGAAAAAAGACACCAATTTTGATCACACAACTTTATTTCTTTTCGACGATCCATTTTCGTCTTCCTAAGGCTAAGGTGTGTAGCCTGAGGAAGACGAAGAAATACAGGTGTGTGATCAAAAGTGGTGTCCTTATTTCCATTAACCCTATAGAAATATACAGGGTGTTCATTTTAAAACTTCCCAACCAAGATTTCTCGAAAATGATTTTTTTTTTAGAAAAAGTAAAAACATGTCAATTAATTTATTAAGGAGGACACATTTTGGCTATCTTATAGTTTTTGTAGTACACACCCCCTTTGAAAAAATAAGTGAATATGTCAAAAACAAATTGATAGATTTTCAAAATTTGTACACCTTTGTAAAGATATTTAAGAAACCTTCAAAAAAAAGTGTCAATTGACCCACTTTCCATATTCAAAATATAGGGGTAAAATGTACTCCCCAAAGGGGATGTGTACTACAAAAATTTTAAGATAGCCAGAATGTGTCCTTAATAAATTAATTGACGTGTTTTTGCTTTTTTAAAAAAAAATCATTTTCGAGAAATCTGGGGTGGGAAGTTTTAAAATGAACACCCTGTATATTAAACAGAACGTGAAACCTACAAATACTTTATTAATGCAAAATAATTAAATATAATTACAGCTACTAATTATATAATAACCCATAATTAATTAATTTAATATTAAATAAGAATGATCCTTATAATAAATATACAGTATATTAATAATTACACTCACATATATTTTTAAATACCAACAATATATTAGTGCTTGATGTAGCTTTTTTTTAAATATTACCAGACGATTTTGTTTTTATTAACAAATATTTGTTTCAATTGTTGAAATTTCTGAATTGTTACATGCAAACAAATATCTAATAAGCCAAATATGGGCAACGCATTTGGTAACAGTTACAAAATGTTTGTTATTGTTACAAAATTCTTCTCTCAGTGTAGCGACATCTATAAATTTATCATAATAATAAAATGGTAATTGCACGGAAGAAGTTAAAACATATTTCCTCAAAACAAATCCATATTTACTTAACTTAAATGACAAGAAGAGGAAGGATTGAATCCCTTAAATCAACTAAGTCAACATTTTTGAACCTAGTATATTTATTTACAGTAACAAATTAAGTGCTCAAATTAGCTTAATGTTGGTTGAGTTAAATAAAGGTCTTTGTTACAGAATAGCGCCCTACAAAATAGCGCTGCTACAAAATGGCGCTTACAAAATAGCGTGCATCAAAATAGCGCCTTACAAAATAGCGCTGGTACAGAATAGCGCCTTACGCAATAGCGCTGCTACAAATTAGCGCGCATCAAAATAGCGCTGCTACAAAATAGCGCGCATCAAAAACGCGCTGCAGCAAAATATCGACATAAAAACAGCGAAATTAAAAAAAACATCATTAAAAACAGCAACTGTTTGACTAAGGGGTCTCTTTCTAACATATTTTTTCAAAAAAAAACTTCCCTGACTTCTTTCGCGGGATCTTAGCGGGTGTGAAACAAAACTGAACCGAACCAAACTGAACCGAATCGAGGTATCGGTTCGGTTCGGTTTGGTTTCACCCCCTCTAGGATCCCGGGAAAAAGTCAGGGAACTTTTTTTTTTTATATATGTTAGAATGAGGTTACCGGGATTGGTAAGTTATAAGACGCTATTTTGAAGCAGTGTCATTTTGATGCACGCTATTTTGTAGCAGCGCTATTTCGAAAGGCGCTATTTTGATGCGCGCTATTTTGTAGCAGCGCTATTTTGTAGCAGCATTATTTTGTGGCAGCGCTATTTAGAGGCAGCGCCATTTTGATGCACGCGATTTTGTAACAACGCTATTTTGTCAAGCGCTATTTTGTAGCAACGTTGTTTTGATGCGCGCTATTTTACAGCAACGCCATTTTGTTGGCGCTATTTTGATGCACGCTATTTTTTAGCAGCGCTATTTTGTAAGGCGCTATTCTGTAGCAGAGCCTAAATAAAGATATGTCAACCACACCACTTATTGGACTTTTCAAACATATTTTAATCAGTGTGTAGCCATGATTAACATATTTTCTCAAAGAGTCTACGTGGGCTTCTGGATGATTTCTGCTTAAATTTTGTTTTAAGTTGATCAGCCATGTTGTTCTTATGCTCCAATAAAAAAGATTTCGGCATAATTTTATGTTTCGGGAATATTTTTTCGCCTCCAATTTGTCAATTCACTTTCAAATTTAACAATCGCCACAACCAAAGAGGTAACTAAATATCTTTTTAACATTAAGGGCTATATTAAGAACTGAATTCTAGTTCTTTATTTTTAACATATTTTCTTTTTTTTTAATTTATATTTTTTGTTATGATTTCATTCCTTTTTTAAAGGATTTGGAAAAATATTTGAGTTTTAAAGTAGCAAAATATGCAAAATATTGTTCAAAACTTTTGCGATGTCGTATTCCAATAGCTTTTTAATTTTTATTTTGAAATGGATAAATTTCTATTTCTCTCAATTTGTGCATTAGTATAATTACAGTGTACACACAATTTAAGCATTAGTATAATCGTTGCATTGCAATTCCATGCCTGGTTGGTATGTGACGTTTAAAAATTTTTAATTTTTATATAAAGTATGGAAACGGAGTCATACTGGACATGACTGGGGGCGTGGGGGTAATTTTTATTAGATTATGATACTCATCTTAAAAAGAAAGAAAAGGGGGGAACTTTATAAACTTGTCTGTAATTTCTGTCAGTTTCCCAAAGCTTTCTATCATTTCTGGAAGTGGGCAATAAAATGCTTTAATAGTTATTTACCTAACAAATACGGAAAGTGATACTTTACCGCACGCGACGGCAGTTGGCCGAACGACGCGGAGCGGAGTTCGGTCAAGCCGTCAAGGGTGGTAAAGACATTTTCCGCATGTCAAATTAGGTGGAATTTAAATGTAAACAAATACTGAAGCTGTCTTATTGATGCGTTGCTAAGGTTTCAAAGTGGTTCGCGTGCGGTAAAGTAACTTTACCGCACAGTGTGCGGTAAAGTAATTACTTTACCGCCCGCGTGTAGATAAAAAATTTTACATGTATAAGGGAGGGCAGTAAAAATAAAATTTTGGTGCTTTTTATTTTTTTTCCTATAGTTCCTACCAGTCCGCCAGCGCAGCTCTTTAGCATTTCTGGAAGTAGGCAATGTTACTTTTATATAACTTTACATGTATAGTGGAGGGAAGTAAATTAAAATTTTAGAGTTTTTAATTTTTTCTTAGTTCCTATCGGCCTGCCAAAGCTTAGCTATCTAGCGTTTCTGGAAGTGGGCAACGTTAATTTTATATGACTTTACATGTATAGCTGAGGGAAGTAAATAAAAATGTTTGGGTTTTTTAATTTTTTCCAAGGGTTTCGCCTACAAGTCTGCTAAGTTTTAGCTTTGTAACATATCTGGAAGTACAGTAGAATTTTTAGGATCTATTCATGAGTGAGTGAGTGGCAAATCCGACGTTTTTCAAAATTCCGCTTTACTACTTTATGGAAGTCCATGAAACTTGGAGGGATTGTTAGATCTATGCGAAGTTTGAGTTTCGTAGCTCAATCTGAAGTAGTTAGAGATAGGTCAAATATATGGGCTGAAATGTTTCAAGAAAACGTGGTACAGCACTTTGCGACAACTTAGCGGGGCACTCTGCGCCCCCAGACCATTTTTGACAATGTTCTATTATTTTTCAAAAGTAATTTGTCAATTTAAAAATTAAGAAGAAACTATAAGTATAGCTTCGTTCGGTATTTGCATCACAGACGTGACGGATTTTTGGTCACGTGATTACAGATGAGTCTGAACAAATTGGAATTAACGAACGATCCACATCAAATCGATCAAATTTTTATAAATGGTTATAACCTCAAATATAACCAAAAATATTATGTACATATTGCAACTCACGCGAAATTTATATAATTTGTTGTCTTCAACATCAAATAATTCGATTTCAATCTTTTTACATAAAAAATTATTTATGTAAACAAAACAAATACACAACATACGTCACAATCTCAGATTAATCTGTTTCGTCGATCAAAATGTACGGAGCGACCAGATTTACGTCTGACTAGTCTGAGCAGAATTACCGAACGATTCAGATCTACCTCCCCTAGATCTAGATGGAATTAACGAACGGTTCCGATCAAAAAGATTAATCCGACGTAAATACCGAACGCAGCTTCAAATAATATGTATACAAGGTGCATATCGCCCAAAATAGATTATGCATGAAAGAGAGCGCAATATGAGTTGCAAACCTCTAGGGTAGAGACACTATATGTATGACAAATTTTAAAGAAATAGAGACGCGACAAAATCTTTAAAGTCAAATTTATTTAGGTTAAAAATCAAAGGATGAAAATATCGGTCCTCTTTACTCTAGCGATATTTAGAGAAAGACGTCCTGTTAATTCAAAAGCGCCGGAAAATAAAAATAAACGATTTTTAACAAAACCTATACAGGGAGTGCGGACAAACGTATTTGTTTATATGTTGCATGATGATTAATGACACTCACCTCTGACAATTTAAATTATTTTAGTAAAACAAAAAATGTTAATTTCGGTAACTTTGATGGGCTTTTCGCGCCTCTCCTTTGTAAAAATATGTCATACATAGAGGGTCTCTACTCTTGGGTAACACATCAGTCATATGTATCAAGGCCCTTTAAGCCCTACTATAAAGTTCAGTATTATGACACTGACTCTGTCATTTAAAAAGCATCATACATCTTTCTTAAGAAAGACGTCGGAATCACGTCGCCTTTTCGATAATAAAAATTCAGATCCAACGGAAAAATTTAATGCATTTTAATGGGCTTTTACAAGAGTTACTTTCGTCTGGGGATATACATATACATATAAATCTACATGTACCTTGTGACTATAAAATCAAATTATATTTCAGAAAATATGAAAAAAAGCCCCTAAGGCAAACTGCCCTAATTTCATCACCTTAAGAGGCTCTTTTTAGCTTTTCTTCCTTTAAATTCTTCTTACTAGTTAATGTACATATAAATTGGGAAAAAAATTAAATGCCTTGTACCGATACCTAAACCTAATTTATTTTAAATTAAAAATATTTTTGTTCAATTTTTCGTCGCATGTTCTAGCTTTGTCATTTTTTTTTATTTTAAGATTTTTTATTTTAAATGGCCGCCGAATATCTGGCAGCCTCTCCGAGGAGAGACATAGAAGTACACGGAGAGGAAGTAATCATCGAAAAAGAAATGATAAAAAATAGTATTAAAAAGCTTAAATCCGGAAAAGCTAGCGGACCTGGAGGAACATATGCTGAAATGCTCAAATATGGATCAGAGAAACTAATCGAAAATCTCACATATATTATCAATCAATGCATAAACGGACATCCAGTACCTGATGATTGGAAAATTGCATTCATATCCTCAATACATAAAAAAGGAAACAAGCTGGATTGCAACAATTACAGAGGAATTTCTGTAACCAGTACTCTAAGTAGATTGTACGGTAGGATTCTTAGAGATCTAATAGAGAAGGATTTTCATGAACAAGAAGAAGAAGAGCAAAGTGGGTTTCGTGCAGGCAGATCTTGTAGTGATAATGTTTTTTGTCTTAAACAAGTAATTGAGAAAAGGAGCGCCAGAAATATAGAGACTCATGTTACCTTTGTGGACCTACAAAAAGCATATGATACCGTTCCAGTAGAAAAACTATGGACAGTGCTAGAGCAGACTAATATCAATCATACATACATAAAAGCGATAAAAGAACTATAGAAAGGGTCAAAATCTAAAATTAAAATTGGAAATCGACTTTCAAAAGAATTCCTGGTAACAAAAGGCTTAAGACAGGGATGTTGTATTTCTCCAACTCTTTTTAAAATATATATCGCAGTAGCTCTAAAAAACTGGAAACGAAAAGTGCACGGCATGGGAATACAACTTAACGACCGATTTACCATATACACACTACAGTTTGCTGACGACCAAGTAATTGTTGCTAATAATAAAGAGGACATGGAGTATATGATGAGAAAGTTAATGGAAGAATACCAAAAGTGGGGATTAACAGTGAACGTGGACAAGACACAGTACTTATGTATTGGAAACGAATCCAGTGAGTTAGAACTAGACAATGGACAAGTAATATCTCCATGCAGGAATAGACTGTAAAGAACTGGAAAAAAGAATAGTAAAAGCAAAAAAGGTTATTGGATGTCTTAACAGTACTTTATGGAGCAGAGAGATAAAAAAGAATGTAAAATTTAACATATATGAAACAATGGTGAAAAGCACGCTGTTGTATGGAATAGAGACTTGTCGCGTAGCAGAAAAATACAAAACAAAAATGGAAAGTGTCGAAATGGATGCAATAAGAAGATCAATGAGAATATCTAGAACAGATCACATAAGAAATGAGATCATAAAAGAAAGAATGGGAATCGAAGGGAGCATAACGGATGACATCACTAAAAGACAACTAATATGGTACGGCCATGTACAACGGATGAACGACGAAAGATTACCAAAGCAGGTCCTAGAATGGCAACCAATAGGGCGCAGAAAAAGAGGGCGTCCTAAACTAGAATGGCAACAGTCAATCCAAAGATCAATGAGTCAAAAAAATCTGACAGAAGATGATTGTCAGAATCGAAGGAGGTGTAGAATAGGCGTCGGACAACGTAGAAAAACGTTCTAAACCGACTAAATAAAAAAAAAAATTAATGGCCGAGAGCGATTTTCCAGAGATAATTTTTGAATTAAAAAAAAAACATAATTTGTGAGTGCCGATGGCTAAGTTTAAAAAATATAAAAAATAGAAGATCATCACGAGCCATGTTTTAATTCTAAATAAAACATCTACATCTGGGTTCACTTGGCTTTACCAAACATTCTAATAACTTATTTATTTGAAAAAAATATACCGGGTTACTTAATTGTTATATGCATTATGCAAAAGTAAATAGTTTTTGAGATATTTAAATTTTTCTGTTTTTCTTTAAAAGGTACATTTTAAGATTGTAAAACCAGTGGTGGCTCGTGAGGTGTGGCTCGTGAGGTAGTGCCACGTAGCCATGGCACTACCGGATTTTTCTGCAAAACAAGTTTCTTTATTTTTAAAACCTCTTTATTGGTTTTTATTTTATGCATTTCTTTCAATCACACATTCCCTTTGCCACCCACGCAGGATCATTTCGTATAAAGCAAAAAAAAAGCATTTCGTTTTTCACAACCGCACAACCAGTTTTCAGCATCGTATAATTTTTTATTACTAAAATTTTGGTTAATTTTTAGGATTTTTAGATCCGGTCTATGTGGCCCTAAAGATTTTCTATGTAATCGAAGTTCATATGTCAACGTATTTAAATGTTTACAGTTAATTATATAATCGGCGGTATTTATTTCCATTTTGAAAACAAATAAAAATAAACAATGGACACGCGACCGGCAAGGCTTTTAACTACTGACCCTGACGTACACTTCGCAAAGGATAGAACCGGCAACACGTAGGAAGGGCAACGAATGGTTTGGCACAATAAATATTGCCGACGTCAACAAAAAAATACACCGCTGAAAAACGGGTGAAATTGAAGTCTTGTCCGGTGCGGTGTTGCCGGCTTGTAATTATTTACGCTAAAAAAATTTCTCCAGTTAACTACAAACAAAAAAAAAGAACTAACAGAACATGTCGTAAGGAAAGATTTAACTTTTTTTAAATAAATCAATTAGAAATACTGGTTGTTGTCTAGTTTTGGGAAGGCACTGCCCCGTTGCCCTCCCTGTAGCAGCCGCCACTGGTTGCTAGCAGTTGGCGTTGCTGCGGAAAGGACAGTCATATAATCCAATTAAAATTAGCCACCGGGGAGCCGTGTATGGCTGTTATCTACCTAAGTTACGGCCATTAATAATTTACACATTTAATACTGGGATAACGGTCCTAGGAATTCGATGGCTTCTCAACCACTAAACTTTTAAAAGCAACAAACTCAGTGAATCCATGTAAGCGAATTTCTAGAAAAAAATATAATTTTTTAGGGTAGGGGCAATTCGCCGCGAACGATTTGCCGCGGGCCGATTCGCCGCAACCGATTTGCCGTGGTCCAATTTGCCGCGGGGGCAATTCACCACGAGAATTTTTGTTTAATTTTTATTTTAATCTAACATAACTTATTTGGTCTTAAATTATAACCGGAGTGTTATAATTTAAGACCAAATAAATGGAAAATCAATTTTAAACCTAAAAGAAATTTTTTAGGAAAAAAATGCTTTTTTACTAGTTTTTTAAAAAACAATTAAAAAGAAATTATTTTACAAAAATTTATTTTGAAAATAATACTTTTTTAAAGAGAAAGTTTTTTTAAATACTTAAAAATAACTAAAAAAAACATCTTATATCTTAATCTTTTAGAAAAAATTAATAATATAAATAAAAATAAGATTACTACACAAACATTAAAATAAAAATTTAAAAAATTCTCGAGGCGAATTGTCCCACAGCAAATGAGCCAGCGGCGAATTATCTCCGCGGCGAAACGGCCCGCGTCGAATTGTCCCATTCTCAGTTATTTAATATCCCACAGTCTTTTTAACCTCGTAGTAAACAATTAAAGGGGCCTACTTACCAGCTTATTTGTAGAGGCAATGTAGGGTTTCTGTATGTAACAGATATCGGCAAACATTGATCACATGTAGGGACGCTTAATTGCTCCTGCAAATTAGCTGGTGAGTAGGCCGCTTTAGGAATATACCGATTTTTTAGAATGTCTTTACAAACATGTAAAAATTTAGAAAGTCTCTCGATTTAATTTTGAGATATTGGCCTGGAAAATTACCTTAGACCGAAAAAAAAAGTTTTTTATGTAAATTTCTAAGATAAAATTAAAAATTCCCCAAACACATCGACCTCTTTTTTATCAACGAAACTTCGCAGATTTTTTAGTCTTATTTCTTATTTTATTACATTTTATCTTTTTATTGCTTTATGGTAATTTGAAAATTTGGAGGAAAAAATCTCAGATACGAATCAATGGATTTTTTGAAATTTATACTAGTTGTGAGGACAATTAAGAGACCTCTAAAACACGATAGGTTATCATTTGACCCACTTTCACAGTTCACCCTTTAAAGGGGGTGCATCCATCAAACATTCCCAAAAATACCTCTGTTACCTTTTGCTTGAAACACCCTGTACAAATACAAATATAAATTTAAAAACTGCTGTAATTCTCGAATTGTTTTTTTTTTCATTTCAGCCTTATTCCACCCCTTGCAAACCACCCTGCTCTAAAAAACCAACGATCTTATCCACGGGTATCGAAGGAATTTATGTTTGTTTATGTGCCAAATTTGGCTAAAATTGATTAATCGGTTTTTGAGTCACCGTGTAACAGACAGACAGATATGAAATAACCAGGCTAACCAGACGTTTACAAGGTTTGGTAGTTTGGTCTTTTTTTCCTTTCGTTCCTTCGTTTTTTGATCAAAAAAATTTAAAAAAAAAACAATGACGATCCCCATAGCTTTTCATGTCTGTTAGAATTAAAACGGTATTAAGATACATTCAAAATATGTCAATTTTTAAAAAAATTATCGTTTTTTAAGAAAAATAATTGTCCTGATGAAGAAGTAGTCTCTAAAACATCTCTCGTACTAGTAGTCTTTAAACCTGTAACCACAAAGTCAAAGAGACAGAGGGATAACAAAAAAAAAACCAAAAAGCTATTATTGTCTTGTTGTAAAACGTAATTTGCTCTTTAAAATGTTTTCTAAAAGTTGTTTGTTTATTTTGCTGACGGCAAGCTTATTTTAATTTTCTCTTGAAATAAACTGATTCTGGCCGACGCAATATCTACAGGCGCAGATCTATGGGGGCGCGCCGCCGTATTTTTCATTTGCAATTTTGTTTATTAAACGCTTTATTTTTGTTTTTGTTTAAAATCTTATCAGAGCTTTTTTAACTACTTTCCGATTAGCTACAGATTTAATACACAAAAAATTTAAAATGGCGACCAAATTTGGCGGAGCTTTTATTTATAAACCGATTTGTATCAAATTTTAAACAATATGCACATCAAATTCAGCGGCCTTACTCACCCCAAAAGGCCACATTTATTACATATCGGTTCATAAATGCAAAAACCGCCATTTTGAACTCTCCTTGGACACCCTAAACTTTTAAATTTCAAGAATGCATATCGGTTCATATGCGGAACTCTACACAGTGAGCCTCAATGAAATATAGGTTACATAAAAATGGTTCCAAAAACTATTTGCATATTTTGAATATGGACGCTTTCCTGAGTTCAGAGCCATATTCATATAAATCCTAGCTGATCCTCTTCTCGAAAATTTATCAATTTTTTGCCATTTTTCTAGTTAGCCTAGGCGCTGGTTTCTGTCACGTGTGGCCTAATATGTGCGCTCAGTTTGACTGCGGGGCATTGTTAAGCACCCATAGGGGTATAAAAAAAAGTTGGGTCACGTGGTCGAACTCATGGTCGTTTGGCCGCCATCTTTGAAAATGGCCGCCAAATTTGATAGATTTTTTTAGCATATCTCCCTACCGAGTCGTCTGATTTTAGTTTTTTTAAAGCTTATTATACTCCTTTTTTAAAGACACACTAAATTTTGTCATTAGACATTTTTTGATAAATCAAGTAGTTCTTGAGATATATCAAGTTATTAGTATTTCCGCTCGCAAAAGAATTAAAATAATACCCATGCTCATTTTATTGTAGCTTCAATATTATTGACATTTGCTTTTTTTTGTAACATAGAAGGCTTTAAACTTTTCACAGAAGAGGATATTGACTTTATGTTTTTAAAGTTCGATGGATGGTACCCCTAAAGACTGCCTTAAAAAGGGTGGTTTCTAAAACCGTTCGTAAGATTATAGAAAAACTGAATTGGCAGCGAGACGATGCATCCTAGCGAAAAACGTTAAGAATAATTTTTTATAGTACTTTTAATTCCGCTTCTTCTGATCATTGTCATATCTTTTACAATTTTTAAGAAAAAAATCGATTTTGGAGCGAAAACATGAAATTTTTACAAAATTCTATATTTTAGCTGGCTTTTCCAGCTAACTATCAAAGCTAGGATGCTAAGTGATACATCAAAAGAAGCGGAAATAAAAGTACTACAAAAAATTAATTTATGGTTTTTTGCTAGAATGCATCGTTTCGCTGTAAATTCATTTATTCTATAATCTTGAGAACAGTGTTAGAAACCACCCTCTTTAAGGCAGTCTTTAGGGGTACCATCCATCGAACTTTAAAAACATAAAGTCAATATCCTCTTCTGTGAAAGGTTTAAAGCTTTCTATGTAACAAAAAAAAAGCAAATGTGAATAATATTGTAGCTACAATAAAATGAGCATCATATGTATTATTTTAATTCTTTTGCGAGCGGAAATACTAATAATCTTGGTATATCTCAAAAACAACTTGATTTATCAAAAAATATGTAATAACTAAATTTGTCTTTAAAAAAGGAGTTAAACAGGTTTAAAGAAATTAAAATCGGACCACTGAATAGGGAGATACGCTAAAACAAAAAATCTTTCAATTTGGCGGCCATTTTCAAAGATGGCGGCCAAACAACCATGAGTTCGACCACGTGACCAAACTTTTTTTATGCTACTATGGGTGCTTAACAAAGCCCCGTAGTGAAACTGAGCGCACATATTAGGTCACACGTGACAGGAGCCAGCGCCTAGAATAACTAGAAAAATGTCAAAAATTTCGAGAAGAGGATCAGCTAGGATTTATATGAATATGGCTCTGAAGTCAGGAAATAGTCCATATTCAAAATGTGTTATTAGTTTTTGGAACCATTTTTATGTAACCTATACTTCATTCAGGCACACTGTGTCTAAACACCTCAAAATTGAAAACTGAAACGATGGCGACCGGCGGCATGTTGTCACGGCGGCAAATCAGGTCGACAGCGAGTTGTGCCGGCGGAGAATTGGGTCGGCACCGGCACGAGTTAGTCCGGAAGCAAATTAGCAGCGGTACGTAGGTAGCGGCGAATTGTCCTATTCTCGCTGGTCACTATGCAAATCGCGCAAAATTTCATTCTGGTTTGATATTGATTGACAAAAGTATCCTTTTTATGAATCTCGACTAAAACATTTACACCAGTATTTACTAAGATCTTAAAACTTAGCAGTTAGACCAAGGTCTACTACTAAAGTCTATGAAATTGATACAGACTGGTTTAAGTGTATTTTTTTAATACTAACAGGTCAAATTACTACAAAAATCTGGTTTACGCTAAGGTGCAATAGCACAATAAGCATTTATCAGTAAGTTTTAACTTACAAAAATTCAAATTACCTTAAAAATTCAGAAAAATCGCATGCATTTTTTCTAACGAACTGTCATTTTTTGGAAATTTAGTCTGTGCAGTCAACGAACAACGAAAAAAGGTGCTATATTGTAAGGTATTTATGAACAATTATATAAATATTAAAAACTATTACATTTAAGGCAAAAAAATTAGTTAAACCTTTAACCAAAATCTAGACAGAGTTTTAAGGACTTGCTGTTTTAAGGAATGGTGGTGTTAAAGTTTTTTTTCCCGAAACAATTAAACATTTAAAACACCCAGACATACAGTAGAATTGGTATCACAATAAACAAGTTAATATCAGTGGAACTTCTCTCTTAGTGAGATAGCACAGGCGTAACGCCATAAGCATATTTAATAGTTTAAATCCCGAATGGAATATTTATTGTAGTTTCCTTAAAGCTTAACATTTTAAATGTTGGCGTTTTAGAACAAAAGCTTAATGGAAAAAAACGATTATTATTAACAATTTAGATAATAAATAAAGCTTTTTACATTATCGCCAGGTTTAATTGATAACAGCAACAATGTTAATACGTTTATATATTAAATAGATGAAATGGATTTCAATAATTTCTTGATTTAAAAATTTTCGATACCTGTTGAGTTATTAATGCCATGTCAAAACCCCTTTCAGAAGTCGTAGATCTTTTCGCCTCCCTTAAGGGCATTTCCAAACAGTATGTCGTAACACAACTAGTGAAAGCTCATAACTAATCACTGTTGTCTTGCTAGTGTTCTTAGGGTAAGTATCCTTTTTATGAATCTCGACTAAAACATTTACACCAGTATTTACTAAGATCTTAAAACTTAGCACTTAGACCAAGGTCTACTACTAAAGCCTATGAAATTGATACAGACTGGTTTAAGTGTATTATTTTAATACTAACAGGTCAAATTACTACAAAAATCTGGTTTACGCTAAGGTGCAATAGCACAATAAGCATTTCTCAGTAAGTTTTAACTTACAAAAATTCAAATTAACTTAAAAATTCAGAAAAATCGCATACATTTTTTTTAACGAACTGTCATTTTTTGGAAATTTAGTTTGTGCAGTCAACGAACAACGAAAATCGTGCTATATTGTAAGGTATTTATAAACAATTAAATAAATATTAAAAACTATTACATTTAAGGCAAAAAAATTAGTTAAAGCTTTAACCAAAATCTAGACAGTAAGGACTTGCTGCTATAAGGAATGGTGGTGTTAAAGTTTTTTTCCCGAAACAATTAAACATTTAAAACACCCAGACATACAGTAGAATGGGTATCACAATAAACAAGTTAATATCAGTGGAACTTCTCTCTTAGTGAGATATCACAGGCGTAACGCCATAAGCATATTTAATAGTTTAAATCCCGAATGGAATATTTATTGTAGTTTCCTTAAGGCTTAACATTTTAAATGTGGGCGTTTTAGAACTAAAAAGCTTAATGGAAAAAAAACGATTAATATTAACAATTTAGATAATAAAGAAAGCTTTTTACATTATCACCAGGTTTAATTGATAACAGCAACAATGTTAATAAGTTTATATATTAAATGGATGAAATGGATTTCAATAATTTCTTGATTTGAAAATTTTCGATACCTATTGAGTTATTAATGCCATGTCAAAACTCCTTTCAGAAGTCGTAGATCTTTTCGCCTCCCTTAAGGGCATTTCCAAACAGTATCTCGTAATACAACTAGTGAAGCCTCATAACTAATCACTGTTGTCTTGCCAGTGTTCTTATCCTTCTACTTAAAAACAAGTACAGAGGACCTAGATTGTGCAGTGTTGTCCTATGATGTGCAAACTTTCAATTCTATAAGTGTTCAAGTGAGTTTTCGTAGCACCTGAACCTTTTTTATCTACTCTTCCCAATTTGCGTTTGTAACAGTGGCATAGTTACACGGGGCAAAGTAGAACATATAGAAAAATGCTTCCAGTATACTTACTTTATTTCGCAATCGTATTAAACGGTTTTTATTGCAAAGAAAAAAATATTCATTTTAAAAACCGCTTTAAATAAATTCGTTTTCTGCTCAAAAATAAAATGACTGTTCTCCCTCAAAGCAGCCCTATCAAGAAGAATTCTGAAAGAGCGCCCGTTGATGCGTTTAAGGCATGCTTTTAAATAAAACCTGATTAATTTCATGCTTGAGGTTTAAAATAGGGGTTTAATCTTGCTGGATTTCAAATTAAGTATTTTAAATTCGTTTTTGTTTACATTTCGATAGAAAATTAAACTTTTTATCCGCATTAAAATTTAGTCCATTTAAATCTCGAAAGTAGTTACGACTAATGAAGGCCAACTAAATAGAAATACAGAGATAAGATAAGATTTAGAATGACAAACACACCTTTGCAGCAGTGTTATAGGAGGCTGAGAAAGTGACCTCTTTCGTTACATCTGTAAAACACACAGACAAAAGAGTGTCCAGCACTAAACTTTTGCAGAACAAAAAAGCTTCGGAGAAGGCAATGAATTATATACAAAGTAACTGGAATGGTCACGGCTATACATTACGTATATGGGATACTGAGGCAAAAATTTTAAGTTTTTTAGAGTAAGAACATACATGAATGGTAACCATTGCAACCTTTCTCTCTCTAGTTCTATCCACCGGTGGTATTCTGTGAATTTAATACTTTAAAGATATTGTAATTTTTGATGTGTCATTAAAGTACTTGTCAGTGTTTGTCAGTATTTTTTTGAAATTATTTTTGTTCAACAAAAATGTAGAAACAAATTTTGTAGAAGTAAAAAGCCAGTTTTCTTTTTAAAGTAAAAAGCTTTAATTATTTAATAAACTTTATTAGTACCTAATCGCAGTAAAAATCCAGTTGTAGATTAAAAATCAAACGTCCGCGAACTTTCAGAACCACAGAATATCATCGGAGAGTCGAAGTAAAAAATGAAAGGTAGGACCTTCTGCGCAGCGTGCTATTTCTACACTCTGCATATATGTATGGGCCTATCCAGTTATATAATTAGAGCAGAGATCATTGGGTGGAGGCAGACTGTCGGAAAAATTCGAGGTTTGGTTCGGTTCCAATCGGTTCCAGATCATAAGTAAGAGATAAAATAAGCGAAGCAGGTGCAGTGCCAGCATTTCCAAAACGTAACCTCAATTTACATGCTAAATTGAAAAATATTACTATTAAACTAAAGTGTAAAAACAATTTTATTTTAATAAAATTTGCTATTAGCAGTCGCATAGATATTATGTTCGTTGCGAACGGGCACTCGCACATTCTTATCATTTGGTAAAAGCAAAAACAAGTGCTTAACTGTTAACTGCAGTAGTTAAACAGAGACAAGAATAATAATCAAAAACTAACGTTAAGAAATCGAATGATATGATGAACATATCTTTGGAGCAGAGGAGGGCCAGTATGAGAAAGTGTCCTCTTTCAATTAAATGAAAAACACTCACTAAGTAAAGAAATCTATTATTACATTGGAGTGTCCAGCACTTCTGTAGAACAAGAAACCCCCTAGAGGAAATTGCTACCAAAGAGGTCTACTATCAGAAAACCGTAACACAAGGGCTATTGGTTATTACGATATTTTCAACTCAACCTGCTAAATAAGAAAAACATACAGGAAGAGATACAATAAGCTAAACAGTTGCAGTCCCAGGGTCTCCAAAATCTTGGTGACAAATCGTTAAAGTGCCTCAGATGTAGAGACCTTTTTGGAACATTGTTGGTGTAAAATTTAAAAAAAATACTACTATTAAACTAAACTGTAAAAATGGTTTTATTTTAATAAATTTTTCCATTAAAAATTGCATCGCTATTATCGTTGTTTCCAACTGGCACTCGCACATTCTTTCCATTTGGTAAAAGCGAAACAATGTGTTAAACTGTTCGTCCAGCGGCAATAGTGTCATTACCCGACCGTAATATTGGGCCATAATTTTTAAAGCCCTGGTGCACATAGTTGATACCACTATTTTTAGACCATAGAATTGTTTTCAACAAATTGATAAAAAAACTATCAATTATAAATTAGTAGTTATTTATCCAACATCTGATAACTATGACAATCATTGTTTATGTAATTTCAGACAAGAAAACTGTCAAATAGCACACTAGTGTGTTATGAACCATAAATCACTAGTCAATTATGGTGATTCTAATGTTGAATCCAGTGTTATTTTTTCCTCGCAAAATTCGTGTTTCTTTAATGTTGACGTTTTAATTAAAAAATCGATGGCCAAATGAAACATTAAGTATTTTTCTGTGCATCATGTCCTGCTCTATCTGATAATAGCATTTTTAAGAGGTTAAAAATAGCACAGTGAGGTAAAATCTGCAGATCACTCTCGTTATCAATACCTGAGGTTCCCATTTAACCCCATCGAAAACCAACGTGTTTAAAAAAATGACACAGCAATATACTGGTATATTGACGGCAGAAAAATTTATTTAAGAATTAATAGTCTTCAAGACGCAGTCACCCAAGTTCACAATTATTGGACCACAAAATGGTGAATAAAGTTAAATGATACCAAGTCAACCAAGAAAAGCTTGAGATATGGTACACAAAAATGAAGTTCAAAGAAAATTGCTAATTATTCTTATAGACTAGATTGTAATTGTAGAAAATGTAAATTAAGATGTAGGTGATGAAATTTTTAAACACATCTGCAAGACATTTTTCAACAGAAAATAAAAATTGAAAGGCTATGTTAAATCTATCACAGCCGTTTTACCGACTTTGCTGTTGATGGCATTAAATTAAAGCTAATAATCGGAAGACAAATGTTACTAGTAAAAAATAATATGTTTTAATAATCATAAAGCGTCCCAAAAGGCAATTATTCCATTGGAAACTGTCATCCACAAACCGATGCGAGGATCTATCAGACAAATTTATGAACGAGCCCTATAAATAGTTGTTAGGTGTGACTCTAATTACACTTAATTACGTGTCTTAAGATGAATATCGGGATTCCTTCTACGAACGCACTGAACCGATCTATTGGGAATTGTTTTATCTTGACCCGTAGCATAATGCCGAATTACCTAAATTCCTGTTACCTGTTCGAGAAATCTATTGCTATTCGGATCAGTTTAATTGATTTTGACGATGCAAACATAAGCCCACTAATGGGTCGTAGTGGATGTTTAGGTGAATTAAAAGTAAATTTGTTATGGCGCTAGCGCAGTTATTAATTGCGGCAACAAATAATCTGAACAAATGTTACAAAAATAAATGAATTTGAAGGTTACAAAATCACTTAAGGTAGCTTAATCCCCCAGTTAATTGAAATATACAAAAGAAAACATATAAATAAAAATCAAGAAAGAAAATTTATAGACCAAATGTAAAAAGTATACAGGGTGTCTCATTAGGTATAGCAGCCGAGGTTATTTTAGAAACTACTACAGCTTAGTCTTCGGTATTTTGTTTAAATAACAATACCTGTATAAGTGCTGGTAATTGCTAAAATATGCAAATGCCATTTACATATAAAAAACATGTTTACCCGAAAATAGGGTGACGAGGTATTTTAACCACTGGTCACTTGCATAAAAGAAAAATAACATTACCATAAGTCCTATCGGCATCGCTATTTTTAAAGCTTTTTAGCGTGATTTCCAAGCGAAATTATGTTTAAATATACGAAAAAACTCCTACAAAACTGCTAACCACTGCGCTAAAATACAGTCAACTCAAAGTTCTGAGGCCCAAACATTAAATAGATGCTATTTTTTACCCCTAGCGTGGATGTTCAGAGAAATATGTACTTCAGATGCGAACATTAGAAATTCTTAGAAAAATAATTAACGAAATGGAATTAGTTGTCAGTTATAAGTAAAAACCGTGACCATATGACCTCCAAGCAATCCAAAGTTGCCAAATGGTGGGACGAACATAAAAATGCGAAGAAATTAATGAGAGTAGTTTTAATGGTTCTAAACTACAACTGCATCCAAGATAAGAGTGAAAAGGTACAAGAAGAGAAAAATATATATCTAGTTGTTCTTCATTTGCTTTCGTAAGGAACTGATTTAACTCACGTACGCTTCCGGGCCACATGAGAGTCCCACGAGACGAGCAAGCGGATGAACTCACAAAAAAATCAAACGCCCAACAGGCGACGGCATAGTCTCTTAGAAGAGGCGCGGAGCCAGTTCAGGGCATGACCAAAAGCAGAGCGGACTTAATAACGATTGCACGATGCAGTAACGAACTCCTGGAAAACAGAAAGAGGTTGCAGACAGACTAGATAATTCCTAGACCAAAAGCAACCAGACTTACATGGTTGCTTGGACCGTCATGAAAAGACGTTGGGCTGCTGATGGGTGTTCTAACTTGATAAAGCCTATTGAGGAAGCAGTACAGAAGTCGAGAAAACCCTCACCTGCCCAGCCTGTGGAGAGAAAGAACAGATATCAAGGCACCTTGTGGCAAAATGTGGCCTACGCAAGGATAAGACAACAGGCATTTGGGGCACCAACCCTGAGCGAGGAAGAGCTGCACTTGCTCAAATGGGTTGACATACTGGACTTTACAGGAAGTGGGAGCCGAGGAGGAAACCCTGGCTCATTTCTTTACATTATGCGAAGCATTCCCAGGGACAAGAAACCAAAGTTTTTAAAAGGAAGTATTTGAGACTAAAAACCTTTTAAATACAAGGTTTGATGTGGTTTCTTTGTGTTGGTTTAGTTTTGCCTTCCTTTTTCAGGAGCAAAATCGTGAGGTGACTGAAGATTTGCATGCTTTTACGGTACGCTATCTGGTCATTATACATGCTTTAATTACGACACAATTTACGATAAAGGCAAACAAAAGAAAAATTAAAATGGCTGCCCATATAAAAGGAAAGAAAACTGGCGGGTGTAAAAACCGAAAATGTGGTTCAACCATGCGACATTAGTCTATGTTAATAATAAATGGATAATAAATTAATATCCTAATTTGGTTAATATTTGGAAAAAGTTTCGTCACGAAATGTTTATTTTTGGAGGTTCTGGCCAGTTTTATTAGTTAGTAACGACGATATAACATAAAGCTTGAAAAAATACATTAGGAAACTTAACACGAATTAAATTAATCAAGAAGTAAAAAATAAATCTACTTTTAAATTTTATTTAAGCTCAAATAATTCAGCTTGATTCAACATGTTTTGCCAGATAAGCTCGTCCTGACCAACAGTTAGGTTTAAAAGTTTAAATAAACAACAAAACTATAATTTTAAATAGCTTAAATCATCATATACCATGCGGACCTAAAAATTCAAACATTTCTGAGTGAGTTTTATCTCACAAAACTTCAAATTATCTAAAACTAAAGAATAGCATAGGAAAAATTTTGTAACGATACAGATTTTGCAAATCTATAGTCCGTGCAGTCCTATCCATATCATCAAATAGTCTTAAATTTTAGTACTACCCATGAGAGGTTATAGTTTGTAAAACTATATGAATAGTCAATGTTCGATAAAAAAAAATTATAGACAAAAATTACTTATAACTATCTCTGTATATACAACGAACACAAACCAATATTTAAATATCCTAAAAAGCGCAACTTATATTGGAGTTCTATATCTGTAACATTTTTTCCGAATAATAATTAAATAACGGTTTGATCAACGCCAACTTGTCCAAATAATTGACATGCCAAACCCAGGGAGCAGCTGTCAAATATACAGGGTGTCCCAAACACGATGTTTTTGGGGGGTTTCGGGTATTTTCAGGAGAGATTGAAAAACACTGACCCCTTGCTGAGAGCTACGGGGTGTTTTTGAAAAGCCTGCATTTTGGTAGGGGGTCTATAACTTTTTTATTTATAATTTCGAGATGTTGCATAAAGTTGTTATTTTTTTTATGGAATTACCCTTTTTATTCGATTTTTGAAATCAGCGTAATTAAAATGACCTGTCACACTTAAAATTTAATTTTAAAATTTTTTTTAGTGTTTTTATCGAGGGGTGGCTCAATCGTCGATTTTTTTACACCTACGGTATAATACCTACGGTATTTCCTGGTATTTCCCGAAATTTTCTCATATTTCAGTGGTATTTCCTAGTATTTCCCAAGCACTTCCCGGTATTTCCTAGTATATTTCCCAGAACTTCCCAAGTATTTCCTGGTATTTCTCCTAACCTGTACACCAAAAGGAAATACCGAGCCACCTCTCAGTTTTTATCAGTATTTTTGTAATTTTAAATCTTTTTTGTTTTTGTTTTATAATTTAATTTGATGACCAGGTGGAAAATATTTTAAAATAATCAAATTAGAAAATATTAAAAAATTTAAAAATATTATAAAAAGAGGATCATTCCATAAGAAAAATTATAACTTTATGCAATATCTCATAAGCTAAGAAAGATATATGACAACCGTTTACATCTGTCAATTCTACGAGACAACACACGAAAACAAAATTTTAAAAAGTAAAAAAGTTATAGACCCCCTCGCAAAATGCAGACTTGATGTGGTTTTGACCTTTTTTAGTTTTTTCCCATCTCACCTGGAAATACCCGAAACTCCTTAAAAACATCGAATTTGGAAAACCGTGTACATGTGTACATTGACTAATTCCGATTTTATTGACAGCCCCACAATCACTTAAACTTTTCTAAAGTGTGCTAATTTCAAACTGTGAAGGGACCTTTAATCTAAATTATCCCTTATGAATTTAATTCTATAGTCTATGAATTAATGTTTTTAATGTGACTTTAGTAATGAAGAAACAAACTCGCAAATGTTGCTAAATCTCGTAATGCATTGTATAGCAAATTGTACATCATTTCAGCAGAATAGCAAAACATCCCTACAAATTACGAAATCATGCACTGTTATAAACCCTCCTAAGGGCAAAATACATCGATCTCCCTTTTCGGCTTTTTTCAAATATACTGTGTAACAAAAAAGTAAACACCGGTATATGTTGGTTTGAGTTTAATAATAAGCAAATCCTTTAAAATACTCTGCCAATATATGGGCCCCTAAGCTCACACTAGGTACTTTAGTTATAGTCGGTTATAGTGTACGTGTGAGCTAATATAACTAAAAACTGAAATATATTTTATTTAACTCCAGACTAAATTATTTTTTGTTTGACACCACACAAGCCATGTTTTGACTTAAACTCAAATTTTTGACATCTACCCCCACCCTTAAAAAAAACAAAAACTATAATGTATTTTGTTAAACTCCGGACTCAATTACCTTTCGTTTGATAACACACACGCCATATTTTCACTTAAACTCTAATTTTTTAAAAATACCCCCACCCTTTTTTTAAATAAATTAAAATGTATTTTGTTTAACTCCAGACTCAATTACCTTTCGTTTGATAGCACACACGCCATATTTTCACATAAACTCTAATTTTTTTATTCAACCCCCACCCTTTTATTTGGTTTGTGTTCGGTGGATTTTGTTCATTTTTAAATGGGACCATCTCGACCCAAGACCCAGTCTAGGTACCAAATCGGCCAAGCGGTTTTTGAGTTATGCGCGTTGGTCGTTACAGACAGACATACAGACAGACAGACAGACCGACAGACAGACAGACAGACAGACAGACAGACAGACAGATAGACAGACAGACAGACGGCGCAACAAAAAACTTTCAAAACCGTCTGAAACGCAAAGATATATAAAAAATTTTGAAATCGGAGCAACTTTTTTTTTCTCGAAAAAATTAGGATCACCATAGCTCACACTACTATAGTATAGTATATGTGTGAGCTAAAATTTTTAATTGGTTGCATAACTTATTGTTAAAGCTGTGAAGTTTAGCTGACTATAATAATTTTTTATTTAGGATTGGTCGCGGTTGTAGGTGGAATACATTTTTCTTTTTTTGCGATATTTGTACGATTTCCATTTTTAGGTAATGTTAAAGCTAATTTTAAATTTAATTTTATGTTTTTTAAATTTGTATTTAGTGTCATTTTGGCATTTTAACAAAGTCATTCTAGCATTTTTGTCTTTGCGTTTCTTTTAACATTTTGTATCTGGGTGAAAAGTTTATAAAATTTTATTTTTAAAATTTTATATTTTTGTTATTCAAAGCACTTGAATTTTACCAATAGGAAAATATTTATTATATTTAGACTTGTCGCGTAACAGAAAAATACAAAACAAAAATGGAAAGTGTCGAACTGGATGCAATAAGAAGATCAATAAGAATATCTAGAATAGATCACATAAGAAATGAGATCATAAAAGAAAGAATGGGAATCGAGGGAAGCATAACGAATGATATCACTAAAAGGCAACTGATATGGTACGGCCATGTACAACGGATGAACGACGAAAGATTACCAAAGCAGGTCCTAGAATGGCAACCAATAGGGCGCAGAAAAAGAGGGCGTCCTAAACTAGAATGGCAACTGTCAATCCAAAGATCAATGAGTCAAAAAAATCTGACAGAAGATGATTGTCAGGATCGAAGGAGGTGGAGAATAAGCGTCGGACAACGTAGAAAAACTTTCTAAACCGACATAGTAGTAAAATATTTATAGCAAGAACTAATTTACATTTATACATTTTAACACTTGATTGTGGGTACTACATTGTAATGACACAAGTAACTTATAAACCATGGAATGTCGCAGCTCTTGGGAGGCTGAGTTTCTCTGTGCTTGAGTGCTGTGGGATTTCTGGTCACCTTTTTTTTGGCGTTATTTTTTTCCAATATATTACATTGTAGGTTTTACATGCTTCTTGGCAATAAAGTGATACTCTATTATATTTAAAAGGATTCAAGCCTGTATATTTTAAATATTGATATCATGCTGTGCATTGGTGTCCCCATGCAATTCGGCTGCTACTGTTCGAAAAGCTATTTATTCCCCTCCCATGTCTCTGGTTTTTAATGATGATGATCAATATTTAAAATATACAGGCTTGAATCCTCTTGAATAGAATAGAGTATCACTTTATTGCCAAGAAGCATGTAAAACCTACAATGTAATATATTTGAAAGGGTGGTTAAAAAAACGTGTTAGCAATTTTTAAGAAAACTTTAAAAAACATTTCTCAGTTATAAATGAACTGACTATACGCTGCCAGTAGTAACGCTTTTAAATGTGAAAATGGACGCTAAAGAAATCACAACGTTAGAATAGGGAGGAAGGGTAATCTATTCCCCTTAAGTGTCTCTGTTGCAACCAAAATGGCGATATTTAGCACCAGCCTTGGAGATTGGGTCGACGCTTTGGATATAAACATAACCCTTAAAATTAATTATTTTCAAATTCCTTGCGAGTTTTTAATAAATCGTAAACGTAAAAAAATCAAAATAAAAATCAAACAATAATTTGAGTTTAGAATTGCAATTAGAGGCTGTTTTAGAAGGACCAAAAGATAGATCCCTAAGCGTTTTGGTACGGTGTAATGTCGTAAATTGAGACTCATTGTTTTCGGAGACAGATGTTACAATCAGCTGGTTTAAAGATCAGGAAAGGAAAGTTCTAACGCGGCTGGTAAGATATAATCGTTGGGTAAGTCAGGCGAATCACAACCTTTCTTTTTTTATCTTATCGTCCACACATTCCACGAACAGACAGGACATCTGTACACGAATATGCGAAACTGCAAGGTGTAAGTTGTTTTAGCTTCAAAATTAGGCTAATGAGCGTGTGATGGAGTCAGCTTTTGTTTTAGAGCGCATTGCACTGCTCAGGGTTTAGCCTAATTTAATGTCTAGAGTTCTAGACTATGCCGGGTTTGCAAATTAGTCATCTTTGCGATGCTAAATGTTCAAATAGTCTGGCTGATAGAATGGTTAATAGTTATTTAAACAACAAGGTTTGAAAACGACTCTGCACACGATCGAGACAGTTTAGTGTCAAGACAAGTCGAGGAAGTGTGCAAAAAGGTTTTCATACGAGTTTTTTACGATACTTTTTATACGACTGCACATAAAGACACCAGAAAAATCAGATTTCAATTTAATTCGTTTCTATTAATAACATGTATATTATTCTAATAAAATATCTAATCAACAAAACAAAGGAGACGTGACGGTTGCTATGGAACGCAGCCAACTTATATGGGTGACAACAACAATACACGATATACAAGACAGTCGTATACAAATATTTTAAATATATTATTGGTATGGATAGCCATTAGGTAATATTAATTAAGTAAAATTAAATTAAAACTAAAATTTAATAAAAATTGACTTAAAGCAAATCAATCAATCAATTCCTTTCTTCAAGATAAAAAGCCGACACAAAAAATCGAAACCTTTTTCGGAGACTTGACTGTAACAAAGCATGCTGAAACCAAATTTTAAGTCCAAATATAGCCATCACGAGGTTAGAAAAGAAACCAGACTTTTCTAACCTTAAAAAATAGGCTCAGTCATAAAACATTAACACCAAGTAGTGGTGGGGAAGAAAAGTAGACAAAAACTTCAAATAAATATTGGTCAAAAGTTTTTGGTTTAACGCATTTATTTATGAAGCTTGAAGGGTGAAAGAAAACAGTATATTTTAAAGAATGGCAAACTTGACAACATTAAATATTTTTTCATTAATTATGATCAGAAAATGTTCTATTGTCTTTTACCAAAAAAAAAAATCTAGATAAGAAAGATACAGTATGGCCAAATAACCCATGCAATAGGTATCAAATATCTTAGCAATATCGTCGGGATGTCTGTCTGTGTGTGTGTATATATATTATTTCTGTCCGTAACACGATAGCTCCTAAGCCGCTGAACCGATTTTCATAAAATTTTCAGGTGAAATAGTGTTCGACACTCTAACAAGCTGAATAGATTTTGGTCAAAATCCATTAATGCGAACGACAAATTCAAAAAATTCTAACTTTTTAACAGAGCATCGCATCGATATGCGGTTTTCGGTAGACTGCATTATGCTCAATAATTTGTGTTATTATCAAAAACTTCTTAAGAGCTTTAGTTTCTCAGATATTTACAAAAAAACTGTTTTCAAGCCTGGTATATCATATGGCTTTACTTGAGGTGTGCTATTAGCATAGGCTAGCTAGGAAGGTATAAGATCCATCATGGATCCATTTATTTTATTATCCCTTTAAATAGCGAGTCGATTTTTTTGCATTTTTGTACACAACATTTGGCTTGTTCCCCATAGCTTATAAGTTTCCACAAAAACCGGACAAAAAAATATACTTATCATACAAATATTTAGCTTCGATATTTGTTTGAATCGTATATTAGGATCTATTTCAATTTTTCATAACTATTATTGGCTTAATCATGTAAAACTGTAAAAGCACAAGGAACATTTCCTAAAATATAACATTGAAAATCCTTCATTTTTATTCTGTCTTTCACAACTCATTTCAGATTTATTATCACGAAATCCAGAAAGTCCGATCGCTGAAGACAAATACCATGGGAAAAACTACAGTGGAAATCATACCGGCGATTTTATAGCTGAACTTTTACATCACGAAAGATTACAATCGATTGGAGTATAGCCACAGACTTTATTTAACAGACAAGATTGATAAATGCAAGCCACCAACTAATTTAGCATAAAGTATATTAAGTCTAACGTCGTCAGAGTACTAAAGACCAAAGGTTGTCAAGGCAAAGAGATGATGCTATTTAATATTGTCTCGAAGAAATTTGAGGACCTGGTTTTATTTTTACAGTTATTTTAAACCAGAACAGAGACTCTGTTTGACAGTTGTTAGGATTTTTTTTAAATAAAAAACCAATAGGTATCTGCAGGTTGGCATTAGAAGAGCAATTCTTCAAAACTTGACAAGATCTGGTAACGAGAAGAATTTATAACTACGTTTATACACGCCTAAAAGTGCTTGAAACGGTTCCAATAGTATTTATACGATAACATTTTTAACGTCCTCATATAAAAGCGCTTTAATTGGCGCGTATAAACAAAGTAATAGACAAAAGGGTGTAAATGCATAATTAATAAAAGTGTACCAATTGACCTTTAAATTCAGAAATGAGATACAAATTAAGTAAGTATGTTTTTCTTTCTCCTGAAACCGGCTTTACATGTAAAGCTAAATTATTCCAGAAAGAGGGGGCAATGTGAGTTGCCCACCTCTGGGCAAACACATCCGCCAAATGTATCTAGGGCCTCCAAAAGAAACTATTTGCACTACAAATACACTAAATCACGACATTTATTGCTATCGCAGCAAGGGATCTGACAAAATAGTTTTCCAAGCAGATACTTTTATTATACTATGCATCTTCTGGGACAGCCCCAGCTGGGCTGAAAGCATAAAACCTACCATATCATACATAAATGCACACACCACAGGAGATTAAACTCATAGCAGTCCCAGGAAATAAAAAAGCAAACCAGCTCACCAAAGGTAGTCCGGCGCCAAGCGAAGATCAAGCAGCAAATGATAAATACAAGATACTTCAGACAGTCGAAGGAGGATGTGACCAAATATAGTCTCGTATAGACTAGCTACTCGGCAGAACACGGTGGGAGTCCTCACCGGACACTGCATTCAACATGGACATTTAATTTGGATGACAGTGAGGGCGGACGCCACGTACGAGAGATGTTGGGCCGAGGACGAAACACCAGGGGATTTATTTACATCATTTAAATGGGAGGCAAAAAGAAAGGTGTTTGTTATAAAAGCATTTGAGATGGATGACCTTCTGACTCTGAAATATCCTGATATTCTGATCGTCGAGGAAGAATGCAGTGAGGGGAATGCTCACTGGTCGGTAAAAATGACACCCCATATCCCTAGAGTGGCCCACACAAACATGGTTTAACGAAATAGAGACACAAGGAGTCTTGTCAATACATTGAAATTTTAAGTCTGTGAGTTTGAAGTTGGTAGTTTTATTATATCGGCCAATAAAAATAAAACCGAGTTGGATCTGATTGAAAAATGAACGCGAACTCTTTTTTATTTAACCGTTCAATCAAAATTTTACCGCATCAAGATTTGTTGCAACAGTGTGGTAACCGTAAACAGGTTTATGTTTTTGATAACTTTGCTCAAATGGGTGGCAGAGAGTGACAAGAAAATTTTTCTATTTAGTTTCGACATCAATGACGCAAATTTCCGCTAACCTTCGAAACTATTTTCGCAAATTCTTCCCCTTCTGATTACCTATCTATTAAATGTATTCGTTATTAATAACAGCTAGAGTTTCAAAGTTCAGTTTAGATAGATGGACTTTTTATTGTGTTTAAATTAATTTTACAAATTTATAAACTCGTCATATCCATTGGTTTACAATCATTTTTTACTTACAAAATATATTTTTTTTCTCTTAAATAGTTGATCGGTACCTAATATTAAATGTTATTTGCTATAATGTAAAATATTTTGTCAAGAATTGCACATACATACATACAGTCAAAATAATTTCTATATAAATAGCCCCTGTATCTTCATAAAACATTTTTTTTCGGATTTAAAACGTAGCTTAACAATCACAAACACTTATAAACACTTATTTAACTAGTTTTAGTCAAAAGTGTAAAAAGCCTGATCCAGCAGAAATTTCTTGACACGGTCCTTGTATAGGTTATATGGGAGACTATGCATTTGTATAGCCAATTAATTAAAGAACTTACAAGCTGTATAAATAGTACCTTTTTGGGTTTTTGTCTACAAAAAGGACATTTTAAATCTTTTTTATTTCATGTATTATATATCGTCGTGTGTTGAATATTGATGTTATGTTTTTAGCATATAACAAGTTTTCAAAAATAAAAACAGATGGGAAAGTTAATATTTGAAGTTTTATAAATGCTTCTTCACAATTTTCCCAAAATTTAAGCCCTGCTAAAATTCGGATAGTCCTTCTTTGAAGTGTGAAGATTCTTTTCCAATTCGCCCCTTGACCCCATACTGTTATGGCATATGACATTTGTGATTGCCACAGAGCAAAGTAGGCATCTCTTAGAACTTTTTTGGATACTGAGTTATCTAGTGAACGTAGCAGATGTACAGTTTTACCCGGGTTTCGTGCTAGTTTATTTATATGAACATCCCATTTTAGTTTGGCGTCAACTTTCACCCCAAGGAGTTGCACACTTTCTTTTAATTCAAGTAGGTCTTCTTCGTACTCTTTCAGTGTAAATACGATGTTGTGTGTTTTTGACTAATTAAGAAGTAAACCCAGGTCTCCAAATATACTTTCAGCTTCTTTTCTAACTTGTAGTGTGCTTTGTTCTAACTCATTATAGTTATTAGATTTATGGGTTGATGTTGTGTCGTCTGCAAATTGAAAGAGTTTTGACATATCACTTAGTGCTGAAATGGTTTGGTTTGACTTGGTTTCAGTGTACTTTTTCACTTGTTAGATAAACTTGCATTTGTTGTTGCATATTTTCTTGTTGATAGCTAAGAGTATCAGAAACATTTATTTAAATTCATTTAGTTCTAATTCCTCATCTTAAAAGTTTTTGTCGATGAATTTTTCGGCGACCTTATTTCCGGCATTCTTTACTCTACAAAAACCAATGTTTAATAAAAAATCCTTTATCTAATTCAGCAAACCATTTAGGCGTGTCAATGTGTTTTATATAGCTCTGCAAGATGTTTTAGTGTTGGTTTTACTTTTTCGGTTTAACGGCTTGTTGTTTTAACGTCATCCGATCTGGTTTTTACGATGCTAAAGTCCTGATAAAGTCACAGAAAACGAATAGACCAATCAGCACATATAAAAACCTTACGGCTTTAAATCGAACTTTAAGGGCGAGTAGCACTCATAAATAACACAAAAAACCACTAGGATCCAACACCAAGGCATGATAAAATCTTCTTTAACAATACTCACCTTTTAACTCATTAAGCTAACAAGCAAACAAATCAGACTGGTGACGAAACTCATAAATAATAACTGCACGCTGAGGAAACACCTGCACATAATGGGAATCTATAGATATGAGCCCAGCACTTTCTTATTCCAAAAGTGCTGTAGAAGACATCAACAAAGTTAGCTCTTATTAAAACAAAAAATAAATAAATAGAATTATGTTAGATCCCTAGACACACAAACATTAAATTTAATAATATGGCAGATAAAATTACAAATTAAGGCAGATTGGAACCTCCACTAAGCATGATCTGGCGTGGCACCTTGTTTTAAAATAGCTGTTATTAAAAAAACTATCTCTATCTCTGGAAACGCCATCTAATTAATCTGCTTAAAAATTAGGAATAGATCTAAAAATCTAGTAAAACCAAGTAAGTGCCAAGGCAAAAAATTTAATTATTAGAATAAAGATCCAAAAAAAAAACAATTTAGCACATTCTAATTTTTGGTTATGTTATTGGTGTCCTCACTTATCTGTCATATTATCAAATTATTTGTTTTTATGTAGATGCTGCATATTTTTCTTTGCTGTGACCCAAATGGTCGCGGTAACTAGAATTAAAATGTCTTTATTCAGTGTCCCAAAGCGCGTTACCCTTAATGCCTCTGTAATACCTTTAACTGCGAATAAAGTTTTATGTGATGAAACTGTTTTTTAAATTTCATCAAAATAAAGCATGAGAATTAAAAAGAAAAATAAGGTACTTTTTGATACTTTTTTAAAGTCACTAAAGTTACTAATAAATAAACGTATAATGGATCTTCAATAGGCATGATCTTATAACTAATATTTTTCAAAAAATTATCAGTCGCCTTTTCATACTTTAATACCTCGTGCTATTATTTTTAAGTATTACCCTAATCACCAAGAAATTTACTCATTAAAGGAATTTTTCTGCGTGCGGTTACCTTTTAGAAAGGTAAAAAAAAACAGGAAAGCTACTGGAAATGAAAGAAAATGTATTGCAGCCAACAGAGAAAATAAATCAGACTCGATCCGTGGTAACGGTTTTTTGCGAAACTAGACGCCCTATTTAAAAAAGATAAATATAAAAGTTATAAGAAATAAAAAATTTCTACAATAAATAATTTTTTACAAACCTAAAATTTTTCGGGAAAAATAAAAAAAAAACTGCTGTTTAATTTTTAATTTATATATTCTACATTTGGTTTTTTTATTTAAGTTGTGAGTAATTTCGATTTTTTTTCAGAAAAATTTATTTTAGAAAAGTTGTAGACGTTTTCATAACACATAACTTTTGTATTTAACTTTTTTTGATGGTACAGTGTTTTTAGAAAGATATCACAATATAAAAAATACAAAAGTTTCATAATTTTTTACGAAAATTTGACAGGTCGATGGTTTTTTTTAATGGAACATCCTGTAAATTATTTTAGTATTTCATTAATCTTTTCTCTTTAATTTCAAAAATATATATGTTGTTATTATTTCGTTTATTATTAAAGAGTATCAATTTAAGTTTTTGAGCTTCAAAAACTTAAATTGATACTCTTTAAAACATCAAGAATGAAGAAGACAATCGCATTGACACAAAAAGTGATTCTATTGTTTTGTCAACTTGTCAAATTTAGGTTAAAGGGCGGTTAAATCTCGGGTTAAATATGGTTTTTTTCGAGGAAGATAAACTGTATATGATAAAATTGTTTTATTCAAATACAGAAAACGCATCTATAGCTAGTAGTAGTAGTAGTAGTGGTGGGGAGACCATTTTTTTGGTCTGGCGACTAGGCACACGGCGCGCCCTTTTCGCAAACCCCGATTTGTCCGTACATCATATATCAAACTGATGCACGTGCCCCTTAGGATGCAAGTTTTCTCTCTCTAAGAGGACTTAATTTTGCCTGACACCTCTTTGTCGAGGGCAGGGATCTTTATACTGCGTAGCAAGTATACACAGTGGACCCACGCTTTTACACCCCTTCAGAAAGGTGGTCTGCTACATGTTAGACTTGCATCTTTTTAACATGGCTATCGTCCCAGCAGAACTTGGTTATAGAAGATAGACTTCTTTCCTTTTCAGCGCAACAGTCATGGTCGTCGTGGGTTGACTGTAGGAGATTTATGCTGGCGCCCTCCTGGTTCCGATTATATAGCACTTATAGCAGGCTCCTGGGTTATTATCCCTTATTTTTGCATGCATCGTATCGCATGCTTATTCGATGACGGCTGTTGAATGCTGAAAAGAAAATCGGCGACAGGGCGACAGATTTTTTTTTGTTTTTGCATCGCTCGAGACGCGAGCCTAGTACCTTTTGCATGTGAAGCCGACGACTATACCACCACACTACCCTGCCGCCTATCTATAGCTAGTAAGTAGTATTATATTCAGTTTCCCCGCAGAAGACAACCAACCCGCCAAACCATATTAATTCGATTAAAAATGATGTCATTAGTGTCAAAAGTGAGAGAAATTGGATTTGTGGACAAATTGGAACGTGTATACAAAAGAAAGAAATAAAATTCCCCCGAAAACCAAATCATAACAAAAACATTTCATGTAAAAAAGCCAAGTACGCTAAAATGGTATTTCGTATAAATAATTGGGATAAAGGTTCTCCAATACACAGTACAAAATGAAAGGTTCTTACAAGTTTGGAAATGTTTTGTTAAACTTTGCTATTACAGTCAAACTTGTTTGTGTTCAATTTAGCACTGTGCCTTGAGTCAATTTGCAGTTGTAATACCCAAGTTTAAAACCAACATTTCCAAACTAGTGAGAACCTTTTATTTTGAATTGCGTAGGTATTTAAGAACTTGGCTATAAATATATTTTAATTACTTTTACAAAATACCATTTTCGCGTACTTGGCTTTTTTTATAATTTGTCAAACAGACTGTTTTTATCGTATTATAATCTATATAGTCAATATGATTAATTAGCAATTTTGATTTAACTTAATTTACTACAAAAGAGAGATTTAAACTTAGGGTTCACTCAACAGTTCTCCCCGCTTTGCTTCAACTGTAATTCACAATTTCGTTGTGCTTATAGGATTATTTTGTTTTATATATTTTACACATGCACGCCGTACGGTAAAGTTACTTTACCGCACGCGCATTACTAGAAACCTTAGCAACGCGTCAATAAGGCAGCTTCAATATTTGTTTACATTGCAATTCTATCTAATTTGACATGTTTATGTTTTGTAAAATATTGTACCTAACACATGCGGAAAGTGTCCTTGACGGCTGAACCGCTCTGCGTCGTTCGGCCAACTGCCGTCGCGTGCGGTAAAGTATTACTCTCCGCACTTGTTACATAATAGTTATTTAAACAACATGGTTTGAAAACGACTCTTTGCACACGATCGAGACTGTTTGGTAGACCGAGCCGAAGGCGAGGTCTACAAGTCGAGGGAGTGTGCAAAGAGGTTTTCAAACGAGTTTTTTACAATATTTTTTATACGACTGCTAATCAAGAAAGAAAAATCAAAGTTTAATTTAACTTGTTTTTATTTCCGACATTTTTACAACAAAACTTTAAAAATTCAACAATTTTTTGACGTATCTAATCAACAAAACATACGAGCAGTGACGGTTGTTACGGAACTAAGCCAACTTATATTGATGGGTGACAACAACAAAAATCACAATGACGGGAGACCCGTATGCAGAAATGACATAGGGGTGCGCAAAAATGACATAAGCGTGTGCAAAACGTTTTGCACACAGCGTGCGCAAAATGCCATTTTCAGATCGTGTTCTCCGTGCGCAAAACCCCCTTTTACAAGACAGTCGTATAAAAATAATTATTACATAACTTAACATATATAGGGGAAAGAAGTAAATTATTTTTTTAAACATTTTCCTAACGTTTTATCAAAGTTGCTATCAGTCTGCTAAAGCTAACTCGTAGCGTTTCTGGAAGTGGACAATGCTACTTTAACATAAAGTTACATGTATAGAAGAGGGCCGTCAATTAAAATTTTAGGGTTTTACAATTTTTTTCTATAGTTTTTCATAGTTCCTATAAATCTGCCAAAGCTCAGCTCTATAGCGTTTCTGCAAGTGGGCAATGTTAGTTTTACATAACTTTGTAGTAAGTAAAATCAAATGTGGGGTTTTTGTTTTCTCAAGGGTTTGGTCATAATATCTATCAGTCTGCCTATCAGCTTTGTAGCGTGCAGTACAGTAGAATTTTGAGGATCTATACATGAGTGAGTAGCAAATTCGACGAATTGGATAAATTGTTTACTATATCAAAGTCGACAACTGTGCAAAGATAGAGCTTCGTAGCTCATTCCGAAGTGGAATATGTCAAATATGGGCTAAAATGTTTTAAGCAAAGGTGACGCAGCAATGTGCGCGAATTTAGCGGGGCACTGCTGTGCGTCCAGAAATACCGCTCGTTTACAATACTCTAAGCGTCTAAAAAAGTCCTACGTTACAACAAAAAAAGATACTAGGGGATCCAGACTAATTTATTATAAATTTTGTTTTTAAGGTATAAAAGCATTTAAAACAATCCAACAATATAATTTTGCGAGATTATGTTTTCTAAACAAACTGATTTAACAGAGGGAAAATTATTGGCCGTTTTGTAATTTATTACCTAACCCCTTTCCAGTATAAATCATGATAATCCGCGGAACAAATCTAAAGCTAGGATAATTGGTCCTTTGGCGATTTCAAACCGGGTTCTTTCTCTCCTCTCTAACAACATAATTAATTATATCATATTTTAGCTGGTAATCTGGCAAATACATCAGCTCAATTAATAACCGCAGTTTACAGAACGTTGTTACAAATTTAATTGCGGTATTCGGTAGAACTTTGTCTGTATTAAAATAAAAAGGAAGATCTTCAGAAAAAAAAAGGATTTCCAATATTTTATCATAAACCTAGTCCTATAGAACAAGATACCTTTAAAAAAGGTAAAAAATTTAAAAAAATAACAATAACATAAAAACGCTTGGAAATGAAAATGAAAAAACATATGTCGCAAAAAACGCGAAAAATAAATTAGACTCGATCCGATTTGTTAGGGTAAGTCGAACTCCATCTCGATCTTCGGGGGTGAAGAATGGTTTTTCATGATATTCAACGAAACTCGACCTTCTATTGAAAAAAGTGAATAGACAACAAAAAGTTCTACAACTTTTGTGCAAACCATTTTTGTTCTTAACCTAAATTTTCTAAGCAAAATTGAAAAAAGCCGTTTTCTACTTTTTGATTTTTATCTCTCACATTTTTTTTTTGTTTTCATGAAATTTGGTGAAGCCATACATTTTTATCTTTTTATGCAAATTACCCTTGACTGTGCCACTGTACAAAACCATCTTAGAAAATCGAAAAGCGCAGAACATGGTTTTGCAGAGATAAGAAAATGATTCCGCCTCCCTCCACAAATGTAAATGTCTAGGCGCTGCCTACCGTACAGCAGGTGGTTGATGCGAGACAAACTACCGAAAAGTTAAGAGTAGGAGTTGTAATGGTTAAGCGAGAGGAAATCTCAAGTAGATAGAAGGGATTCCCTTCAACGTGATTGGCTATGGAAAAACTGTGAGGTACGAAAGTGTTGTCTATAAAATCTAATTTTATCTCTGTTTTTGTTTAGGTTTTCTTGTTTAGCTCATTAGCTAGAATGTAAAATAAATTTTAGGCTTATCAGCAACGCTTCTGACTTGGTTCTTTCAAGCTCTTCAAAGAGGGGGTAATGGATTACTTGTGTCCAACCTACCTTTAATAAAAATCCAAACTTTTCGGTAGTCACATTATAAGTTTTGTTTAATTTAAACTAAAACCTCAAAATTAATTTTCAGTAAAGAAACATAATATTTTTCTATTTGAAGAGTATTTTGCAGTTTGTTATTTTGGTAAGTTAAAGTTTTTATTTTAATATTTTGGGTCTTGTTTGTTTTATAGGTCAGAAAAAAAGTCTTGTGACAATTTGGAAATTGCAACAGAATTTTATTTTGTATTCATTAAAGTTTGTAACTTTTTTAAAACTGGTGTATATTTATTTTTCACACACAAGAGTCGGTCCCCGTTAACGGGTTCGATGATTTAAAACAAAATCGTCCCCGACAATATTGTTAATAAAAATGTTTATTTTTACATTTTGGTTTGATTTTCACCCGAAAATGCCCAAGTTCTGGAAGCGGTTTTTTTTATAATTAAATGTGTTTCTTTACGCGAAAACGTAATAGCACAAAAAAGATAGTTTTAAATATTTTAAAATAATTTTAATTTTGCTATTTTTCAAAATTTTGTTTCCTAGCTAATGTTTCCATAGTAATTTTATTCAATAAGAAAAAAAAGACTTTTCAGGTTTAAAATGAAAATATAATGTAAAAATAAATGAATCGGTCATTTCAAAAACAACACGAGTCACATTTCTCTAATTTTACAGGAGAGGGAAAAAACTACCTGGAAACCGGGACTAGTGTTATTTTTGCACAAACTTAAAAATTCGGTTATTGCATATATCAATAGATTAAGTGCGGACTGTTGTCGTTTTTGCTCAGAACGTGCATTTACCTTAGAGGAGTCGATTCTATGAAAAAAAAACTCAGATTCTGAAAAAAGTGTACTCATGTTGTTTTTGAAATGACCGATTCAAATATAAATTTTAGTACTTAGTACTTGGTAAATTAAAAATTAAACAAGTTTTCGTGGCTAAGCGGATAAATAACGGTTTTTGTTTCTCGCATATTTTTCCGTGGATAGCTCGAAAGTTAACCTAACGGGGGTTCAAGATCTAATGAACACCTAATAAGTGTTGACAGTTAAGTGTTTTGTCCTTATGGGACTACTTAGAATAGTGCTTGGTAAATGTGACACCCTTGCTAAGTTATCCTTTTGAGCTAACCACGGAAAAATACGAGATAAAGAAAAACTGTTATTTATTCGCTTACCCACGAAAACTTGTTTGATTTTGAATTTACAGGTACTAAAATTTACATTTGTTAGTGTTTGGCTTTAAACTCTACTGACAGATACGACGTCGACGTTTTATAGGAGGAAAAAAAAACGCAATCAACGTTAATGCGACCTAAAAGACAATGTGTGTCGTAGGTCACGTGATGGATTTTCTTTCAATGGATTTTCATCGATCGTTTATTAATCGGATGCATGCTGCTGTTCTAGTTTTTGTCGTATTTTGGTAGATGGGGCTTCTTGCAGAGTTCATGATATTGTTTTTTTACTTTCACACTTTCATACGTAAGGTGAGAGACAAAACCGTATATTTGACTTAGCAAGGGCGTTACATCGACGAAGCAGTATTCTGAGGAGTCTTATAAGGACAAAGCAGTTAACTGTCAACACCTATTACCTCAGTAAGTCTAAGCTTATAAACTACCCATACCCATGGAAAATACGAGAAAAACAAATTTAAGCTTTCGAGCCATTCACGGAAAATACGAGACAAACAAAAGCCGCTATTTAAACGCTTAGCCACGGAAACTTGATTGGTAAAAATAAATATTTTAATTCAAAACAGTTACAGCGTGTTTTAGGACACACAAGAGTATGCTGTTTAGTAAAAACCAAAAAAATTTGAAAAATAAAAATCAAAGAAGAAAACACCGGTATTTTAAATTTTTGCCGAAAAATTTAGGGTTATGACAAAATGCCCACTAAAAAAGTTTTTTCGTAGACTTTTTTATTGCCTCTAACTTTTGTATTTAAAGTCTTTCTATACGAGGTATAGTTTCGCTAGTAACCGTAATGAACCCTTATCCACCCCTAAGAGTTCAATCCATTTCACTCTAATAAATCGGATAGAATATAATTTATATTTCCTGCTGGCTGCAATATGTATTTTTTTATTCTCAATAGTTTCCATGCTGTTATTAATTTGTTATCAAGGAATAGTATAATACATAACAAAAAAAGAAAGTTACTTTCTATCGAGTTGTGTACGCTATTTATCCTACGAACAGTGTTGAACTATAATAATTAATTTTTATAAAACTTGGTATTTAATTTTGCACAAATCAAATGAAACTGCTGCGCACATGTGTAAACTTTCAAAGCATTTAAAGCATATGCAAAATATACAGCGCGATGTTATGTAATGTGAATTGAGACATTTTTAAACAATGCAATGTGTTTTAATCTATTTACCTTTTTATGCATGTTATAATTAAATCTAAAAAAAAACTGTCACTGGCTTTATATCATTTTAATGAAATGCTGAATTTGTTGTATACTAAAGTCCTGTTTTAATTTATTCCTAAAACAAATAGCTTCAAAAAGAGGGCCAGCGCTCGTTAACGATAAACCAAAAAAAAACTTCGCCAACGATTTTGAGTGCTGGACTCATTAAAATTTTGTTTTGTGTAAACAAATCTTAAAACATTTTTCGGTTGAAAATTATTTTTAAATAAATAGGTCTTTGCAGGTTTGTTTATTTCCATCATCTTTTGAAGGCTTTTCATCAAATATAAACTTAAAAAAAAGAAGATTATTGTCATTTTACTACCGAAAACAAAACAGAGCAGTTTATAAAAAGGCAGTCAAAAAACAGTTACACGACTTTTCCAATTTTTTTTTTGTAATTAGTCAACTTTATTCCTTAATTTAATAGCGGTTACTTTATAAAGACTGTATGGTTATTTGACATTAACAATTGCAACTAACCAAAACTTGAATCGTATTACAAATGTATAATTTTGCTAGTCTTTCAGTCAATGTTTTGGCAAGTTTAAGAGTCGTTGATGCCCTCGCAAGCTCGTGTATTAACAGTTGACCTCGAACAAAAATGTTCTTGATGCCACTAAAATTAATTTTTTTAAATGAAACACTGGATTTTATTTTTTTAATTGATAATGCTCCTTTTTCTGATTTCAAAAATATATAATATACTGACATTGGCCCAGCTGTTTCTAAAATATTTCCCATATAAAAACTTGATTAAACAATAAGAATATTGCCATCATTCGTTAATTTTTGATAAGTACTATTTTACTTACCCACTCAATTTAAAAAAAATACAGGGTGTTTTATTTAAAAAATAAACCATATGTCAAAAATTTTTGTTGTCAATTTTTTGGCATATGTAATTTTTGACATCAGATTCTGATGATACCGTCAGATCAATATTGTCAGGAATGTATATTACCTTTGACTGTGCTACTGCACGAAACCGGCTTGGAAAACCAAAAAGCGCAAAACATGGTTTTGCAGAGATAAAAAAGCCTACTTCCATAATGGTAAATGTCTAGGTGCCGCCTACCACACAGCAGGTGTTTAATCCGAGACTACTTAAAAGTTAAGAGTGGGAGTTGTAATGGTTAAGCGAGACAAAAACCTCAAGTAAATAGAGGGTTTTTTCTTCAACGTGATTTGCTCTGGAAAAACTGTGAAATAAGAACGTGTTGTCAATAAAATGTCGTTTTATCTCTGTTTTCGTTTGGGTTTTCTTGTTTAGTTTATTTTCTGGAATGTTAAGTAAATTTAAGGATTATCAGCAACTAGGTTCCTCCAAGCTCCGCAAAGAGGGGATAATGGATTACTTAGGTTCAACCTTCTTTCTATAAAAACCAAAACTTTGAGGAGGGAAGTCGGTAGTCACATTCTAAGTTTAAAACTTAAACTAAAACCTCTAAATTAATTATCAGTAAAGAAACATAGGATTTTTCTATTTGTAGAATATTTTTTTGTTATTGTCGTAAGTTATATTATTTATTTTAATATTTTGGGTTTTGCTTGTTTTATAGGTCATAAGAAAAGCCATGTAACAATTTGTAAATGGCAACAGAGTTTTATTTTGTATTCATTAAAGTTTGTAACGTTTTTAAAACTGTTTTATATTTTATTTTATACACACAAGAGATCTACTACGGTAATGTCGTTTAAGAGTTCGATTTCAAACAAAGTCGTACCAGACAATATTAACGGATATGCTATTGAGTAAAATATGGTCAAGCACCCATTACTTGTAGGCTATTTTTCTAACAAGTGCACTTAAATAATTGACAGAACTCGCTACGCATCGTTCTCTTAACTGCATTTGCGTGCGGAAAAATGTCTGCAAAAAATCGATGTTCTGAACTTGTTAGGAAAATTACTATTTCGTAACATAGGCGAAATAAGTAACTTTATTGCCCTTGGTGGTTTATGGGTGTCATATATTTTTTTTTTTTTGAAGAATTAAAGTCTCTTCGGAACGTCGCGCGCAGCGTCGCACGGGCGTTAAAGCTTACGCAACGTTGGTTTCTATACCGATGGATCTTGAAACGAAACGATCGCTCCCTCTATCAACATATTTTTGTGGCCAGTATATTTAAAAAAATCTATAAACTTAAGGCGGAATAATTTAATAACAGTGGGTATAGGTTGCCTCGTTATTTCTAGACTTTATTTAGATTTTATCAATTTAATGATATTTTATGGCACGGCAAGAAAAATAGCGAACACGAAGCTTTTATAAAGAAGGACAAATAAATATAGAACTGTTTGATGTGTATAAAATCTGTTTAAGTTAGACTTGACCATTTTAAACTAAAAATGTGGAGCTATTTGTATTAAATTTTCCATTGGGTAAGGTCGGGTGAGATAACATAATCGGAATAGACGAGCAACAGCTAAAACTTAAGTCGAGTATTGTTAGATGACACTGCCTCGCATCGCTGCGTTTGTAAAAATTATGTCTTCTTAATAGTTTTAGATTAGGACAGTTGCTAAAAATAAACAACGTCAAAATGTGATGCGATATTTCGTAATGCGTTTTAATGCTCAATTTATCTTCTTGAATGCTTAATATGTCGCGAAATAGTTTGACGCAGAGCTATTTTGTCATGCGCTTTATTATTGTCGCAGTACTGGAATGCTACGAACTCTTCTATAGTTTTTAAGATGGAAGACAACGCCACAATGTATCAAACAAAAATGATAAATTTTAGGAAAGTAACGCCACGATCGTTAGAGGTCTCATAAAATCCAGGTGTCCAACATCATAAAGTCGCTCACAGATTAGATTAACTAGACAGAAATGTTACTCTTCGGTAATATTTTATCGGGAAAAGTTGCCAATGAACAGCGCTAGATTTAGTTTCTGGACTGCGTATTTAGTTATTTTCGCTTTTGTTTGCAACCTTTTCTCTTATTATCTATTTGAAAAGTCTAGTTTGTTATTACTAAAAAGGTGTTCAAAGAATATCAAGTCCAAGTATATCTAAATATACCTTTGTCATATTGCGACGTTTCATCATGTTAATTTTTACGAACTTTTTACCCAGAAAGTCCAACGGACGTCTATAGGACGTCCTGCGCTGTCTGAGTACCTAAATTGTAGTTAAAGGGTAAAACATTTTGCGGATCAAATACATATATCATAGAGTCCGTATCAACATACATCTCGTTTCCATTTTTTTGTAAAAACATTAAAATTTAACACCATATCTATACCCAGAATCCATATATAGGCTCTATGCCGATTTCTCATTTAGAGTATTTATTGATCTCAGTCTGCTCAGAGGTTTGGGTTGGTTAGGTAATGCTATAATCGGCACAAATAACACAAAACGTTCATTACAAACAGGTAATGCTGTAATCCGCAGAAATAACAAAAAAGTCCATATCGACATACTTTTCGTTCCAACTTTTTTGTAAACAGCATTAAACTTTGGCATCATATCTAACAACAGTTCCAGTAAATATGCTCTTTGGCGATTTCTCATCTAAGTCTCTATTGATCTAAGTCTGCGCAGAGGTTTGGTTAGGTTATGCTGTAATCGGCACAGATAACTCAAGGTTCGTGTCTCAAATAGGTAATGCTGTAATCAGCAGAAATAACTATAGAGTCCGTATCAACATACAGCTGGTTCCCCCTTTATTGTAAACTGCATTAAAATTTGACATATCTAACAACAGTTCCAGTAAATATATGCTCTTTGCCAATTTCTCATCTAGAGTCTTTACTGATCTTAGTCTGCTCAGAAGTTTGGTTTTGTTAGGTAATGCTGTAATCGGTATAAATAGCAAAAGGTTCGTTACAAATAGGTAATGCTGTAATCAGCAGAAATAACAAAAGGTTCAGTTTCGTTTGTCTCTAGAGCAGCAGAAGTTAGTTTTCTTAATATAAACATACGTCCGAAACGTCTTAACTTTTCAGATACAGAGTGTTAATGATTTAAAAGAAGGGGTCTACCGAAATGCAAATGAATAAATTAATGTAATTTTTTGTATAAAAATTGAATATCAAACAGAAGAAACATTTGCTCAACAAAGAATGTGTATTTCAAAAATTATTATTATAGAAGAAAAACAGTGGGCTACCATTATTTTGCTTAAAAATACCCAGGGCAATTCTTGCATGAACGCTACTGATCGAAAAAAAAACTTTTTAAAAATGTACCTTGATAATTAAGAAGTGTGTATCAAATTTCACAAAAATATCTACAGCAGTACCTATTATAGATATTAATAAAAAAGGAGATTTTAAAAAAAATTTTAAACCCTTTATCTCAAAAGTTAAGACTTTTAGGACATATGTTTACATGAAGTATTTTTCTCAAAATGGACCCAAAAATTATGTTCTTCAATATTAGCATATTATTAAATAACATCCTGTATGCTCCCTTTTTCTAGCTGTGTGTTGGTTCAATATTTTCTATGGTAAACTGACTTATTTATAGATATAGAAAAATAATCAATTAGCGCTTCGACTACTGCCCAACCTCCAATAGGGACGACGGAACGTTGGCCGTCATATTTTCACAGATCGTAAGTACAAGCTGTTATCGCTAGAAGTCGTTATGGTGATTAAGCATATATGGTCACTGGATCACGAAAACTGCGTCGCCAGGCTTCAGAACGCAGTGACCTTATAAGCATGGAAAATAAACAGTGACGCTATGTCAAATATCTTCAATTAAGTTCAGTGGCTCCATATGATGTTTTACCACGAGTTTAGTTCAATTCCGCCGCCTTTCAAATTGTGCCTGTCGAAGTTGGCCTTGCTCAATCTGTAAAAACATGATGATTATCAATTTTATCGTATTTCCTCCAGTTTGCGCAGGTTTGACAAGCGTTCTATTTGTGTTTCTATTTCTATGTTTATTACAGACTGTCTAGTTTGGATTTTTCGCCAGCTCATGTACAAAAATCTAGTTCTGGCTTCGAGAATGGATTTTAGTCTTTTTCTTTATTGGCTGTAGGTTTAACCGTAATAATTAACGATTATTTGACAACGTTTTATATAAAAATGTATATCTTTGTAAATCGATTTATCGGACAGTATACATACTATTAAGTTGTCTACTGCTGTGTCTTGTCTTTCTCTTTTATTTGTTCTTTACGGTGTCTCGTTCGGTATTTTCTTTGGTATTCTATTTTAGTCAATTCTTTGTAAATATCCATACATCCCATTAGGTAATTTAATTCAAAATTTCTCCATTGTTTTGCTGTGTCTCATTATTTTTTGGATCCCCTTATTTGAGACTCCCTAGTTTGGAATTTTGCTAGCTCGTCGACAAAAAACCTGCTCTGCGGCTTCGACAATGGATTTCAATGGATTTATTTAGTTAGCCATACCTTACTTCACTAGTTATCAATTAATACTTTTGATATTAATTATCTTTGGATACTGATTTATCGGACAGCATACTATTAAGATGTCTAATTATTACCTGTCTTTTCTGATTATTTCGCTATTTAATGATTTCATTCATTTTATCTATATTTCTATTGGGCGTATGAAAATTTTCCTAATTTTTTGAAAATTTTGAGCTAAAACACTACATTAATTTGATCACCAACAAAAAAAATGAGTGTCAAAGAATAATATAACAAGTTACAATGTCATAGTGTCTCTAATTTCATTATAATCTGCGTCGTGAACGAGACAATGTACTCTTGTTTTAAACCAGCAATGCACGTCTAGTTTTCTATTTTTGCGAAATAGCTCTTCACTTCGATGGATTTATCATGTTTTCAGCTTTTAACGGCGTGCTAAAATATCGTCACACTCTATATTTGGCCGAAAAATATGCGCGAATTTGCTTTTAAAGGAGTGTCACATGTTAAGCTGGTTTGGTTTAGTTTTTTTTTTAATGCAAAAGATACAAAAATTTTTTGAGGAAAAGTGCTTGTAGATCTAACATAAGTGCCACCCTTTCCGTTTTTTCTTTATTAACCACTAAAAAGTCACCAAATGTTGCAATTGCAAATATAAAACCTCTTTACCCAGAAGAGGAAGTATACGTGAAAAAAATTGGAAGTTCAGCAGAGCTATCCGCTCGGAGAGCACTCTACTGTTTTTCAAGCAGAAGTGTATGCCATAATAATGGCGGCTACCCTAGAAATCGGGATGGACGATAAAGAGTAAATATTTTATGATATGCACGCCATTCTGAAGGACGCTGAGTTCCTTGAACCCTAAGATTGCTGACGCCTTAATGGAAAAATGCGCAGAGGCGCTGAAGACCCTGACGCTGGTTTAAGTTCCAGGGCATACAGGTGTACGCGCAATGAAAAGGCGGATGAACTCGCACAGATCAGAGCAGAAACCGACTATGTAGACTTAGAGCCACTCTAGAGAATTAATAGACCGACTAAAAGCAAGCAGATTTAGATGGTTGCTGGGACGGACATAAAAAAACGTTGGACTGCTGATAGGTATTCTAAATGGACACAACCAGTTAAGTACAACCCTACCTGCCCAGCCTGTGGACAGGAAAAAAAACATCAAGGCATCAATCTCGTGGCAGAATATGAGGCATACGCAAGGATGAAACAAAATGTTACCCTGAGCGGGGAAGAGCTGCACTTGCTTAAATGGACTGACATACTCGACAATTTTTGCAAGAAAAAACAGATCGGCCAAATTAACCACCTGTACATCATATGGAAATGCCGAGTGTGTTAAGGGAAAGACCTGGGCATAATAAAGAAGGCCTACTTGCCACCACTAAGGGTGACCCCCACTACTACTCTTACCCTCTTGACTATTGATCTAGCAACTTATGATCTTATAGTTAGTTATGATTTTTTTATTCAATCATCGTAAATATGTTACTACCCCTTTCCTTATCAACTATCCAAAGTAAAAATTAATGATTTTATTAACGGGTACCTAATTTTAATGTGGCTCAGACATGGAAAAAACACATCATAAACCAAACAAGGTCGGTCATTTTCCACTATTTTTTTTAACCACAACGACATGTTTCGAAAGCATAAGCTTTCATCTTTAGGTTGTACACTTACTGGAGTTATCTCATCACAGTCGCCTAGCTTGTAGACTAAAATTTAAAAATTAAATTATTACAGCAGCATTTGTGCCGTGTGATAAGGTGATAATGAAAAAGAAAAAAAAAAGAAAAAAAAGAAAATAAAAAAACCCCTTTTTACTAACTGACATTGTTAAACCCCTCCCCAATCGGAAGCGATTAGTTGTTAACTGAAGATGAAAGCTTATACTTTGGAAACATGTCGTTATAGTTAGTAAATCACCTCCAACCAATATCGACTATTTTTTCAATTATCATTAACATTCGTTTTTCTGAGTCTTATTGGATACAAATAACTTATTTTTATTTAAAAAAAAAATATCGATTTTAATAGCCAATATGCTATGTTTCACTAAAAAAAGTGTTTTAAATACAACAAATATATTTAAGAAATAAACAAACATTAAATTATTTTTCGTAAGGTAAAATATTTTTCCAGAAAATCCGAAAACAAATAAAAACCAATCATTTCACATTAATTTTCTCTCGTTTTCCTTGGCTCGAAGGCCTGAAAAGAAAAGCCACATACCAAATACCTTTTGTCGCCTTAAGTCGAGCTCAAACAATCAAAGTCACCACGACCGTGAGACGATTTATATTGATTTTTCCATAGAGATCCTAAAAAGAGAGTAGACAAATCTTTTCCGAAAGGCTGTATTGAATACAAGCAAAACTTACATTACATTAATACACGGTATATTAGCACGGACTAAAACGCGTTTTCGCCGCGCATTACGTCATAAAGACGACAAAATGGCGAAATTGGCATAGAGCTAATTTTTAATGTTACTTCCGCGATAGGCGATAAGTGTCCGAGACATTAACATATTAACTTTTGCCCTAATGTAAGTATGCTTAAGAAGCATGGTATAGCTCAGAAAAGCCCTAAAATGAGGCACTTGTAATTTTCTGATCTAGCCCAATTTCAGCAAGTTTATTTTATATACTCAAGCATACATTTGTGCTTGTGGTCGGGCAGTCAAATTGGAAATATTCAATTTTTGGGTGATTTTGATATAACTTGGCATGCTGTTTAAGGACTCCCTACGAAGTTAGGAAAAAACAGTGATTTGTTCGGCGTCGCATTATAGGTAGCGTCGCGACGCCTTAAAGGTGAAGATTGATAGTAACCTACTTTTTGTCAAATATCTCAAAAACGGTAATTTGTAGGACAATTTTGTTTTCAGTTTTATGCAGCCAGTAGATGTATCTATATACCTCTCTATAACAATCTCAACAAATATTTTGAGTTTTTCTATAAAAAATTTTAGAAGTGAAATTTTCCCCAAAATTTAAATATGTAATTTTTAAAATTTTTGGATTATTTGCTTCCCTTGAACGCAGTTTAGTGGTGAGTTTGATCTCGTGTAATAATTATTGCATTTTTTGAGTCAGCCTATCACAATGTGCTTAAATTTATATATTACCTTTACACAGAACCGCGCAAAAAAATACCAAAATTAGCAATATCGCGTTTTGTAAAAAAAAATTAAAAAATGCTCTTAAGATTAAATAATTTTTTTTTAAGTACTACTACTAATTTTGTTATTGTTATTTCTTATCTAAATATTATTAAAACTTAATAGAATTATTTTAAAAAAATATTGCGGTAAATGTAAATTAGACCGGGTGTCTAATAAAAAAATTCAAACTTAAGTATTGCTATGTAAAAAAAACATTGGATTTAGGGCTCAATTTGACATCTCTTCATATGTGTGCCTCGGATTTCTATATTTTCTGGGTGATTTTGATCCTCCAAAGGAATTAGTTATATTAAGAAACAAGCTTTCAAAAACTGTATAATTTTACAAAAATCGTGCCGGAGTTTTTATGCCAAACATATTTAAAAATAGCACTTTTTAAAAAATTGTCGAAATTCCCAAAAATACACCATTTACCTTAAATATCGTTTTACAAATGACAATTTTATAATTTTTAAAATCATACAGCCATACCAAATTGAAAGAGAACCTTTATTCTCGAAAACGGAACCAAAATTTTTATATTTAGTAGGGGTAACCGAAATGCTTTGAATTTATATATAACCTCAGAAGCTACAATACATTTAAATAACTGAAGCCCATAACAGGACCCGGCATAGATATTTAGGCGCCCTGGGCGAAATTGTAAATTGGCGCGCCTATACTCATACTTCTAAATACATCTAATTCGGCTACTCTAGATGTACAATTTAGCACCTTTAGACCTCTGATTTGGCGCCCCTGAGCAGAAGCCCGGTTTGCCCGTGCCTACTACGGGCCCTGCCTATAGACGTACTAAAGGGGTCTAAAGTTACAAAAAATACAAATACCAAATTAATTACTGGCTGTTTTCTGCGGCTTTTGGGCTTAACAAGTACCTACAAATGTTTTTTATTTAGCTCTAGATCAGCGTGTACGTATATTTATTGTACTATATTAGTTCTAGGGTAAAAATATTATAATAAGACAATTTTAGGAATGCTTTATATAGGCAGTACTTTTAAGGCTTTATTTGTAAAATGTTAGCATACTTCCCATAATACCTGTAATAGTGAATTTGAAATTAAACATCGCGGAGGCGTCATCATGTTTCCTCCCAATTAGTTGGTCACCTGAGTTACTACTGATATACTTATCGACCTTACTACTCTATGTACTCATAATACCACCTCTAGAGTATTATTTCAAGTATCTCATAGTTATATGGCTCCAACTAATTAGAAATCTTATGGCTTGGAATAAATGTGTCAAAAACAATGCAACTCATTGTGTTATTATCTTTTTGGTGCGTTCGTAGAGAAGAAAATCAGAATCTTTTAATAAAATTTCGCAACAAAACTTATTTAGGTTTCTTGGTAAGTTGCATTTTTTTATAAAATTACCGGTATTTTAAAAATATCGCTAGCGGAGTTTATTATTTCATAAATATCTAAGTTAATAAGTATTTCTATTCTATTTCGGTAATAACAAACCGAAACTAGAGAATGTTAAATAACATGTTTTTATAATTATTAGGTTCAGGTCCGGGGCTATTTTGATGCCTCTCCTGATCATAGAATTCTTTAAAATGTTCGATTTTAATAGGGTGAATTGCACTTTGCAAGTGGTGTTATTAATTTTTTAATAAATTTTTCGTTTTATTGTACGCATTTGGCTGCCCTCATATAACAACACCTTAGGTGACTGCGTCGTTGATGGCCTTACCCCCCAGACAAAATAATTTGTCAAAGTTTAACAGGAAGTAAAAAAAATTACCAAACAATCTATGAGCCTAAAAATTTGGGATGGATTTCTTGTTTGCTTTTTTAATTCTGCTTGCATTTCTTTGCTTATGAATTCCTTATTAATGAACTGCTTCTAATGAACAAAAAAGCATCATGGTTAACATCCATAATAGGGGGTGAAAATTACTCGCAACTAAAAATAGCGATCCTTCATAACGAGACAAATATTATTTAGTCGGCCATCTTTCAAAGCAGTATTCGTTCGATCGCAGTTCAGTACGGTTATATTGCATCGTACCTGCATGATAGTGCTAACGAGGTCAAAGTCGGAGTTTGTTTTGTTTACAAAAAACCTCGCGCGCGAGATACCTGTGTTGAGAATCTATATACAATGTGTATTATAAATAATATATCATGTTTAAAAGCAAAAAAAGTGTACCATCACCTGTGAAACTTGTTTTAAAAATTAGCGAAAAGCCCAAACAAAATCAAGAAAAAATGGATAATGCCGAATTATTTCAGGATAGCCATGCTAGAACACAAAATGAAGAAGTTTTATATAGCGAATGGAAAAAATCCCAAAACGAAAAAAATTTACTTAGTGTACAAGTGGATTATCTCCGAAGTCAACTGGAAAGTATGCAAAGAAAATTTGCAGATTTAGACACAAAAGTCACTAAAAAAGAAGAGTCTGACATGGACTACATTACTAATGAGGACGATCTGGCAAGAGAAACTGAGTGGATCAGACAAAAAGGAAAAGGTTGGAAAAAACGTCGAATGGATACTTCACTCTCACCACCACAACAAAGCTCGGGCACTGGAGAGCCCTCCAATAAAACACAAAATGAAGAACCCCCAACTAAGGTTAAAAAAGCTCCATTACCTCCACCGATTATGGTAAATGGCGTAAATAATTTTAATGATATTTATGAAAAGTTAAATATCATACAAGGAGTTAAAATAAAAGTTTTAAATAACGAAAATATTAAAATAAATGTACAAGACGCAGACAGCTATCGGCTGGTTACTAAAATGCTTAATGAAATAAAGCATCAATGGCACTCATACGAAAACAAACAAATAAGGCCAATTAGAGTAATAGCGAATAGGCTACACTTCTCATGTGACCCACAAAAAATTGTAGCTGATCTACAAAAAAAAGGTTTTAAGGCACTGGAGGCCAGCAACAAACTTAAATGGAGAACAAGACAACCTCTTAACATGTTTATGCTCACATTTAGCCACGATGAAGATATCAACAAAATTTTTGAAATTTCTAGTATCCTTGGGATTGAAGTGGAAATAAAAGCACTAAAAACCTCAAAGTTATTCCCTCAATGCAAAAGATGCCAATCTTATGGACACACGCAAAAATATTGCGCTAAAGAACCACGTTGCGTAAAATGCACAGGGAGACATCTTACTGTAGAATGCCCCAAACCAAAAGAATCTGAGCCAAAATGCATCCACTGTGCAGGCAAGCACCCTGCTAACTACAGAGGATGCCTTGTTGCTAAGGAAATACAAAAATTGAAAAATAAACCTAAGAAACCGAATCTCATACCAAACGTGAGTACAAATAGACAAAACCAACAGACAAGAAACACAGTCACACAAAACTCTGTGACAAGGACATACAGTCAGTAGTCAAAATACTATGGAACAAACACTACAATTAATTTTGGAGAAATTGAACAAACTTGATGAGCGATTAACTAAACTAGAAAGTAGCAATAACGGAGCTACCAATATGCCTCAAAATGGTCAGTAATCTTAGAATCCTAGCTTGGAATGCCAATGGTCTCTTGCAACATCAGCAAGACTTGCAAGTTATTCTAGACATAGAAAAAATTGACGTCTGTCTTGTGTCAGAAACGCATTTCACTAACCAGTCTCACATTAAATTTAAAGGTTATAAAGTGTATCATACAACTCACCCTAGCAATACTGCACATGGGGGAAGTGCTGTAATAATTAAAGAAAATATATCACACTATGAGGAGATGGGATATAAAACCATAGAGATTCAAGCTACATTAGTAAGTGTAAAAACCAAAACATATACATTAGTCATAAATGCTGTCTATATACCACCAAGGCACTTACTAAAGAAAAATCAATATCTTAATTTTCTCAGAAAATTAGGAAACCGTTTTATAATTGGAGGTGACTTTAATGCAAAAAATACCTACTGGGGATCTAGACTGACGAACTCTAAAGGAAAACAACTTTTGCAAGCTATTAGTGAATATCAATGTGAGCCGATATCAACTGGTAAGCCCACATACTATCCAACAGATCCAGGAAAAATTCCAGATCTAATTGATTTTTTTATAGTAAAAAATATATCTTTAAGTTTTGTAGATATAGAAGAAAGTTTTGATTTACACTCAGATCATTCACCTATTATTCTAACTCTTAGTAAAAACATAATAAAGAAAGAAGCAAATATCTCACTAGTTAATAAACTGACTGACTGGATTAGTTTTAAACAAAGTCTGTCAGAAAAAATAAACCTATCAGTACCATTGCAAACGCCAGAACAAATCGATAAAGAAGTTGATTATTTTGTTACAAATATTCAACAAGCAGCTTGGGAAAACAGTCCAAAACCAAAGAGAATTTTTAAGGGAAAAAACTATCCAAAGGAAATTAGAGACCTTATATTGGAAAAAAGGAAACTAAGAAGAAAGTGGCAACAAAGCCGTGATCCTCGGGACAAAACAAATGTCAACAACATGACGCAGCGCATTAGGCGAGAAATTCTAGTAATAAAAAATGAATCTATTAACCATTTTCTTAATGAACTTACAGATGATAAAAATACCGACTATTCCCTTTGGAAAGCAACCAAAGATTTTAAAAGACCAATTATCCAAATTCCACCCATACGAAAATCTAACAACCAGTGGGCAAGGAGTAACGAAGAAAAAGCAGATATTTTTGTAAGTCATTTAGAAAAAACATTTCAGCCCCACGAAGCACCAGATGAACACTTTCATTTAAATGAACCCCATCAAATCGAGGACCATATTAAGCTTACATCACCAAAAGAAATATTAACAGAAATCAAAAATATTAATTCGAAAAAAGCCCCAGGGTATGATCTTATTAACGGGGTAGTCATAAAACAACTCCCCAGAAAAGCTATCGTAAAACTATGCAACCTAATTAATGCGTCTTTTAGGCTTAGGTACGTACCTAAACTGTGGAAAGTTGCAGAAGTTATCATGATTCCAAAACCGGGAAAACCACTCCATGACGTGTCATCTTACAGGCCAATATCTTTGCTGCCAATTATATCCAAGCTCTATGAAAAATTATTGCTTAAAAGAATAAAACCCATCATAGAAAGACAAGAAATTATTCCATCTCATCAATTTGGTTTTCGAGACAAGCATTCCACGATAGATCAAGTACACAGAATTACTAATATAATAGAAAAAGCACTAGAAGAGGGAAAAGTTTGTTCTGCAGTTTTTCTAGATGTAGCACAAGCATTTGACAAAGTGTGGCATGAAGGCCTTAATTTTAAACTAAAAAGGTTTCTGCCAAAACAGTATTCGGATATTTTGGAATCATACATATCTGATAGACATTTTAGAGTAAAACAGGAAGACTCATACTCAAATTTAAGAGAAATTCAAGCAGGCGTGCCCCAGGGTAGCGTACTAGGCCCTTATCTATACTTATTATTCACTTGTGATATCCCAAAGCCAGAAAATTGTCACTTAGCAACATTTGCCGATGATACTGGTTTATTGACGGTAGAAAAATCTATTGAAAAATGCATAGAGAAACTTCAGGATGCAGTCACCCAAATTCACAGTTGGACCACAAAGTGGCGAATAAAATTAAATGAAACCAAATCAATTCATGTTGATTTTACAAACAAAAATATAAATCACATACAAATAACAATTAACAACATTCCAGTACCATATTCGAATCAGGCAAAATATCTAGGTATGACACTTGATACCAAATTGCGCTGGAAAGCACATGTTACGAAAAAAAAAGAAGAACTTGAGATAAGGTATAGAAAAATGAACTGGCTAATTGGAAGGAAGTCCAATTTAACAATTCATAATAAGTTACTGCTTTATAGACAAATACTGAAACCAGTATGGACATATGGTATTCAACTATGGGGTTGTGCTAAAGAGAGTAACATTCTAGTTGTACAGAGATTTCAAAATAAAGTATTAAGAAACATTGTGAATGCACCTTGGTACGTTCGAAATAGTGACCTTCATCGAGATCTAAAAATCGAAACTGTAGCAGAGACTATAAAAAAGTACGCAAAAAGCCATGAAGATAGACTCCATCGGCATGTGAATGTGGAAGCAATTCAGCTTCTAGACAATACTATGCTAGTTCGACGACTAAAAAGAGTGAAGCCGTTTGAGCTAGTAAACTAAGTGAATTACACATAAAACACAATAATGCTATAAACACAACACAATTGTGAGTTACAGACTAAACAAAGCGGGGAGAACTGTTGAGTGAACCCTAAGTTTAAATCTGACTTTTTCTAGTAAATTAAGTTAAAACAAAATTGCTAATTAGTCTTACTGACTAGATTGTAATAAAAAAAACACAGCGTGTTTGACAAATAAAAAAAAAAAATCTTTCAAAGAGCAATCGATTCTCACTATGATACTTTTCATTTAATTGAAATCGGTTTAGCTTTAATGAATTTGTGAGGAAATGCAGACAAAATTAGGCATTCGTATAGTTTGTGAAACATCTTTGCCCTATCAATGGTTAAAATAAAGATTAATACTTCCAAAACTGCTAAGCCTAATTGAAAGGTTAAGTTTGATTCTGACAGCCACCTTGAATTTTAAGAAGGTGATAAATTTCGATAAGGACCTTTAAAGCGCAATTAATTTTTGCCTTGATACTTTTAATTTGAGGAAAATCGATTTAGTAATAATTAATTTATTAGGAAATGAATGGAGACCGAATTGAAATCTGTACAATAAAGGTTAAAACAAAAATTAATTTTTTTGGAACAATCCAACTGATTTTCGTAATGCGTACCTCGTCCGTGCATGGCAGGAATAGGATTTTTTTATAAATTAAAAGAAAAAACTAAAAAAGATCTGGAACATATAAATAAAAAAAAGTGTGTTAGCTTAGGACGACACTTCAGAAGTGTAAACTTCAACAAGTCGAAATTAATAATACTGGCCTTCATCCTCATCATCATATCGCTTGCTGAATGTTCCTCTCGCAGTCACCTCGGCCGACTTCACCCGAATGAGCGTTACATAGCCGAGCCTGACGGCTCAGTTCAATTCGCTACCCACAAAAACTGCTAAACGCGCCTAAAGAAGTTTACACTTCAACAAGCAAATTTAAAGGGTTTAGCATGATTTTGTGCTCCATCTTGTAATTTCAAGATTGCGGATAAATTATTTTTTCTTAAAATCCTGATTCATTTCCTTCAACCATCAGCTTTTTCAATAAAATCGGTAGCATAGTTCAAGAGTTATAACAAAAAAGAAATCCGTTTTTTTTGCTTCACCCGATATTTTAATAAACTGGATGTAGTATATGGTCAGCACCCCCACTAATTAAAAAAAATGAATGCTTTATATAATAGAAGTACAAAAATTTCTATAGTTAAGTTCAAGTCATAGATCTACAGCAAGTTAATAACAGTAATGACTTGTTTTTATGGGATTTCATAGATTCTCTAAAAATAGCTATTTTTGGGGGAAAATGGCATGAAAACTTCAATATGGTTTTTGGAGATTTACACAAATTTTGAAAGCTTGTTCCTTGGGAAAGTAAATTCTTTTGGAGTAACAAAATCACCCGGGAAATATAAGAATCCCATGTACATGAATGAAGAGGTGCCAAAATTGACTCAAAATTCAAGGATTTCTAAAGTATCATTTCCTGTGTTTGGATTAAATTCCCAAACTCCCTGACCCTGACTCCCCCTCCCTATTTTTTTTGAACTGCAATATATTTTTTAAAATTTTCTTTAAATTCTAAAACATAATAATAAAAACTTAAGAAAAAAATAGTTCAAAATAAAGTGTAGTAAAAAAATGTTTTTGTTATGAGCGAAATCCATGGACTCTATAAAAAAAACTGACTTGATCAAATTCAAAAAATTTTTGCATCACTTTCTGCGAGTGAAAAATCTAAGTTATAATATATTCTTATAGGCAGACTCAAAAGGAACCTTAGTTTGCAACCAAACCCAAAATCACCCCTAAAACCACTTAACCGCTTCAGATAAACCAAAATTAAGGAAAAATACAAAAATGTAAATTTTGATAAAAACTAAATTTAACAATTTTTATTTAATGGAACTTAATCACGCTTTTAAAGTAATACCTTGTTAGAAAGGCACACTCATTGTCTGTCAAAAAGTGAAATTAGAATTGTCCTACCTAATGTAGTTTATTAAGTTATTTCAGAAAATCTGGATCAATGTCACGTCACATTTGAAAGCGTCGCGACGCCGCATATATTAGGTCGCCGCAAGAAAAAATATGATTTTTGTAAATGTCTTTATAAGTTTATTAATCGTACCAATTTATATCAAAATCACCACAACTTCGGAAATTCTGCCCAACCATTGAGTTTCAAATTGATATGTAAATTCCTTGGACACTTACCGCCGCGCCAGTTGTGGAAGCGTCATTTAAAATTAGCTCCACCTTGTCAATTTCGTTATTTTACCATTTACATGACGCCACGGAAAGTAAGAATAAACACTTAAGCGTCATCCCCGTTTTTCTCCAATTGATTGTTAATTTTTTCTGAGAAAAAAAGCCTGAGAACTTTTGAAAAACAATTTCCGCATTTGTTTTAATTTCTAACCAGCTATCTCCCACGTAACCTACGCCCACATCATCTGCAAATAGAAGCAAATCGACATATGTCCTCCTTTAAAAGCAAAGCTGTGCCCTAAGGAACACCACACGTTACTTTTTCAAAGTCACTTAAGGGCCATCTACTTCCACGCACTGCTCCCTGTCACTAAAATAGCTTTGCATAAGTTTGAAGGTATTTCTTTAAATCCGAGGTTTTTTAGTGTTTTCATTATTTCGGTGTGATTCACCGTATCAAATGCTTTGGCAAGATCAACGCAGATACACATAACTTGTTTACTTTTATCAATTGCCTCATATATGCTTTTACTTAAACAAGCCAGTGCATCCTGCATTAATATTCCCTTTTGAAAGTCATATTGTTTATTACTTATTATATCATGTCTGTTAAAATATGAAACAATGTGTTTTTTAATATTGTTCAAAGATCTTTGAAACCGATGAAAGTATTGATATAGGTCGATAATTACTGTTCCTTGAGTGGTTTTATTTGAAAATACCTGTTTTTATTAATAATTTAAAAATGTGTACATTAAGCGTTTTGTAGTTTTTTTATTCTATATTTTCAGTTTGATTACTTATATATATTATTAAAGATTTAGCAGAATAGCCGTTTTCATTTGGAATTGGGCAAACCTCACCTCACCACTTAGGAAAGTGACCTCACCAGTTACGGGTTAAATTAGTAAATAATAAAACAGACCGCAGGTTTTGGTTGTCTGTGGAGTTGGTTCCGATGGCAAAATAAAGATTAGACGGGAGAATTTTGTTGTTATTTTCTTTTTGTTCTAGAAAATCTATGTAACCTAGTTTATAGAAAACATCCCGATTTTAATTCTGGTCTTTGAGCAAACCACAGGCCAAACTGCTGCTACTGCTGCAATGTAATTGGGTCCTCGTTAAAAAGAATCGGTTGTCTACTAAGGGACAAAAGGTTTTATCTTACGGTCAGGTTGCCGAGAACTTGATAATTTTGATTCCCCGTAGCGGCTGGGTTCAGTGGCGTATATACGGGGGGGGGGGGGGGTGGGGGGCCCGGGCCTACAAATCTAAGATTTTTTTGGATATTTTCCACATATTTCATGAATAAAAACATAAAATAGCATAAAATACAGCCTCATGAGATCTCGGCCCCCCCCAAAACTGTCTCGGGCCCACCCCGAAACTTTTTTCTATATACGCCACTGGCTGGGTTAACACTCCTTCGCTAGGCTAAAATAACCGATTGCAAAATTTGGCGAATACCATAGTTTTAAGGTGATGCTGGATAAAAAATATCGGGGATAATCCCTATAGTTTTTAAAGGTTACCCATAATTTTTATCAAAGCTTGTTGTTTAAATAAAAAAAAATGTGTACGACACTTTTTTGTTTAGTTTGGGCAGACTTTCCTGATAAAATTTATGAAACCTAGCCAATAGAAAACGTCCCAGTTTTAATTCTGTATTTTGAGCAAACCACTAAAGGTCAAACTGCTGCTACCGCTGCAAGAAAATCGGGTCCTCGTTAAAAAGGATCATGAAATTAGAGAATAAGCGTAAGTAAAAATTATCTGGCTAATTTTTAAGAACTCATTAGGGTAATTAAACGCTGGTAGGGGTATTTTCTCTTGGAGTAGTTGTGTTTCTATTGGTTTCATACAGCTTATGCTTTGCACGAAGCTATTGGCTACATCCACCTGGTAATGGCTTAATAAGGCCAAATCGATCGTGGATTTGCATGGATCATTTTGCCTGTAGCATTCCAGGACGTGGCTCAAACAAGGAAGATTCTTATCCTTGTGCTCGACGTTGGAGAAAGTAAAAACACATAGTTTTCAAAAATTATGTTGATATTTTCTTTGTCTTCTATAAAATCTATGCTACTGGTCCAACCACTAAAGGCAAAATTGCTGCTACCGCTGCAACGTAATTGGGTCCTCGTTAAAAAGGATCGATTGTCTACTAAGAGACAAAAGGTCTTACCTTACTGTCAGGTTGCCGAGAATTTAATAATTACGACTTTTAGTAGTGACTAGGTTAATATTCCTTCGCTAGTCTAAAAACAATTAAAATGAGAAATCGGCAAATTCCTGCTGGTTTCACACAGCTTATGCTCTAAACGAAGCTATCGGTTACATCGATCTGGTGATGTCTCAAAAATTGCAAAAACCGGCCGTGGATTGGCATGGATCATTGTGCCTGTATCTTTTCAGGACGTGGTTCGAACGGATCATTCATATCCGTGTGATCGACATTGGAGAAAGTAAAAACTACATAGTTTTAACAAATGTTGTTTCTTTGCCTTTTATAAAATCTATGCAACCTAGTCTATAGAAAGCGTTCCGATTTTAATTTTGTTCTTTGAGTAAGCCACTAAAGGCCAAACTGCTGCTACCGCTGCAACGTAATTGGGTCCTCGTTAAAAAGGATCGGTTGTCTGCTAAGAGACAAAAGGTCTTATCTTATGGTCAGGTTGCCGAGAGCTTGATAATTACGATTCCTCGTAGCAGTTAAGTTAATACTCCTTCGCTAGGCTAAAACAAGTGATTGGAGAAATTGGCAAAATCCATAGTTTTACGGCGATATCGGAGGAAATATATCGGGGGTAATACCTCGAGTTTATAAAGTTTATCGATAGTTTTTATCAAAGCTTGCTGTTAATAATTTCATGAGTTCGAAGAATGAATGAAGTTAGTTATTTTCAATTAAAATTAGAATATTTCTAGATAAAAAAAACTGTGTTCGGACACTTTTATTTAGTTTGGTCAGACTTTTCTGATAAAAACTGTTATTTTTTTATCTTTAATAAAATTTATGAAACCTAGCCAATAGAAAGCGTCCCGGTTTTAATTCTGTTCGCTAAGCAAACCACTAAAGGCCAAACTGCTGCTACCGCTGCAACGCAATTGGGTCCTCGTTAAAAAGGATCGGTTGTCTACTAAGAGATAAAAGGTCTTATCTTACGGTCAGGGTACCGAGAACTTCATAATTACAATTTCTCGTAGTGGCTAGGTTAAGACTCCTTCGGTAGCCTAAAGTAATTATGATGAGAAATCGGCAAATTTCTAGGACTTACGGTGATGTAGCCTAAAAATTATCGGGGGTAACCTTATTTTAAAACAAATTCTTTATTGACATATGAACGTGGTATATATAAATGAATTTACACTAAACATTATTTATTAAATAATAAAAACTGCAGTTATGATAAATATTAACTACATTTTGATTTTGCGATGTCAATGACATAGAACTGCTACTGCTTGCAATAGGAGGAGGCATATTGTGTTAAGCTTTGTTATATCGATTTGTAGGTAGCTGCAGATTGATTTCGCATTTGAATAAACAGTAATTTTGATTGGTTATTATTAACGAAGATTTTAATATTCATTTTGAAAAAATAAATGACCCCCGTCATGGGAATTCAGCGATTGAACTGAATCTTTTAACCTTAGGACAAAGATAAAATAATTGATCATATTTTAATAAATTTTGACATGACATACAATGTTCAGATTTGGGATGCAGCAATAGGAAATCACAATTATAATAAGCTTGTTATTAAACAAGACAAAAAAAAGAAAACTAGAAATAAAATTTAGTCCTATGAGAGATTAATTTTTTTATGATAGATTTGGAAACTTGGAATTTTATAAAAAATGCTGCTTTAACTTTAAACGAAAAATTATAAAATATCATTCCAAAAAAAATCGAGCCAAATAAAATAATCTGCCAATATATGGACACCTAAGCTCACACTAGGTTCTATAGATGTACTCAATTACCTATCGTTTGATACTACACAAGCCATGTTTTAAGTTAAACTCTAATTTTTGAAATCTACCACCACCCTTTGTTAAAAAAACTAAAATATGTTTTGTTTAACTCCAGACCCAATTACCTTTCGTATGATATCACACACGCCATATTTTTACATAAACTCTAGTTTTTAAAATCTACCCCCACCCTTTTATTTGACTTGTGTTAGGTGGATTTTGCTCATTTTTAAATGGGACCATCTCGACCCAAGACCCAGTCTAGGTACCAAATCGGCCAAGCGGTTTTTGAGTTATGCGCGTTGGTCGTTACAGACAGACAGACATACAGACAGACAGACAGACAGACAGACAGACAGACAGACAGACAGACAGACAGACAGACAGACAGACAGACAGACAGACAGACAGACAGACAGACAGACAGACAGACAGACAGACAGACAGACAGACAGACAGACAGACAGACAGACAGACAGACAGACAGACAGACAGACAGACAGACAGACAGACAGACAGACAGACAGACAGACAGACAGACAGACAGACAGACAGACAGACAGACAGACAGACAGACAGACAGACAGACAGACAGACAGACAGACAGACAGACAGACAGACAGACAGACAGACAGACAGACAGACAGACAGACAGACAGACAGACAGACAGACAGACAGACAGACAGACAGACAGACAGACAGACAGACAGACAGACAGACAGACAGACAGACAGACAGACAGACAGACAGACAGACAGACAGACAGACAGACAGACAGACAGAAAGTTTCAAAATCATCTGAAATGCAAAGATATATAAAAAATTTTGAAATCGGAGCAACTTTTTTTTTCTCGAAAAAATTAGGATCACTATAGCTCACACTACTATGGTATAGTAGTAGTGTGAGCTAAAAAACTAAAAACCGAAATGAATAGTACAGTGAAGAACTAAAAATCATGAAAGAAAAAAAAAACTTTTAAACCTACCATGTTTGTATATGTATATACGTCTTGTATATGTTTTTAGAAACTCTCATAATTACATAAAAAATAGTGAAATTCATTCATACCGTATAAAAAATAGGAAAAATATTAAACTGAACTTTTCAAAAATTAAACATAGCAGGTTAAGTAAAAAATATTATGGGCCAGTTTCTATAATAAACTACCACAATTAGTAAAAAGATTAAACCTTATTTAAAAATAAAATTTTAAACTTTTTGCTAAAAGAAGCGTTTTACAATAACATAACCGATAATGACCTGTCTATTTGTTAGCGATTTTTATTATTACCTTTATTATGTCTATATTTATTATTTTTTTAAATTTCTTTCGATTAACTTTATATACTTTGCTTGTAAGAAATGATAAAAACTTTTTTTCTGGAGACCTTACGGCGTTTGTTCATTACAAGGTTTAACAAGTTTGTCAAGTTCGTCGTAGGTGAAAGAACTAGCGGATTTCGTGGTTGTGTCGTCCAAGCTTTGTGAATTCTTTTTTTTTGCGTTTCTGGCATCTCGCGCAGCTTTGAACTTAATTTGCTCCAACGGGTTTATTTTAATACCATCTTCATTAAAATACTTTCCCAGTAATTTGACAGTAACCATCCATAGAAGTTTGACTGTACCTTCCCTATATTTCTCCTTTTGTTTTCGAATGATAAATGCCCGATTTCTCAGGTGCGAGTTCGGACTCGATCGTGTCTTTATTAAATACGTAGTTTTTTTTCAGCACAAATAGATATGAACCAGATGTGTTTTTACTTTTTCAGTGTTTTTCGGTGTAGTTTTAGATATATTTTCGTCGATTTCTCATTCTGAAACATCTCCAAAAGGACTCCTGAAATATTTTGGATTAAAAATTTCTTTATTTATCATAGCTGTTCTGTTGGTGTTGTTAAAATGTCATAGCAATGCCGTGTATTGCATGTAGCAACGTGCAGTACTGGTGTATTCATATTATAATATAAAAGTGAAAGTGAGTGAGTACTTAAAAATTACCGACCGAATAAAAGCTTCTTTGTTAATAATTTAACGAGTTCGAAGAACGAGTTAATTGAGAGTAATTTGTTTTTTATAATTGCGATACTTTGTATACATATTTCTGCGCAAAATCCTCAATCCCTGGAAAAAGGCGCTTTCGTAAAATGTGACAACAAACGATTAAAATTTTTAGAAGGACAAGTAGAGTGCAAAAATTATTTGGTTGATTTTCATGCATAAGTGTAATTGAACGTTATGCAGAAAGGTGCCAATCCACAATAGGCTAGATATTTGGTTGGCTGCAAATTCGGATAATAGAATACACGTTCTCAATTTTGTAAAAACCTATTTTAAATTTGCAGAAACCTACCAACTCCTTGATATTATTTGTGGCCCAACGGAAAACCTATTGCTGAAGCAAAACTGCCCACACCAGCGGTCCGGGGTCGATTCTTGGCTAGGTACTTGATTGTTTGTGTTTGTTTAAAAATGCTTTAACTTTGCTAAAACTTTGCGAAACTGGGCGTTTGATCCTGATTGGATGGAAAGTCCCAGTATAAATAATAAAAAAAAGGAAAACTGCAAAATTTAAAGGAAATGATGCATCTCATTCCTTTTATCAAAATCCGCAGGGTGCTAATATAACTGAAGATGTTGAAGGTTACAATGCCGTGGATTTAGATTTTGAAGTAGAAGAAGCAGAATAAAATAAAAACTTTTTAAAACTAATATATGATTTAAACTTCATTACCCATTTAATTTTTAAAAATTACGAATTTATTTTGCTTTTATTCGAATTTTATATTAGTAATTTTTTTTTGTCTTGCAAAAAGCAAAAACCTACCAACCCACAAATAATCGCTATTGTAAAGTTTTTTTTTATATTCAAGATATGAATGCATGCAACATGCATTAAATATAAAAAATCTATTAAGAATAAAAAAAATATATAAAGAAGTATTAAAACAACCATTACATTTTTTTAAAGAATAAAATCTTTCGAACTTATTATCTATAGCTTTATGCATATCGCCGTCCAATTAATAATACTTAAATATTTCCCGAATAACAAAACAACCAAATAATTAGGTAGTAACTATACTATATTTTAAGAAACAAATACCTAAAGCAGCGAAATCGTTGGCAAGCAGCAATTGTACCTGCACACGCTACAGCAACCAAATTCCCTTTATCGCCACAAGGTTCTCAAACGAACTTCGAAACACTCGCAGACAGAGGAAATTTGGCTGCAGTTACAGTTGCAGTTCGCTAATATTATGCGGCTTTACAGTTTGAAAAAGGTGCAGTGCATATATCTGGGCTAACTGTTTTTAATAATTGCAAGAGCCCGAGTTTACAGGAGGAGGGTCTTTTTGTAAAATGTAAAAACAAACCATTGCAATTTGTAGAAAAATCCGGTGAATGCAAAAATTATTTAGTTAATTTTGATGCACGATTGTAATCTATTTCAATATTTTCCGAATAAAAACGGAAAACAACAGCTAACAATAAATATGGTAGTAACCATTTTACTTGAATAAATAAATACCTAACACCTCAAAAACCTCCGGTTCAATTAGTATCGCTGTAGTTTTAGCTACAGTGCAATTACCGCTGTTATTTTTCAAAAATATTGCCATATGGCCCTTTTAACACATACGATACTCCATATTGGTATTTTTAACACATTGGGGAATAATTCAAGGGGTAATAATGTGAGTGTTTAAAAATGACCGAAGGTTATTGTTAATAATTTTACCTAACAAGTGCAGAAAGTAATACTTTACCGCACGCGATGGCAGTTGGCCGAACGACGCGGAGACACTTTCCGCATGTGTAAGGTACAATATTTTACCTATGAGTACTTTTTTTTCAAAAAATTGAATGTAAAACATGTCAAATTAAATGGAATTGAAATTCAAACAATTATTGAAGCTGTCTTATTGATGCGTTGCTAAGGTTTCAGGTGAGCGTGCGGTAAAGTAACTTTACAAGACATCGGTGCGGTAAAGTAATAACTTTACAGACGCCGTGCAGTAAAGTTACTGTACCGCACGCGCACCACCTAGAAACCTTAGCAACGCGTTAATTAGACAGCTTCAATATTTGTTTGTATTTCAACTTCGTCTAATTTAACATGTTTATTTATAAATTAAATTTAATTTTTTGAAAAAAAGGTACTCATAGGTAAAATATTGTACCTAACACAACAACATTAACAACTGCCGTCACCTGCGGTCAAGTATCACCTTTCACACTTGTTAGGTAAATAACTATTACGAGTTTAAGGTAAGAGTTTGTATGAAACATATTACTATATTAGTGCTGAAAGGAATGTCACTTTGTTTTTAGGAGAAACTTAAAAAGTTATTTCCATTTAAAAACTTCTTGAGAGATATTTGTACAATAAACTAGATTTAGGTATCAAGCAAGTTTCTGTGAAAATAATATATTTTCTCGGTAAAAATGCTACGGAAATTACCTACTAACAACAATTATGGAAACACTAGAAAATTTACGTGCCTTAACCATTTAGCAATTTTTTCAAATTGTTGGTTTGATTAGCAGCGGGCGACTCCTAATAAACAATTAAAATTTAACGAAGCATTAAGTGGTTATTAAAATTATTCATTCCTTTATAATTATGGAGGTATTTAAAGCAAGTTTAAAGTTTTCCTCACCGCAAGACCGGCGCCGTAATGTATTAAGTCTCTTTTCCATCCCTGGTGGTTGCAAAGTTTTATGAAGTAATTCGGCTAAAACTATTCGTTACATCTGTCGCTTTTCCACACAAATCCCGGAACGATTTCATAATTTCTGCTGTAATTTTATGTAAAGTGTTCCCACTAAGCTTGGTTTTAATTAACTCGAGAAGGAAAGTGAAAAATCACGCTACACGACGTCGCGACGCGGAACGCTGTGAATGATGGGAAATTAAGAAAAAGGGTGAGGCTAATCTGATGGAAATAATTTTGCAAACTAAACACTTCAGTTGCAAAATTACTTAGCTGAAAAATTTAACACTCTAAATATTAAAATGTCTTTGAAGACGATGCACTTGGATGCAATAAATGGTGTGGATTTGTTTAAAACTTGAGATAATGATTGAGATGAAAAAAATTTTTAGACTTTTTATATTGTCTTTATTTATTTTAAATACAACAGTTTGATTAGTAAGTATCCCTGACCATTTTTAAGTGTAAACTAAACAATCCAGTCGGGTGCCAGGACACAGCGGTATTCAAGGCAATAAAAAAGCTGACGAACCAAAAATTTTATGTAGAAATACACACGATTCCTACATAAATTGCTTCGATAGCTTACTGTAGAGCAGTGGATGAAATTAAGAACAAACTATGGTGAATGTAACTTGTTTAATGTTCACAAAAGCGTTTATAAAAACAACTTTAAATATTAAATAGTTAGGTTTTAATGACACGTAAATACTTGATGTCAAGAGTTACAGCTGAGTGATGCGCTCCCCGCTCTGATTGTGATAGCAAGACAAGGATCGTGAGAAAAATATATTGGACTAGAGCCAGCCCTGGGTATACTAAAGTGTACATTGAGTTGTAGCCCTGAAAGGGCCTTAGAGACGGAAAGACAAGGCATTTTTTATTGACCCTATCCAATGTGGTTTCTAGGGGCGGGTATTTCTTTTACAATAAAAATAGAGATAGACATTATTGAACATGTGAAACGGACAAAGATAGGCTGATTTTGCATGCAAATAATACCCTAGATAATATATGGGTACTTTTATCTAAGTGCGTATTTTGAGTGATTCAACCTGCTAGTCGTTTTATACAGGGAAAACTGATAGACAATGTTGTCTAAGTACGAAAATATTTTTTTTTGAATTTCGTGCGGGAATATTACAAAAAGAAATCTTAAAAACGTTTAAAAACAAGTTTAGAAGTAACTATTTGAGTTCAAACATGGTGCGAAATTGTTTTTTGTGCAAAAGAAGTGTGGTACAATTTTGTTACTATGTTAAAAGTGCTTACGTATTTGGGTTACTTGTATAGATTGTTTAATATCGTTTGCTAATTATTATAATAGATCATAATTGCAAAGTCAATCGTTGCGTTCACATATACACAAACGTCATATGGCGACACTGCCAAAAATTCCGGGTTCAAAATTGATATCGTGTATAGCTCTAGGCGAACATTTCTAAATAGTGCAAAATTAGTAGCTACGTAGTTTAAAAAAATATGACGCGAAAAAGTTACCTTTAAAACTGAAACGAAAACACCCAATGTAAAATGGGGAAAAGTGTCTCAAAAGAAAGTGACGTGTCCAGTACGGGAGTGGTTACCCCAAACGTTATCGTTGATGAGCAAAATATAAAAGCCTCTACTGAAATTAAAGTTCTAATGTACATTTCGACATTGTGTTTAATAATTATTACGGCACTAAAAGTGAGAAAAGTCTATCGAAGAGGGCTAAAAAGAGACATTAGCAGAAGCATTTATTTAAAACCACCCCAGACCGGACCTTCTGACGACTGTTGATATGGATATGGATAAACGGCTGATAAGTAAATTACCTATACAAAAAAAATCTGCCGAAAAACTGTAAGTTATTTATGTTGTTACTAACTACTTACTCTGCCTGCTTGATTCCTGACTGGTATCCTGTTTTGCTGAGGAAATGATTTTGATAAATGATATGAAAGGTAACGCCAAGTTACCGAGAAAATGTTTTTAATTCAACGAAAAAAGAAGATAATAAACAGACTTTAAATTTAATTTTTAAATTGCTTTGTTTTTTTTTTAAATTGGTAGATATACCTTAGATAGGTCAGTTATGTTTTGTTTTACATTTTAATGGTTAATAATTTCAGCTAAACTAGAAGTTAAGGTTACGTGGGAGGAAATTTTAGCCAAGTTGTCTAATATAAAAGATGAAGTAATTAAAGAATCCAAGAGAGTTTTGAAAAAAGCAATTCCTAAGTCGCAAACTATCAGGAATCAAGTAAGGGATAATTTAATAATTTTATTTAACGAATTTATTTTAACGGTTAAAAGCATTTATAAGGATCTTGACGATCAAAAATATAGCAACTATATTAAACCCTTATTTAATACCATACGAGATAGAGTTGTTAGGTCATACCAGGTTTTACAAGTTGATTATAAAATCCCTACCAGTGTTTTGATAAAAATAGAACCATTGGTAAAAGACGAACTGACCATAATTGACATAACCGACGACGAAAGTAACAGTGACAGTGAGGAACAGTTAGAACATTTACAAACTTTGTTAAAATCTGCATCCATTATGCCTCTCTCTACTTCAGAATTTATTGGTTTCGCTAGCAAAATCCTGCCGAACGAGTTCGACGGTTCTGTAGATAAGTTAACCTCATTCTTGGATGCGTTGACCTTGTTAAAGGCAAATGCGGTTGCTTATGTCAAAACCAGACTGACGGGAACGGCTAGAGATTTGATAGGTGACACTAATACGTTAGATGAAATTTGTACAAAACTGAAAAATGGCATCAAATTTGACAGCTCCGAATCCGTTTCTTCCAAAATTATTAATCTCAGACAGCGTCATAATGACTCGAGCTACTTGACAGAACTTGAGAGCTTAACAAGAAAATTGAAAAGGGCTTATATTAGCGAAGGAGTACCAGAAGAAGCTGCAGAGAATTATACTAAAAATACAACTGTCAAATCTATAATTAAAAATTCTAGCTCGGAGAAAGCTAAAACAATTATGGAAGCATCTAGCTTTCAGACTGTTCAGGATGTTCTTACAAAATACGTCAACATCAGCGCAGAAAATGCCTCCAGCGCAAACGTGTTGTTTACTCATCATCGAGGTGCACACCGCACTAGAAATAATTTTCGAGGAAGAAGGAATTTCCGCGTTCCTAATAATTCTTATTCGAATTCTACAAGAAATTTTTCAACATATTCGAATGATAACAATTTTTACCGCCAAAACAGATATCAACCCAGATTTGAGCCAAATAATCAGCAAAGAATCTTTCAACAAAGTGCAAATTTTTCACACAGGTAGGCCTAGTAGATACGTAAGAGCCTACGATGTTGAGCAAGGCCAGGGAAACAAACAGGAGCCTCAACAAGGTCCTTTGGGGCACTCCTAAAAATTTTTAATATGGACCTAACGCTTTCAAATTTTGTAATAGTTCAGACCGATATGACAGAAATGCAAGATGTCACTTTATTAGTTGATACAGGAGCGGACATTTCATTATTCAAGAGAAACAAATTAGACCCGCAACAAATTGTCAACAAATCTAACATCTCCAGAATCAAGGGAGTTACCGAAGGCTATACAAACTCTTTAGGTACTACAAAGGCAAATATTTTAGTGGACGACTACATGTTTATGCACGAATTTCATATAGTAGGTCAAGATTTCCCGATACCTGCCGACGGGATTCTCGGAAGAGATTTTATTTCAAAATATTATTGCCAGCTAGACTATCATGATTGGACAATGACCTTAAAAACACTCGACGGCGACATCATTTTGCCAATATATAATAGTCCAGAAGATGACGTTATCACTATTCCACCTAGATGTGAAGTAATACGAAAATCAAAGAAATAGCATCAGGAGTTTTTGTTGCCGGAGCGATAGTATCATGCCAAAGTCCATACGTTAAAATCTTAAATACAAATTTTGAAAGTATCACAATAAAAAATCCAAAAATTTCCTGCACTAATTTAAATAACTATAGCATATGCACTATAAGTGCAGAAACACACATGGCCGGCCCATGCGGTAATAATAGTAAACAAAATAGAAATACGATATTGTTACAGGAATTGAACACAAGCGCAATACCAGATTTTGCAAAACAAGACGTAATTAACTTGTGTCAAGAATACTCTGACATTTTTGCACTGGACAATAATCCTTTGACAACAAATAATTTTTATCAACAAAAATTACGATTGACAGATAATACGCCAGTTTACGTAAAGAACTATAGAACACCTTACTCACAGATCAATGAAGTAAATGCAGAACTAGAAAAAATGCTAAAGGATAATATAATTGAACCATCGCAGTCAGAATTTAATAGTCCAATATTACTCGTACCGAAAAAGTCAATTAATGGAGAGAAAAAATGGAGGCTAGTTCAAGATTTCAGACTTATTAATAAAAAACTTTGTGCTGATACATTTCCGATAACAAGACTAGATCAAATTCTGGATCAATTGGGAAGAGCAAAATGGTTCTCCACATTGGACTTAAAAGCCGGGTTTCACCAAATTCCATTGGAGGAAAGTTCTAGGGACATTACTTCTTTCAACACAAGCTCAGGATCTTACCGTTACACTAGACTTCCATTTGGGATAAAAATTTCTCCCAATAGCTTTCAAAGGATGATGACCATACCTTTTGCCGGGATAACCCCCGAGAAAGCATTTCTATACATGAACGATTTAATTGTGTATGGCTGTTCAGAAGGCCATATGCTAGAGAATCTGAAAAGCGTATTTGAAATTTGCAGAAAATATCAACTAAAGTTAAATCCAAGAAAATGTGTGCTATTTCAAAACAATATCACATACCTCGGTCATAAAATTACGTCAGAGGGAGTCTTGCCTGATGAATCCAAATATACGGTAATTAGAAATTATCCTACACCTAAGTCAGCTGATGAAGTAAAACGATTCGTCGCATTTTGTAATTACTATAGACGCTTTATAAGGAATTTCGCTGAATTGGCCAGACCTTTTTATGAATTAATGAAGAAAGGCGCTACATTTACATGGGATACAGAGTGTTCAAAATCTTTCGAAATGTTTAAAATGGAACTACTTAATCCAGTTTGGCCGCGCACCTCGTAGCGAACGTATTGCTCGCTCTCGGCGCGACCTAAATAAATCCCAAATTTAATTGCGAAAATAACATAAACTAAACTACAGAAACAGTGCTGTAAAAATGTACCAAAACCAAGTGATATAATAACTGCTAAAAAGAAAAATATAATCTTCATTAAATACATAATTTAACAAAACACCTACTACTGAAATTTAAATATCAGCTGCCTATTTACTCTGCTATCGGTCAGTGATAATGACCTTGTCGTGTACAGTATGTTTTGCGCCAGTCGACGGGGCCGAACCAAGCACATTCAAATCTTGCATTTCGTTCAAGCAGCGAGCCCACAATCGATGTTGTTTAGCCGAATATTCTGCGGAACTAGACACGAAAGTTTGGAAATGTAAAACATGTACATCTTTAAAACGAAGTCCTGCTCTACTAAACGAGAACCACTTTACACAAATGATGCAGCAATTTTCAATGATTTCTGGTCAGATACAAAGTCTACAAGGGCGCATTGACGAAAATACTAACGCAATTTTTTTGCTCCAGCAGGAAAACTCTCTTTTTAAAAATAAAATTGAAACGTTAGAATCCAAACAAACAGAATCGAGTGATGTAGTACGTGAGGTCCAGGAAAGACTGAAAAGGCAAAACAATGTCCTTGTCATGGGTCTTTTCGATCCAAGCAGCCAAGAAAAAGACCTAGAATCAATAAAAAAACTCTGGCCTTAGACCTATAAAGATCACATTTTCGTCATACGAAGAGGCATTTGAGTTCCTTAAAAATAAGCAGAACATTCCTAAGGACCAATTTCCTGATGTTAAACTGAAAAGTGACCTTACTCCTCAACAAATGTTGCACTGAAATCAACTGCGCGATAAACTAAACATTCGTAAAAGTAATGGAGAACAGAATTTCACAATAAAATATATTAATGGAGAGCCCAAAATTGTAACAACTGAAACAGCAAAAAGACTTGCTGAGGAAGCTTTTTCTCCCCAAAATGAACAAAGCAAAAAATGTAGGTCACTGGATCAAGGTGCAACATAGCAGCCATTCTCTGCTATTTTCTGGAACGCTGAGGGGTACAATAACTTTTTAAACGAACTTCAACCCAGTAATACTGATATACGTGCCTCTCTGAAACCTGGCTAACGAAGGAGCCTGTCGTCTTTCCAGAATACGTCACCTAATATAACAAAATTTTTTCGAACGCATTAAAAGAACATTCCACTGGAAGAGCAAGTGGTGGTCTTGCCATTTTTTTGAACAATAAAATAAAATTCTGCGTACTTGATAAATCGCCATGGTGAATTATGTGCCATATAAAATATTCCAATGTTGAATTCTTGATGTGCAGTGTTTATATCAAACCTAGTTTAATATTAGAGGATTGGCTTGATAATTTTTACGTCGCTTACACATATTGTGTAGAGTTGTATCCTGATTTACCCTTCCTTGTTGCAGGCGACTTTAATTGTCGCATCTCTAACCAAGCATTTACTCCCGAGGAGGTATTTCAGGGCACGAATCTGCATTTCGAAAGAAGATCAAGTGATCCTATCATTAACACTAGGGGTCGAATTCTTCTAAATTTTATGTCGGAGAACTTCCTTTGTCTTTTAAACGGACATTGCGCCAAATCCGCCAAACAGATCTCGAAGCAATCTCCTCATACAACCATTTCATAAGCACACTCAACGACATAAAAAGTGTAAGCGATGCGGGAATAATTTGTCAATTTATTTTAAATGTTTTACGACTAAGATCATTTATTCTAAACGAATAGGGGAAAAAAAGTAGTGTTTATTCTAAGCAAAACTGATAGGTGGTGACTTTTAGACACAGTTTGTTTAATAAGCTAATATCTTTAATTTTTCTTTACGATGCACATTAGAAAAATTGGTTTCTGTTCTACTTATGTTTCTTTTCTAATAATATTTTGCTCTGAATTAAATCAAAAATAACTAAAAAGTTAAAATAATTAGTAATAAGTATAATTACTTTAAGCTTAATTTAATGGTCAAACTCAATTGTTATTGGACTTTGTAAATGTCTATATAAACAATAAAAGCTATTGAATTGAATTGAATTGAATTGAAACTTAATCCAAAAATTTTGAAATATCCTCAATTTGACAGGTCCTTTGTCCTTACCACAGACGCCAGCATGGGATCGTGTGGAGCAGTTTTAAGCCAAGATTTTGATGGAGAAGACTTGTCTATTTGTTTCGCTTCGAAAAATTTTACAAAAGGCGAAAAAATTAAATCAGTTATTGAGAAAGAATTAGCCGCTATACACTGGGCAATAAATTATTTTTGACCTTATTTGTACGGCACAAAATTTTTGGTGCGAAGTGACCATCGTCCTCTGGTATATCTTTTCTCTATGAAAAATCCATCCTCAAAATTGACAAGAATGAGATTAGATCTCGCCGATTACGATTTCTCAATTGAGTTTATCCCTGGTCATTTGAACAGCGTCTCAGATGCATTATCTAGGATTTCTATTGATGATTTGAGAAATATTAACGAAAAATCTTCTCAAATTTTAGCTGTCACAAGGTCAATGACAAGAAATCAGCGTTTACCGGAGAGTAACAAAAATTATCAACAAGTTCAACCACCTTCAATGACGTCAAAAATATTGCAAACCAATGATAATTACGATTTATTTACAGTTCCTACATTAAAGTTTATAATTAAGCCAAATTATCTATGGATAATTATGGAAAAGTTTGGAAAAAAGAAATTAAGTTTAAAAAATAAGATAATTTTCACTAATGGCAATTTTTCTCTCGGAAAAGTGTTGTCTCAGCTGAACAAAATGGCTAGTGAAAATAAATTAGAAAAATTGAAGTTAAAAATTAATGATGAAAAATTTAAAACGTGCACGTTAAATGATCTTAAATTAATAGGATAAGATTTATTAGAAAACGTAATTATTTATTTATACGAGGATTCCAAAATAATCGACAATGACCAAGAAAAATTAAGATTAATTCAGCAATTTCATGATAATCCATTGATTGGAGGACACTGTGGACAAAATACTTTTGAAAAACTTAGGTCAAAGTACCGTTGGAAAAACATGTCGCGTGATGTTGCAAATTACATTAAAAGTTGCAAAAAATGCCAATTAAACAAAAGTAAAATTAAACACACCGAACCAATGGTGATTACGCCAACACCGCAAAAACCTTTCGATATTGTTTGCGTAGATACCGTTGGCCCATTTTTAAAGTCAAATAATAACATGGTTTATGCCGTCACCATACAGTGTGAACTAAGCAAATATGTGGTTATTGCACCGGTGCCAAATAAAGAGGCTGTGACAATAGCAAAAGCGATAGTGGACAACTTTATCTTAATTTATGGCCCCATGAAAGAAATTAGAAGCGACATGGGAACAGAATACAGAAACGAGGTTCTAGGGCAGTTGTCAAATTTGTTAAATATCAGTCAAAAATTTTCAACTGCTTATCATCATGAGAGCATCGGAGGTTGCGAGAGAAACCACAGAGTTTTAAATGAATATCTAAGATCTTACATTAACGATGCGCAAATTGATTGGGATCAGTGGGTTAAATTTTACGCGTTTTGTTATAATACAACTCCTGGAGTTTATCACGATTACACTCCTTTTGAGCTTGTCTTTGGAAGAAAATCAGAACTTCCAGACGATGTCACAAAAAAATTGATCCTTTGTATAACATTGACGCATACTACCTAAAAATTAGGCAAAGATTGCAAATATCACATCAAAGGGCTAGAGATTTTTTAATGAAAGTTAAAGAAAATCGTAAACTTAGGTATGATGTAACTTCTCAAAATCTTAACTTAAATCCAGGCGACTTAGTAATGATAACGAACGGAAATCCTACTAAATTTGACCCTTGGTTTAAAGGTCCTTTCACAGTAATAAGTACTAATAGTGTAAACTGCACTGTGAAAAGTGAAAATGGTAAAGAACTCACGGTGCATAAAAACCGCGTTATTAAATATAATATTTAAAAAAAAAATTTTAAATCTGATTAAAATATTTTCAAATTTTCTTATGTACTTAATATGTACTTATTTTTAAATGTTTTTATGTTATTATTTATATTTTATTCATATTCGTGCGAATATCTTTTATATAGGGTAGTGATGTCATATAGTCATTCTTATATCTTATTTTATTTTAAAACTATATTTTAATTCTTATGTTATAAATTAAATCATTTTAGTTTTACGTTATTGTAGTATACCTTTCCAGAAGCGGTAAAGTTATAGTTTGATGAATTCCATTCTTTCGAAAGGGGAAGATGTGGTACAATAACTTTAGGTTTGTTACTATGTTAAAAGTGCTTACGTATTTGGGTTACTTCTATTGATTGTTTAATATCGTTTGCTAATTATTATAATAAATCATAATTGAAAAGTCAAACGTTGCGTTCACATATACACAAACGTCATAGAAGAAAAAAAATCGATGAAAAAACAACATTTCATGGGTAGGTCGTCTTGACGGATAGTTTTTGCTAAAACACGAGAAAGTTTAGTAGCGTCACGATAGATAGTTTTTTCTGCGACCGTGCGATTTTACCCTCACACATTTTGATTCAGAAAGTGTCACTTCCCCGCACTTATAAGATTATTTTTTAATAATAATTTGTCCTGAAATGTGTTGCAGTCTAGGACAACTGGGCGCCGCCAACTAGGCGCCACCAACTGGGCGGCGGGCCAACTGGGCGGCAGGCCAACTGGGCGCCGCACAGTGGAACGAAGTATAGGGAAGAACGGGACATTGGTAATAACTTTTGAAGTCTTAGTCCAATTTTGATAATTTTGGACTTTCTGGAAAGCAAATTGCGTCATCTTTTCAGAAAAAGTATATAAGTTTGACATTTCTTAATTATTCAAAATGGCGGACGACCTAAATAGATTTGTTTTGAATTGGAGTTACATACGATTTATAAACTTTTTGAATTTCGAACAAAATTACATTCACTTTAATACTACACAAGTTGTGTTTTTTGGGACCCACTAGAACGTAAACCATCACTGTTTACCTATTCAAGTAAACTGCAAAAATTTTTAGTGTTGGTTACATACATACATACACAGGGACAAAAATACTACAGATCATCCAAGTGCCCTGAATATAGAAATTCCTTTTCTTGCGCAACAACAGCAGTAAATAATTAAATTTAAAAAAGAGTAATTTTATTTGTATTATTTATAGCATATTATGTACAATAGGCCTAATGTACAAGCATATATCAAAATATTTTCATAATAATAAGGACTTGGCCATTTCTGTCAACTCAGACGTCTTTTTTTGTGAAAAGTTATTAGAGATTCTAATACTGGAGAGGTACGGATCTGAGGTTATGAGGAAATTATGGAGAATATCCTCATTGGTGTGTACCCGGCTACTTTTTCGTGATTTGTTTTCTCTATAATTTCGGAAGTCCTTATTCCGTGCCTCTGCAGCTTCTTCGGAGAGGTAGCCGATGGGCAGTTGAAAATTTTTTAAAATTGATGCACCGTGAATTAAAATTTTGTGCATGGATGCTGGCATATAGTACCATCCGTATAGTTCTATATACAATTGTGCCGTTAGCTTTGCGTGAATTGCAAATTTTTCTACATCAATTTCCTCTCCAGCAGCTAATACTTGGAGAATAGCGTAGATGTTCTCAAGCAATTTTTGATTTATTCCGGTAATTTCTGACGTTTTTTCATAATTTTGAAAAAACCTTCTCAAAGTATTACCATCATTAGATGTTCCATGACCTTGTCGAACGAAATCCACGTTTAATCCCAATTCATTCTTAAATCTAAAACAAGTTTAAGGTTTTGAATAATATACACTCAGTAAAATTCGGACATAATGAACCCCGAAGGACATCCAGGCCGTGTTTTTTATAAACGAGTTTGTATTAGGGACATGCCAATCAAAAACATATTCTGAAAATCAGTAGTATAGAATAATTTTTTAAAATTACGTACCTTTGCTGTACTTCGCGCTTTTTAATTTCTTTCAATTGTTTATCTTCCGTACTGCGTGCGGACCACTTATTAAATTCCAAATTATAGGATATATGTAATAAACATTCCATTGACCTAATCCAGCAATGTAAACTAGAGATTCCAAGATTATAGTTTTCTTGATTTGGTATCTCTTTTTCTATTAGCTAAAATATCCAAAAGTCCTTTTGGTGAATGTTTTTACAGTAATTTAAATACAAGACGATGTAAAAATCGTAATTATTTAATAGTTTAATTATGGTAAAATCTTTAAAATGTATCGTAGTACCCACTTATCAATTGTGTGTACCTCTAATTGATTCATTTCTGTGGGTTTAGCACCGCAAATATAACACACCATAGACGAACTTGCATCGGCCAAACAAGAACAGATCTTACCATCAAACATTGTTGTGAAAATATTATGACTTATTAAAATATATCCAGAAATATTAGTTTTTTCAAGTTGGTCAATTTCATTTTTCAATGAATCCCAGCATTCGGTTATCACCTAAAAATGTATATATTGATTGATAATTGCATCTACATCAAGAGTCATTGCACCAATCTTAATTAAACAATATGAAACAATAGCATAGGCATAGAATTACCTCATTGGACTCTTTAATAAACTGGAAGTTTAAAGGCCTACAGAAAAAAGTTGAAGACGGCTTTGGATTCTCCCAGATTATTTTAGCATAATCATCGGTATGTACTAGTTTCAATGGTACATATGCTGTCATGAATATGCTGGAATCATCAAAGTCAGTTTTTTGTTTATAAACGCTTTGGCCTGAAGCTCCATCAAAACCGCATTTTCCCAACAAAGTTAACCTTGAACCTGGGCCACAAACGTTAAATTTAAGGATCTTGGAAACGGTATGATCTAATAAACTCTGTAGAGTTATTCTGGCAAAGCGATCGGTTACCATTATGGACTGTTTGGTAGGATAGCAATCTTGTTTAGCTGCTTGAATTTGATAATATGAGGGATACAATTCGCAGTTTTTTTAATCGCTGATTTTCTCTGATTTATATATTGCTGTTTGGATAAGCCCAAAGAAACAAAAAGTGCTAATGCTTCATCCCTTGTATAACTATGGTGATGATTTTCTATACTTTCGCAATATTTTAAAATATTCTTTGCTTGATTCGGATTCTCTTGTAGGAACTTTAAAATCTTGTTAATATCTGTATCTCCTAAAAAAATTATATACAAGTACCTAAGCTAAGCGTTCTCTAAACATTTAAATTTTGCATTATAATACCTTGACTCATGTTTGAGGCCATCGCAAAACCTAGTTCCGCAACATTTTCTTTTGAGTTCCTTTGTTCTTCTCATTTTTTGTCTCTGTGATAAATCTTGAAACGATTTTCGAATTTGCCTTGGTTGAGTTTTAGTCATAAATTGTGGCCAATTAACTGGACAAGACAACCAAGATCGATTGGTACTCAAAAACCTCTCCTGTGTTCATTTTGCCAGTTTCCATTTTTTCGATAGCGTTGCACAATATTTGCGACAAAACTCATGCAAGTTCTTTTTTTCTTTCTCAGTGCAATTAATTTGTTTCATTTGGAGCACATCACTCAGTAATCTTTTAAAATCATCAAATGGAATACTGTTGATTTTCAAATAATTAAAAATATCTTTGTTTGAATTAAATTCAACCATGTTTACCGTGAAAGTCACTGTCACTCATGTGCCAAACTATCAAAGTAATAAATAAAACAAACATACAGGGTAATCACAGCCTACTTCAAATATCGTTACGTTGCATTGGGGTTCCTCATAAATTAAGTTTTTCGTAATTTTTAACTTTTCTTTGCTTCGCACCTGTGATGAAATTTAACACGTATATAACTCATTACCCCCCCCCCCTCTACCCCAAGCGTGTTTTCTAAGAAACAATGCCCTCTTTTTTTAAAGAAAACTGTCCGCGGTCCAAAATACCTGTGTCTTTATTATTTTTTAAAATGTTGAGGCAAAAGTGGATTGATTCAAACTTTTAGAGGTTGGGAGTTAATTAAAATCTAAATAAATCCTACAGTGGCACTTTCGAGCAGCCAATGCCGATTGTTTCATTTAGAGCGAGGATGGGTTTATGCATCACAGGCAAAAGTTGCTTGGCCATCTTTGGCCATTTTTTTAAAAGTCAAGAAAAGGTAATTTTTTAATGTTTTATGAACAGCGAAATTGTGCACACTCCCCCACAATTACGATAAATATTTTTATTTTTCTTTTAATGTGATTTTGTTCTAATATTACCTCTAGTACTACATACAGTGCCCGAAAGTTGATAAGATATACATAGGTTTTATTTTTAAGCTTCAAGTTTGACATATTTTTCTGATCATTTTTTGTCATCTAATATTTTTACCACAAACATTAACTCTAGCTGGCTAGACTTTATTATGAGCGGGATACTATGTTGGTTTTCTATTACGCCAACATGTTTAGAAAAAAAATATTCAATAAAAATATCTAAATTTGCATTTTGAGAAAATCCCCAATGTCCCGATCTTAGCATGGCCCCGATCTACGGGCCAACTGGACGCCGGGCCAACTGGGCGCCGGACTAAAATAGTTTTTCTTGATAAAATGTGCAGATGAAAAAAAAATAGATATATTATTATTTATGCAAAAACATCTTAAAAAAATCCTTTACGTAATATTCTTGAAATTTGGTTTTGTTAGAGTTAAATCAATTAAGTCGAGTGTTGAAATTTTGGTAGGTCTAGAGTTCTGGTAACCTGATAACATCAAATTTACGTTTTTGATTACAAGAATGGCGAATCCAAAATGGCGGATTTCTTTATTTTTAAACCGAAAGTTTGAAGTGTTTGGGATCACTTAATACAGTTTTACCCTCAAACTTAAAAAAATTAAAATGGCGGATCCAAAATGGCGGACTTTCTTATTTATGCATCGATATGTATCGAATATGGAAATTGGCGGTGTTTCAAGTCGCTGATTATAATTTTTGACTCATACTCATAAAAAATTCAAAATGGCGGATCCAAAATGGCAGATTTCTTTGTTTTTGAACGGATTTGTCAAAAACTTGAAAGTTTGCAGTGCTTGAGATCACTTAAAAGAGTTTTGTACTCAAACTTAAAAAAATTAAAATGGCGGATCCAAAATGGCGGACTTTCTTATTTATGTATCGATATGTATCAAATATGGAACTTGGCGGTGTTTCAAGTCGCTGATTACGATTTTTGACTCAAACTCATAAAAAACTCAAAATGACGGATCCAAAATGGCGATGTCTTAATTTTTAAACCGATTTGTCTCAAACTTGAAAGTTTGCAGTGTTTGAGATTACTTAATACAGTTTTATCCTCAAACTTAAAAAAAATAAAATGACGGATCCAAAATGGCGGATTTTCTTATTTATGCACCGATATTTATCAAATATATAACTTGGCGGTGTTTCAAGTCGCTGATTAGGATTTTTGACTCAAACTCATGAAAAACTTAAAATGGCGGAACCAAAATGGCGGATTTCTTCATTTTTAAACCGATTTGTCTCAAACTTGACGTATTGTAGTGCTTGAGATCACTTAATACAGTTTTATCCTAAAACTTAAAAAAATTAAAATGGCGGATTTTCTTATTTATGCACCGATATGTATCAAATATAGAACTTTTGACTTAAACTTATAAAAAATTCAAAATGGCGGATCCAAAATGCTGGGTTTCTTTATTTTTCAACGGATTTGTCTCAAATGTCTCAAACTTGAAAGTTTGCAGTGCTTAAGGTCACTTAATACAATTTGTGACTCACACTTGCAAGTGGCAGACTTTTATAGCTTAATACAAAATATGACTTCAGTTTAAGGAAAGAAGTGTAATATTTTAAGCTTAAGACAAATCGGTTAGTAAATAAAAAAGACTGTAATGCTGGATTCGCCATTTTGACTTTTTTATGAGTTTAAGTCAAAAATCATAATCAGCAAAGTACACCATTTTGGATCCGCCATTTTAAATTATTTATAGAATAGAATAGAATAGAATAGAATAAAATATTTATTAATCTTTTCGGCTACAAAATTGTAGATAAGACAAGTCAAAAAATGTTACAAAAAATATTGCTTATGGTTTCAAGAAACAACAATTTTTTCTTATAAATAATAAAAAATTATCTAAAATTACATATAAAGTAAAAAGAAATATACAAACGTTCATACTGTGATTGTAAAAAGACTAACACAAAATACACTTCACATTTATGACTAACGCTGAGACACAAAACAAAGTTATTTTTTTTTGTAAATAAAATATTTTTTTAAAAATAAAACAAAATTCTACCTTTAGCCTAGCAGAAAGTTTTCAAACTCCGTTACGGTGTAAAAAGTTTTATGCACAAGTATGCCTTTTATCTCCTTTTTAAAAAGATTTTGAGTTTGGAGTTCTTTTATATTTTTTGGTAATGCATTAAATAATCGGCAACCAAGATAATGACAAGCTTTTTCATATATTCGTGATTGTGTTTGCCTATGCTAATTTTTTCTTTATTTCTTGTAGGATATGAATGATAAAACTATTTAAATTAAAGTTATCTTGGTGCTGATAGATATATACTAATAGTTTATAAATATATATGCTTGTAGCAGTCAAAATTTTATTCTGTTTAAAAACTTCTCTACAAGTTGAGTTAAATGGCAGGTTGAAAATTAATCTTATGATTCTCTTTTGTGTTACTAGTACTCTGTCAAAGTCCTGACAGACTACCCAATAGCGACTTAAATTTAATGGAGTGGTTAGCCTAGGAATCAAGAGTGTGCATAATAAGCCAGTAATGGCTGCAGTGCAGTTGCTCTGGCTAGCTTAAGCAAAAAAACATGTAAGAATCAGTGGGCTTGAACATTAGCCCAAAACGGATCAAACGATATAAGATATAATATAGTATACAGGGTAGTAATAAAATATGTCGCCAATCTTCAGAGGATGATTTTTTGAGTGATTTTAAGAAAGAATAGTTCCACAAATGCTTAGTTTTTGAGATGCAAGGTGTCAAAATAACTTACTTTTTTGTTTGTTTTTTCTTTATAGCTCGTGCAGTTTTTGGCTCACATTTAGAACGTATATTTACCTACAAAGCATATACCATAAAGCATGCATCAGAAAAAAACTTCAGGGTGATATTTTTCTCCTCCTTTTTTCCACCAGAACTTTGTTGTCGTAAGCCAATGGCAGATTAAAAAATGCGAGTTTCATGTAATTTCTAAATAGCAATCAAAGATACAAATTATCTGTTTTTGTCTTTTTTCTCAAAAATATATAATATTAATAAGTAATTTTATATTTTTGAATCCGCCAGTGCCTAACTGCAAAAAAGTTCTATGGTAAAAAAGGGGACATTACCCCATGATCCCATGACCCGAAAACTGCACGAGTTGTAAAAAAAATAAACTAAAAATTAAAACTTTATCAACCTGTATATCCTAAACTAAGCATTTGCAAACCTATGTTCATACAGTTTTTTTCCTGAAACCACTTAAAGAATAATCCTCTAAAGTTTGGCGACATACTTTATTAACCCCTCTCTCCTCTGGCCCTCGTGTGCCCTTAATTCTTAGATAATGTAGACAAGCTTGGAACTACATGTTTACGAAGCAGGATAGCAAAATTACCTTTTATATTTATTTACCTCACCCTCGTATATTACTCCTCCTTCGAAAGAACTGAAATATTGGAGGTTAGCACATGGGCCTCTTGGGAGCATTAAGCATACTTTATTTGGCATGCGGCGGAAGGCTGCGCTTTAATATCTGCGGATCGGGTCTGTCATTCATTTTACTTTGTCTTTTAAGAGCGTCCTTTGCGAATTTTTCTGAGTAAAGCTGTAACAACGACTGGCATAAAAGAAATCATCTCAATAAGTGAGAATTTAAATAAATTTAAGGAAATTATTCTCGCCTCGGTGTCTTATTTTTTTGAACATTTGACACTGCAATTAATAAATCATTTTCTACTGCAGCCTCGTAGATTCCTTTTTTTTAATCACTAAAATGTTTCTAAGGTAGCCATTATATGGAATAAAATTAAAGATGGAGGCACTCGATACATGTTGAGAGGTAATTAAGCCTCTTTAATAGTTGTTAAAAAAATACCTAATAAGATGAGCCTTGTAATCTATTTGGTTTTTTTTAAAGAATTTAAAGTATTTCATAATCCCTAAGAATCGATATATGCAAGAAAGAGGGGACAATATGGGTTGTATGCAAAGCCTCTAGTCATGAACAACCCCGAATTTTTTCAAATTTTATTATCTCAGATCCTGTCATTCAAATTATGGCGAGTGGTTTGGGGATAGTTTTCAACCCCAGGCCAGACGACAATTACAATTTTTACAAATTTTATGAAAAGATTGGCAACTTTTAAAAAATGCATTTTAATGTACAGCTGATTAAAAAAAACTGATACAACTCTTTAAAGTACTTTTTTCAAAATTTGAGAAGTGTATTCTAAGCCATCATCAGTTTTGTCAAAACCAAAATATTAACATTGTCATCAGTTACAGAATAATAAATAAATAAACATAGTATTTAACCCTAAAATGATTTTACATACGACCAAAGAGCTAAAAGCCAAAATTGTTATTAAGTTGGAAAAAGGTTGGACCGAACAACTGTTTGTTCTATGAATAAAAGACGGATAAAAGAACAATCACTTAAAAGGAAACATGGATGATCTGGCAGGCCAAAAGTAAGTCAAGTTCGGGAAGATCAGGCGCTACTTCGAGTACTCTACTCTAAAATGAACGTTTCGAGAGAGCAAAGAATTCAATTTCAATTTTATTCAAAAAAGAGTTATACATTTACAATATGTTTATTTCTAGTAGCTAAAATACAAATTTTGTCACTATAGAGTTCTTTTGAGCAAGCACCTAGGTATGGAATACCTGTATGTGCTTGTTGCACACCTACATAAATATTTATTCATCAATACCTATTTTTTTCAGATCAATAATGTAAAATCATAATAAATAAAAACCTAAGAAAAAAATTGTAAATTTTAAAATACAAAAAATTAACGACCATGACGAATAAAAGTTAATAGTGTGATTAGTATACATTAGGGATTGTATGCCGATTTTTTAAGAAAAATGTTTTTAACGGTAACTTAAAATGTTTTTTGTTTTATATTAACCTTATATCCATTGGAATCTTGTTATATATTTTCAGGCCTAGGTAGGTAACAAAATGCTGTCTCATGTTGTTTTTGGAGAGAGTCATATTAAAAAGTCCATCTTGGTACTTAATGTTTAAGTGAATAAAATTACACACAGTCAAAACATAAAGACTTTTTAGATCTAAAATTTCGGAATACAATAAAGGAGTTGGGTACAATTGTGGTTATTGCAAAGTAATTTTAACAATGTAATTTTGTATTCGTTTTAATTGTTCTAAATGAATAATGTAGGCCGCCCCCCAGACTAGAGCTTTGTAAAGTGCTATCAAAAGTTTTTTATTTAAAATTTCTGTAAGCATGTAGCACTTATGTATTAAGCATCTGATTTTTTTAGTACAATATAATATGTGTTATTTCCATTTTAAATGCTTGTCCACAAAGACTCCAAGGTATTTAATCTTGTCACACTGAGTAAGAGGTTTAGGAAAGTTTTCTAGATATATATTATTAAAGTCTGGTCTATTTGCCTCTGTTAGTGAAAATGCCATGTAATGCGTTTTGTCAATGTTAAAGCGAAGTTTAAAGGTATCTAGGTAATTCAAAACTTTTGCTAAACCAGACTGGACCTTATCTTTGACTCCCTCCCATGTCTGACAAAAAAATATTTTAATAGTATCATCTGCATACACGATGATCCTCCCCTCCACGTCAAGCTTACACAGCGCATTAATATATAAAAGGAACAAAATAGGCCCCAGTACTGTACCTTGCGGTACCCCGTGTTCTACTGTTTTTTCGTCACCTAAGCTGCTGTTAACTCTGACGCGTTGGGGACGATCACGTAAATATTGGGCAAAGACGTCCAACACAGCCCTCCGCACCCCATACCGCCCAAGCACGTTAAGCAGCATAGAATGGGAGACCGTGTCAAACGCCTTCGACAAATCCAAAAACACAGCGATCGCCTTTTTGTTGTTATTTAGGCCTGTAGTCACGCAATCTGCCAATTCATGGATGGCAGTAGATGTATTTGACCCTTCAATATATCCAAACTGGTTCTCGGCCAATATTTTATTAATGTTCAGATAATCAACAAGTCTGGCCTTCAAGCACTTTTCAAAAATTTTTGCTAGATTAGAAATCACACTTATTGGTCTATAGTTTCCGACATCGTTTTTGTTACCTGAGTTATAAATGGGTGTTACAATAGACGTCTTAAAATGATTCGGGACTGTTCCTGTTTCAAAAATCAAATTAATAACATGAGCAAGAAATTGTTCGCAGTTGCCAAGCAACTATTTACCGTAGAATTCAAGCGTAAAACCTCAGGTGCCAAACTACAGCAAAAAAGAACTTACTTTTTAAATGTATTATTTAGCAAAGCTAATAAAGATATTTAATTAAACATGCAATAAGAAATAAACACTCCTCTTAATGGATGTCAACTGTCAACTCTATATAATATAATATATGTACTGCTTAAAATAGAAAAACAAGTTTTTCCAGTCGTAACAGATTTTCTTGAAATCAGCTGTACATGTATATTTAATTATTTAATTTTTGGGAACAATAAAACAGTTTGCTTCCATTTGATTTTGTTAAGTAGATCGTTGTACATTTAATTTTTTTAATTGCACCTCTTATAATTTTTTTAAAAGTTTCATTTTACTTTTTACATTTATATCGAATTCGGACATAAAAAAGAGTTAACAAATCAATTATTCAGATAAACTGCCGAGAAAGTTTGGCACGTTTACCACTATTGCATTAAAACACATCCACATTTTACAGTAGCAGCGATGCGACACGTGGTTCTGGTGTGAATATCCAAAAATATGAATCAAACATTTCTGTACACATGCTTGAAATATTCCCGTTTTAAGTTAACGTTTTAGATTTCCATCTGAATGTTCGAGCACGTTCTTGAATGAATGATAAAACCACAAGTTTATAGTAAGCCCAGAAATAAACACACCGAATTTATTCAGGATTATTTTTTGTGGAAAGCTTTGTATCAGTTATCTCAGGAACTCCTCAATACTCCTACACAGTATCCCGCTTCATCATATGTTCTTGTCCTCTAAATAAAGAAAGCACGATCTGGCAGTCTGAAAGCAAGAATTAAAGATCTTTAGGCTTACTTATTCGGACTGATTATTTATCATGAAGATTATCATGATAAAAGTGAAATTCTTTTTCCTCTTCTACTAACCATTTTGGTCATGTCATATCTTGAACTCAATAAATCAACTTTTTTATTTTCCTACCTTCGTTATAGCCATTTTTTTTAATGCTGCTAAGATTCTCGTGGTCAGTCTTTATAATACAATCAAATCGTCCCTAAAACAAAACTTTTCATATAATAAAAATGTCATGCTTCAGATAATGATAGATTTGGGCGCAACTCAAATTTTGAATTTAGTATATGATATGTCAATACGTCTAGAGTTTGTAAGTTGGCTGGAAAAAGAAGCAATTTAGTATTATTTTATTTTAGATCCTGGGAATCGGTCAATAAAAATATATTTTTTTTAGTTTGTGGCGTTTATGTTTTAGTATAATTTTTCTCAATATCTATTTACATATGTATTTCTACTTTTATTGTTAAAACTTTTTAACAATGTTTGCATTATTTATTTTGAAGCGAACAATGTGGTGGTTTCAAAGTTTGTTTAAGATTACAAAACATAGGCAAAAATCTAAAACCGACTGTGAAACCACCACATCGATCGCTTCAAAATAAATAATGCAAAAATTGTTAAATACAATAAAATTAGAAATACATATGTAAATAGATGGTGAGAAAAAATAAACTAAAATAAATATTCGTCTGATGATGGTTAATAAACTGAAACGTCACAAACTAAAACGAGAGATTTTGATTGATCGATTCCAGAATCTAAAATAATTTACAATTTTAGCGGTCCAGAATATTATTTAAGTTAGAATTTATTATTATTTGAGATAACAGTTTTTTTTTTCAAACAAAATGCGCATCGGTCACTGTGGGTTATTAGCGCTACATGTTTTGCCTGAATTAAATGAATTAGGTGTTTTTTAAAAATAATAGTACTTAGGTTGTTGTTTCCGATTACATTATTCTCTGAAATGATTTGAATGTTTCTGTTGGTGATGCCTAGACTAGGGTTTTTCGTATGTTCTCGCTGGGCAGTCATTTTTTTATTTATAACTCTTCTATTTTTTGTCTTTTCAATGCGCGAAATTGGAAGTGTAGTGCTTCTTTTCAGCACGTTCGGAAAAAGCTCAAAACTTTTGATTTCAAAACCTTTAGATCTCTTAGCCGAGTTTTCTATATAGTTTTTTTACCTAGGATTTTAATTTTCGTGAAACTATTTATTTAAAAAAAGACTTTAATATACTTAAATATTTTTTTGTAAACAATACCAAACCTTTCAAATTAAATCAAAATAAAACAAATTGGTTGTTCTACCTCCATTTACAGATAACTTAATAAGGGAAGTATTAAAAGAGTCGAGAAAAAAACATTAACCCATTTCCTTCCGAAACGATTTTATACCTACCTTTTATATTAAGGAAATCTCCAAGCATCCCCATAATATAACCGGCACTTATCATTTTCTTTTCCCCCATGCGAAGTTTCCGTAATCTTATTTTATTCCGATCTACCTTCCAAATGGCGTACTTTTATATCACTTTTATCGGGATTCAATATCTCATTATGAGGAATATGTTCCTTCATTTTTTTCTTATGAGCCTACTTCCGAGGGAATGGAACTATATAAATGAATATTAAAAAAACAAATCCGTTTGTTGGTGGTAATTTATCCTTCGTAATCATCAGCATAATTTTAAAAATCATACATTTCTTTAATTAGAAAATAAATTCCTACTGACACCAATACTGTTTTAGGGTTTTTTATTGAAAGCTTCGAAATCATAGTCTTAAGTGGCATGACCTGAACACTGTATACACAAATACGTATGTATGTAATTTAAATAAAATAAATAAATATGACTTTTCTTTACGAACAAACCCGAATTACTGGGACAATTAAACAATTTCTTAAAAAGTAAATTTATCCTGATTTGTGAGCTGACCATAAATTGATAAATTCCATAAGAAACTTGGATTAGATTGACATTCACCAAAACCACAGGCATTAGCCAAAACAAAGCGATAACAAACCGTGACAAAGGTCGACTAACCGAAACTAATCGGAGCAAAGCGGAAAAAACCGAAACAAAGCGCAGCTAACAAGCTTTAATCGGAGCCAAGTTCAATTAACTGGAGCCAACCAAAACTAACCTAACTAATTGCAACTAAACCCTCCTTTGGTTTTTAAGAGTGGTGAGAATTTAACTTTATAGCCTAATTTACAAGAAACTATAAATTTTATATTAGGGGAGGCCGTGAAATTTTTTTGGAACTTATTTTCTTTGTCAGCAAATATTAGTCGAATTCATCAGTGAGCGCTCTAGTTCGCAAAATGCAAAAAAACTTATGAATTCGAGCAACTTTTTAAGTATAAAAGATAGTATGACATCTCTAAATTTGGAAAATATCTCTTGCAAAATTGTCAAAAATTGAATATTTCATTTTGTAACAATTTTGCCAAAGATATTTCCTATACTTAGAGTTTAGTCATACTATTTTTATACTTAGCTTAAGTGTGGCTTTCACTAATAAAAATATATGCATTACTAAGAAAAAAACTTCCTCGAAATTATAACTTTTTTGCATTTTGCGCATAAGCCCATCGGAAACCCCCCACCCCAATAAAATTTTGCTTGGAATTAATCAAGGAACAGTATTATTAATGTTTGCTGACAAAGAAAATAAGTTCCCAAAATATTCACGGCTTCCCCTACTATTATATGTTTTTCTTTTATCTGCAATTAAATTTGTTTTAATCTATAATGATTATTTTTCTCTTATAAATGGGATTAACAAGAAAAATCTGACAAAAAAATTAAACTTAAAGACAACAAAAGTACACAACAGACGGAATCAATTGGAATAAAGCGCAACCAATTATAAACTTGTCGGAGTTACGAAACCATTCAAAACTAACTTAAATCAAGTCTTCTAGCTCTAGCTAATGTGTATGTAAAAAAAACTTCTAGTAACGTTTGGGTTGTCTATTATGATTTTTTTCAGTAAATTCATTGTTTCTCAAAAAAACAAATAGCTAGATGTTTCAGTCTATTTATTTCAATCTGTAACAATGCCCCTTTTACTATAAACTGATGTGCGCCAGACTTTTACAAAACTTTAACTCTACAAAACTTCCCTCCGTACGACGACAAAAACGGACAAAACTTTTATTTTAGTTCTTTTTAGTTGTCCAGAATGGATTTGGCAAAATTTATCGTTCCTTTTAAGACCGCCAGAAGTCTCTCTAATCTGATCATATGACTTTTAGCGTTTGTTCTAGTTAAGGAAGGAAAATAAAGGCAAGGCAAGGTTTATGCGTTTTTTGAGCTTTCCTTTTTAGCCATAAATAATAAAATGATAGATATCGCACTCTCAGAATAAAAGTGACACATCTGGAAATTTTAAGATTTTCACTTTTTAAAATAAGCTTATTTTTATTATTTATGATACCCCTTTGTTTTATAAATTTGTATTGATTGATAATGGATGTTTTTTATTGGTTAATTTTTATTTATGGTAAATATTATTTTTAATTATTTGTTGTTTGTCACTCACTATCGATACGTAGTCAAAGTAAGTCAAAATTCAAATTATAAATAATAAAAAAATATATTTAAATTACCACAACTTCTTACGGTAAGTACAAAAGTTTTTTGAGATTTTTCATAAATTAAATCATTGCGTTTTCGTTGGCTGCGAATGGCATTAGCACACTCCAAGTGAACTCCACGCTATATCAGCCTTTAAAACAGTTTTTTTATAAATATTTCAGAAACAGAAGCTCCTATAAAATTTTTAGTAATAACATAAATTATTAAGAAAAACTTACTAAAAACTACTATAAACTGCATATTCATGCGATGCTACGTTAGCATTTTTTAAATTTTTACTTTGACCAAAATCTAACTAGCTCTTCACAGTATTGTAAATTTCATGAAAATCGGTATAGCGGGTTAGGAGCTATCGTGGGCCGGGCATACATACACACACACACACACAAACCCGCTCACGGACAGACGTTATGAAGACATTGCTGAGATAGGTCAAAATACGTTACCTTAAAAATGTTGTTTCGTCGAAACAATAGAGGCTTTAAAATGGAACCTCACCCTTAAGGAGATACCACGAGCCCCACCCACGCAACAATTACTAAATTTTGTGTAACACGAACACGGACAAATCGATTTCTCATAGACGTTTAATTGTTCATCTTATCTGTAATTCAACAAGTTAAGACGTGAAATATTACACTATAGACATACATTGTTCAAAAATGAAGCCATACTATTTAAATTGCACTTCTATAAAAAATACTCTGCCAATATATGGGCCACTAAGCTCACACTAGGTACTATAGTTATAGTGTACGTGTGAGCTAATATAACTAAAAACTAAAATATATTTTATTCAACTCCAGACTAAATTACCTTTTGTTTGATACCACACAAGCCATGTTTTGACTTAAACTCAAATTTTTGAAATCTACCCCACCCTTAAAAAAACAAAAACTAAAATGTATTTTGTTAAACTCCGGACTCAATTACCTTTCGTTTGATATCACACACGCCATATTTTTACTTAAACTCTAATTTTTGAAATATACCCCCACCCTTTTTTTTAAATAAATTAAAATGTATTTTGTTTAACTCCAGACTCAATTACCTTTCGTTTGATATCACACACGCCATATTTTCACTTAAACTCTAATTTTTGAAATCTACCCCCACCCTTTTATTTGGTTTGTGTTCAGTCGATTTTGTTCATTTTTAAATGGGACCATCTCGGCCCAAAACCCAGACCAGGTACCAAATTTCATTAAAATCGGCCAAGCGGTTTTTGGGTTATGCGCGTTGGTCGTTACAGACAGACATACAGACAGACAGACAGACAGACAGACAGACAGACAGACAGACAGACAGACAGACAGACAGACAGACAGACAGACAGACAGACAGACAGACAGACATACAGACATACAGACAGACAGACAGACGGCGCAACAAAAAAGTTAAAAAATCATCTGAAACGCAAAGATATATAAAAATTTTTGAAATCGGAGCAACTTTTTTTTTCTCAAAAAAATTAGGATCACCATAGCTCACACTACTATAGTATAGTATATGTGTGAGCTAAAAATGGCCAATTAATGAGTGATATATGTTAATAGTTTAAAAATACTCTGCCAATCTATGGGCACCTAAGCTCACACTAGGTACTATAGTTATAGTGTACGTGTGAGCTAATATAACTAAAAACTAAAATATATTTCATTGAACTCCAGACTCAATTACCTTTCGTTTGATACCACACAAGCCATGTTTTGACTTAAACTTTAATTTTTGAAATCTACCCCCACCTTTTTTTTTAACTAAAATGTATTTTGTTTAACTCCAGACTCAATTACCTTTCGTTTGATATCAGACACGCCATATTTCCACATAAACACTAATTTTTTAGATTTACCCCACCCTTTTTTAAAAAGTAAAATGTATTTTATTTAACTCCAGACGCAATTACCTTTCGTTTGATATCACACACGCCATATTTTTACATAAACTCTAATTTTTGAAATATACCCCCACCCTTTTATTTGGCTTGTGTTTGGTGGATTTTGTTCATTTTTAAATGGACCATCTCGACCCAAAACCAAGCGTAGGTACCAAATTTCATTAAAATCCCGCAAGCGGTTTTTGAGTTATGCGCGTTGGTTGTTACAGACAGACAGAGAGACAGACAGACAGACATACAGACAGACAGACAGACAGACAGACGGCGCGACAAAAAAGTTTCAAAATCATCTGAAACGCAAAGATATATAAAAATTTTTGAAATCGGAGCAACTTTTTTTTTTCTCGAAAAAATTAGGATCACTATAGCTCACACTACTATAGTATTGTAGTAGTGTGAGCTAATAAAAGCACACATGTTCATAACAGACATTTTGAAGTGGTTGTTTTTAAACATTCATAGGCAGTGGCGGCTCGTGACAGTAAAGTTTGTGAGTTCTGCCGATAGGGTATAAAAAATGCTATTTTTTTACAGTCTCCAGATTACGCGTCTATTATAAAAAGTAAAACATTGCCTAGTTTGGTTTGGCAAAAATTACAATGCCTAGGAATAAATAGCGTTTTTTTTGCATCCGCATATCCAGTCGTTTGTGGCATAAATTTCTCTTGTAAAAATCTTTTTATACGATTTTCCCCTGCTTGAACCACACTTTTCTATTAAAATATCGGGGCAATGGCCGTTCTTCTTCTTTCAGTTTTAGTTTTTCTTCATAAGTAAAGAGAGAGAATATTTTTATATTAATTAAATTATCCACCACATTCATTATGACACAATTATACAAAAACAAACAACAAACACGAAAATAAATAAATCAATGCGCCCGCAAACACGAAACGCTGGGCCCGCCCGCCCGAAATTGTACTGGAACTGCAAGTTTTGCAGCTCTATTTTTGCCTAGATTTCGCTATCTAAACCCATGAGCAAGTGCGGTGTGGAGCGAAGGAAGGGGTTCCTAGCCGAGCACAGATCTCGTTAGCCGCCCAGCTACGTTGTGTTGCAATTTAGCAGCGCAACAATGCCAATAACTTCATTTGACCGACTGTGAAATGCGGCCTTCGGCGACGGCGCGCGGCGTCATACTCAACACACGTAGGCGATTTGAAGGCCTACTATAATTTTAGAAATAAAATAATTATATTAGAAAAATAGCAGCGGCTGAGTTCTGCAGCTTTGCAGCCTTTATGCACTAGCCGCCCCTGTTCATAGGTGCGCTTAGCAATAATTTTATATGCATATAATATTTGCAAAAATGTCTAGTTTAGGATTCCAATGAGTTTCTAGTTTTTTTTTGTATTGTGGTTAATCCGATACGTTTTAGTTTTATTTAGTGGCTTGTTGTGGTAAAATATAAGTTTTCAAATTAGATGCTGAAAGGTATGCCATTTTATCCAACAAATTGGATAAAATAGCATATTTGCTTTAAAAATTAAATATTTCTTTACTTTTATTATACTGGTTATAACTTATTTGTATATTATTCGTTAAACTAATATTTAGTGTAAGTTATATACTTTTGTTAGTTTTTTAACATCATTTTTCCAAAATATATAAGCATTTTAGTAAAAAGTGTGCTATATTGTACAAATCTCCCCTAGTCGGTCATCCAATTTTAGAAAGAAATCATTGATCTAAATTTTAGAATATTAATTAGTAAATGGACTAATAAAAGTACACTAAATAAATAAAAGCACACATGTAAAAATACTCTGCCAATATATGGGCCCCTAAGCTCACACTAGGTACTATAGTTATAGTGTACGTGTGAGCTAATATAACTAAAAACTGAAATATATTTTATTCAACTCCAGACTAAATTACCTTTTGTTTGATACCACACAAGCCATGTTGACTTAAACTCAAATTTTTGAAATCTACCCCCACCCTTAAAAAAAACAAAAACTATAATGTATTTTGTTAAACTCCGGACTCAATTACCTTTCGTTTGATATCACACACGCCATATTTTCACTTAAACTCAAATTTTTGAAATATACCCCCACCCTTTTTTTTAAATAAATTAAAATGTATTTTGTTTAACTCCAGATTCAATTACCTTTCGTTCGATATCACACACGCCATATTTTCACATAAACTCTGTACCGGTTTACAACTTCTTGAACTGCCAATTTGTACTGGCTTCTTTCTTACTACTGGTTTATATATTTTGTAATAAGAAATTGTATCAGTTATTTTGCTACTAGACAGTTTATCACAGCTGGCCAGGTATTATCACTGATTCCAACGTTACCAGCCTGTGCCTGACAAAATATCGAGCTAGGTAGAGAGCTCACTAAGTGTGGGTGGTGATTACACAATTTATTTTATGGAAAAGGAACCTCCTTTTGGTTTATACCCGGAAGCTTAAGTATGGAGAGTAGGGGGGGTAAAGCTTCAAATTTGATGTAAATGGCGCCACCCACTTTGACCAAAGGAGGCCATGCAAACTAAAACTAACAAGAAAAGTGGGAACCTTCGTTCTCAAATAAAATATCACTTTTCCAAAAATAAATGTATTATACATCATTTAAAAGTTTCCACATTCAAAACTAAATAACAGGTAGTATGGCAGTCTCAACCTTATTCTAACTAAAAATTACAAATCTCCGAAAACTATTTCTAGGCATTTGGTATCACAAAGTTAAGTAAGTTCTTTACTCTAGTGTCACTTGCGCAAGGGACCCTTGTTGTTTATTTAGTAACCTACATTTAGATTAACTGTTTATGTGTAGTTTTAAATGTTTAATGTAAATATTAAATACTCAAATTGTGATAAGGGCACCAGGGCAAGAATGTATGGAAAGGGCACATTAGTTGTTACGCTATAGTTACCACCTAAACATATCTGAGAATCTCCGTACTTATCCAGCTTGGTCGGAACCCAAGACATGGAACTCAAAGGGCTATGGTTTGTCAACAAAATGTTGGCCTCTTCTAGAAGGTAGCGAAGGGGGAGACAAGTGCAGAGGACCAATAGGTTGACTCAGACGGAAGATAAACAATAAAAAAGGCCTAAAACAAGGAACAAGGTGTTAGGAAACTAGTAGATCATTGCAGTTTAATTAAAAGTCATATGATCATTACTTTATGTACGGTGTTATTAAGAAAAAGACTACATTACCTCTAGATGGTGGACGGCCTAAAAGTGTTGGCGGCATAAGATGCAGACTTTTCTCTAGCAGGAGTTCTCAGATGGCCTGCAACCAAAGAAGGCTTTGTTTAGCATACAAGGCCTTACTGGGCACAAAAAGAATGAAATATAAAGAAAGGACTGCACTAAAAAAACGAACTTACCCCACATGGCGATATGTTTGTCCCGTCAATTCTGTGATTTAACACATATGCTAATAATTCACTGTGAATTCATTAACTAAACGGGAGGGCCTAAAATATGAGGGTTCTCTTAAACAACCTCGCGATTTTTCCCAAAAACTTATTTGGTGAAAAAGGGGTCCAAAATCAAAATCGACCATCTAGGACCAACGCCACCGGAAAAACGGGTTTTTAAATGGCAAATCCAAATCTATCGCGACTTTTCTAACCAGATTCTACGATCTACTTGTTCTATGTGTGGTAAAAGGCAAATCCAAATCTCTCTCGACTTTTCTAACCAGATTCTACGATCTACTAGTTCTATGTGTGGTTTCAGAGTGACGTCACTACAGTGTTGTCGGGTGATTGAAAACATTACATTGTTCGAGTCACTTTTAAATTATGGCTTCCACAACGGTATTTACGCTGGCCTTGAGGGGCTTGATGAAGAATAAATTTAACTAGCACAACCACCGTACTTCTCCAGAAAATAACACAAGTTTTCCCAAGAGGATAACGCTAGAAATACATCGCATCTGTCAAAATTCAGCTGTGTCACAGAACATATTTTCAAAACAAAACAAATTTTCAAGGTGTAAGGAAAATCGCTAAAAATGATGAAAAACTAGTGGAAAACGCGGTGTGAAAACAGATCAGGACTTCACTAGGATAATTGTGAGCACAAAAGTTAAGGTAAAAACCAGGACACAATTCAATTTAGTCACCAAAACATTGATAGTTTGGGTTCACTTTTAGGACGATGTTTTCCGGATTTTCCTCAAAAAGAACCATTTTCCAATGATAGAAACGGCACTATTAACCTAAGGCAAGATGAGACTGTGCTGAGTAGAAAACCAAGCTGGCTATTTTTCTAACCGAGGCTTAAAACAATTTACAATGCAAGGTTGCCTGAAATCCGTAACCAGAACTTATAAGCTGGCACAGACTCATGTCCC